>JAGTJM010000064.1:0-182767 GCA_020747015.1 Pyrenochaeta sp. MPI-SDFR-AT-0127 | reverse complement strand
ACTTGCTGGAGGTTTTTAAGAAACAATTCTGCTACTTCGCCCCGTTTCCTGCAAAGTTTGAGGAAATTGCTAGCTCAGAAACCATCAACTCAATCGTGCATTTGATGCAAGAGATTCCAAAAGATAAAACTACACCATTTTCCCGGACAACCGAAAGAGAAGTCATTAAAAAGGATAAGGACTTCATAAGTAAGATCATGATGCTTGACTGGAGGGATCGACCGACTGCGCAGCAGCTGCTAGAGGATGAGTGGTGGAACGATGACGAATAAGTCAGTGGAAGCAATACAAGAATGGGTATATGATAATGTTGACATATCAATCTGCTTGCAAAATCTGTGCACACACTGATAGCCGTGTAATGGCACGATGGTTTTTGTTTACACCCCATCAACAGTATTAATATCGCATGCATACTCGAGGATGACTATCTCGTCTAAGTTTCGTCACCTAATCTCCACATGATCTCTTCAGCAATTGCACAATTCTGACGCTCGAAAGGCCAAAACCCTCTCGATTTCGATGTCCCATCTACAGCATAAAACTTCTGGTTGAGTGTGAAAACGTGCAGACAACATTACTTTTGCCAGGAGCAATACCTTGAAAGACAACTCCAGTCTCCAAATCTTCAGGTGTGATTAATGGTATTCTGAGATTACTGTGGAGCTGCAAGGATCCGCCAACTTACTACGCAGCCATAGTTTTGGTGGCTGAACTTCCACGCCCCCAAAATAACCCAAAATCTCAGCCGCATCTGCGCCTCAACAAAAGCTTGTGTCTCTTCTGAAACGCGGACATATTAGACGGCAGAGATTGTACACCTGAAATTTAAACCAAGAATTGTAGTCTCCGAATGTTGTAAGGAGAATTTATCAGGGTACGTTGCACATCAAGGCCACGGCTGAGGTGTTCTGCCCCTTCAGTGCGTCCGCTGGCTTTGGTGATGGGCATAGATTTAATAGTACAAAAGCGCTTCAAGCTTTGGCAGCCCGGTAGTAGCATCACATATAGTAAAGAGCCACGGCGCCACCGCCACGAATCACAACTACGCGATGGAGCATCATTCAGACAGACCTAACGGCTAGTGCCCAATGGTCAACCTCTGCGAATGCGAATGCTATACGAAGGTACTACGTCACACGAGCTATTTCAGCCCTAGAAATTGCAGGCCAATCCTCGTATGGTTATTCTGGCCCCCATTATTCTATCGGATTAAAAGCTACCCCAGGATACTCTCTGCAAGCACGAGAAGCTAAGAGCGGGATCGGCTCGTATTCTGGGCACCCTGAGACACAAGTTCGCGTCGATGATTGGATGGTGCCTGACATAGGAAATACGATAGCACGAGATGATCAAGTATATGCGGCTGATAATGGGTTACGCGAGTCTTTTGTACATAAAGGATTGAACTGTGCTGGAATTTGAGGGCTTCTCTCTTAGTGCTCGCAACGCCCGCCTACTCTTAACTGTCATTCCAGAAAACTTCGATCCATCATGCTGCGTTTTCATTTGCAATTTCTCCTCTTTTCCCTATGGAGCTTCTGCGCTCATGCGAAGATTGGCGATTTCTGCAAAAAGGGAGAGGCTTCTGGCACGTGTCAGAAAGTGAGTAATTGCGGAAGTGGTACGTTTCTTCGTAATGCTGTCGTACTTGGAGCTGTCAAAATACGTCGATGTATACTAGAAATGCTTGGGGAATCCATCAAGCTAACGCAACAGCTTCCAGGAGTGACTGTACCAGGACTGTGCCCAAACGATGCTTCCGATGTTCGTTGCTGCTTCCCACGCTACCCGTGCAACGTAGACACCTTTCCTGGTATCTGCCAGGACAAGACAAAAACAAAATGCGGTGGTGATCACGGCTACTTCGCGGACCTCTGCCCAGGAGGCAACAATGTGCAATGCTGTATTTCGAAGTCGACTGCCGACAAGTTCGTCGACTTCCTCGAGACGACTTACAAACTTGCGGTGCAGTACAAGAGCAGCGCGAGTGGCAAAAAGTCCGCGAATGAGCTTGTGATGGAGTGGTTGCGCCACGAGAAGTACGACGGCTTGACAAGCGGGTGGACGACATTGATTGGGAGCGTGGACGGCGACTGGATCTCGTTTGCCAAAGGGAAGAAACATGTCATGTTCGATCAATTTGCGGATCCGCATTTCTGCGGGCAGGCTGTGGAAACTGACCATCTGGGAGCAAGCATGAACGCAGTGTTCCGCTATCCACCTTTGAGTTACCCATACGTTAACAGAGGCGACTTCGGCGGCTGGGGAGGGGATCTCATCACCCTGTACGCCGAATGGCAACGCGCCAACAAACCAGCAGCTCGGGCATGGGCAAAGGGCAGGATCTTTGGCAACACCGGTTCCTTCAAGCTGCTCGATGCCATTGAAGATGCGGACGCTTTCAATATCGGTCTCATCCTCAGCAACCTACCAGCACGTGACATACACGCAGTAGCTGCAGACTACTACAAGCCCAAGGGCTCGTATCGCTCGCGCTTCTCTGCATTCTACAAAAAAAGGTTTACAAATCGTGAACACGCGAGAACTCTAGCGTACGAGATGTTGACAGGTCCGGGATACAAAGCGCCCGGGGATGAGGATAGTGTCATTCCGTTGTTGCGAACGGCGGCGATTAAGAAGGATGGGTTGTTGACGCCTTTACCGAGTAGCTTGAAAAGGAGTGAACTGGATCCTTTCATTGATGGGTTTGTAGATGCTCTAGAGGAGCTGGCGAAGGACAAGGGCAAGAATTGTTAGCTATCACACTTACTTTGACTGAGCACAGCGTAGTAATCTGTTAGTGCTTAAGACTTGACTGTTATAAGTGTTATACTTTCGGTGCAAATTTCATGACCGGTCTCGACCTCTCATTGTGTGCTCGCAGCGGAATGCGTTCTAAGCTTTTCCGAGAAAGGAAACCAGTGGCACCTGCTTGTAGCAATACAATAAAGCAAAGTATAAGGCCCCTGATTTGCACTTTCTATTCCTAAAACCAGGGTTCCTTCTTGCTGTCTAGTTTCGCGAAATTAAAAGGTCAATTACTAGTCACTTTCAATTGGCAATACAGCAGGACGGAATTGAATGTCAGTAGTGTATGCGAGCACTCATACTTTGCATTGATAGTATTTTGCCATTGCCTGTCTAGCAAGACTCGGACTAGAAGGCTGACATCATGTTCCCCCAACCTGTTGCCCGGGTGAGGTTGCGATGTTGTCCTGTAGCATGCGAAGAATTGGTGCACAAGGTAGCGTACACAGGGGGCCACTGTTTTCGTGGACGTTTTTCGAACGTCTCGTGGGACGTGGGTGCTCCTGCCCAGAAAGAGGTGTTGTGAACAGTGACCAAACTCATAACGAGCCCTGCTATGTGCATCCATGGGTGTCTGGCAAAGCTGGAGCAGATAGATGCACAGTGCTGGTCACATCTGCAAGCAGCCATGGCGCCCGTGAAATTGATGCCCTGCCACTTTTTTGCGTATGGAGCTAAATCGAAAAGAGCCGTGATAGTGGTGGATGGAGTATCTGCAGGGCCTTCATGTCTCGGTCTTCTTCTCTCCCTGAGCATCGAATCCAAGGGTCTCCAACTGGCGGATGAGCTCATTGATCTTGATGACCTTCTCGAACTGCTCCGGCAGGAGCTTATCACCCTTCTCTTTCTTGTCTTTGAGTTCGCGAGCCTGCCTTAGTTTTTTCATGAGCTTCTTGGCTTCTTTCTCCTTCTCAGCCGCTGGATCGACGACCTTTTCTGGCTCGACGGCAGCTGCTGCAGCTGCAGCCTCACTCTCTTTACTGCCGTCGGGCTTGCCGTCCTCTTTCCCATCGGTTGCCGCTGCTGCCGCTTTTTTTCGTGCTTCCCTGCGTTTGGCGTTCTTGTTGGTTGCTGCACTCGCTTTGACGCTGTCGTCTTCCACCTTCAGTGCTTCGGCGCCCAATACGCCTGCCTTTCCCCTGTTTCGAAAGCCTTCAGCAGTCCGGTTTTTGTAGACCTCGACATCTTCTGGCGGGCGGTAGCCTGGGCGAACTCGGATTTCCTTACGCACAGAGCCGTCGGGACGGACGGACGAGGGAATGTGCCTCTCGCCGGTTGAGGAGGTTGTGATTCCAGCCTTGGAGATGGTGGGGGTTTCTACAGAAGGCATGCTGCGGGTGCGCCTGCCACGAAAGGCCTGCGTCAAATTGGGCCAGGCAGTTACAAAGGACGTGGACGGCCAATTGATGTGTAGAGAAGCGTCACTGGCTTTGGCGGTGGTAATACTGTCTGACGGGCGAGGCCCTTCTCCACGTGGGTGCAGGTGCAGTTCTGGTGGGGGTGGGCGTGAGGGAAAGTTGGAGCAATGTCCAGGCGGGAGGTGCAACGGGCCAATCATGGCAGCCGCGATCGCCGTGACCCGGCCCAGCTTCAATCTTGCCGGCCAACCTTTGACCTCTCGACATCACCTGCGACCGCACCACCACACCCGTCACAGCAGCTCCACGCCGTCTCCCGACCCCCAACATGTCTGGCGTAAGTCAATTGACCGACGGGCATACTCTGTGATGAAGCTAACGGCATCGTGCAGGCGCTCTCCACCGTCTACAAGCAAGTCTCCCTCTGCGCAAACCCTACCCAGGAGCACCACTGACCATCGACTGCAGCGCGGTCCTCCGCAGCAACACCACCATGTTGTTCACCGTCTTCGGCGCCGCCTTTGGCATGCAACTGTACGTGCCCCAGGACCGGCTGGGAGTGGCGGGAGGACAGGATACTGACTGGGGAGATAGGGCCTTTGACACCTCGTCAGACAGGATCTGGGACAGCGTCAACCGCGGCGTACGTACAGCCCAATTCGGACGTGTGGTTTTGGCTAATGGAGCTGGCAGCGACAATGGAAGGACATCAAGCAGCGATACCTGGAGCAGGCTGAGGAGGACGAGTAGGGCTGAACCACGACCAGAGAGCAGACTTGATGTAGACGCTTCTTCTTCGGCTATTGGAAGCGGACTCTGTACATTGACGTGTATTCTACAGTATGCGAAATACCATGACCGAGTGCTGATTGTCGAACTCTTTCCGAGGCACTCCCATTGTTTGTGTGGAAATTGTTATCTGCCAATTTTACCTGCGTGAAAAGTACCCACTCACCTGGGTACTATATCTGATGCATTCAAAGGCCTTGCTCCCCAAGGGCTCTATGACGGGGCACGTTGGTCCTGTGACTGCCTTAAAGTCCTCGCCATTCCGCCTGGATGCCTTGTATATAGGCTGAAAGGCTCTACGGACTGTTCGCATGGACATTTGATGTGCAAGCTGCAAAAATACTCCCTGCCTAGAATCACCCTCTCCTTTGGCTGATCTCGCATGTGCCTTGCTCGGACTTCCGCCCCGTCGCGGGCAGCTCACCCCGTGGTATGACATAGCTTAGAATTTGTCCCCAACACCACCACCTCCAGTCCTCTCGGCGACCTGCACAAAGCCCTTTTGCACTTCTACAGGTGGCTGGTCCACACAAACGACTAGCAACCAAACCACTTGCCCCCTTGCGCCTCTTTTCTCTCGCACGGCCTGCCCGCGACATTCACCCCCACCATCCCGCCTCGAGAGCTGCATCATGTACATATCCCTGCAGGAGCAGGAGCTATGCCGACACTTGCGCGAACTACCGCGACGACATGACTATCGCTTCGACCTCGCCGCTGACCGAGAGCTGCGCGAGGTCCTATTCCGCTCCCTTGCTGGCCGCAGCGACTTCCTTCCGCTGCTCTTCCCCAACGGACCGCCCACCGACACAGAGAAGCCGTGGAGCCTGCGCGATGCCCAGGGAGCAGTAGAGGGCGCAGAATACACGGCCGCGGCAAGGGGCAAGCCGTGTGGGCACATCTTCAAGAACGGCGAGGCCACGTACCGGTGCAAGACGTGCACCGCCGACGACACATGCGTGCTCTGCGCGCGCTGCTTCGATGCATCAGATCATGAGGGCCACCAGGTCTTTGTCAGCGTGTCACCTGGCAACTCTGGCTGCTGTGACTGTGGAGACGACGAGGCGTGGGTGCGGCCGGTGCACTGTAACATCCATTCGGCGGACCCAGCGCCCGACTCCAAGGCAGCAGGCAAGGCAAGAGAAGGCTCCATGCTGCCAGACGACCTGTTGGAAAGCATTCGTATCACCATCGCCAGGACACTAGACTACCTCATCGATGTCTTCTCATGCTCCCCAGAACAGCTGCGTTTACCAAAGACAGAGGAGTCCATTACGCAGGACGAACGGAACTCACGACTCACATCCAGATGGTATGACCCTGGTGACCAGCCAGAAGAATGCCAGGAGTATTGCCTTGTGCTCTGGAATGACGAGAAGCACACCGTCAACGACGTCAGGGACCAAGTTGCCCGCGCCTGCAAGCAGAAATTGGCCTTTGGCCTGGCAAAAGCGTACGAAGTGAATGATGTTGGTCGTAGTGCGGTCGTGTATAGGACAGACCTAAAGGACCTGCTTCGGATGGCAAAAATCATCGAGGAGATCAAGTTGACAGTCACCATTCGATCCGCCCGCGACACCTTTCGCGAACAAATGGGTGGTGCCCTTATCGAATGGATCTCGGACATTGCTGGCTGTAGCGTTGGCGATGACAACCAAGTTCTTCGACATACAATCTGCGAGGAACTACTCAAACCGTGGCGCGTCGGCAGCGAAGCAACAAATCAAAGCATCGGCAAAAATGGCCTTGATGACCACGAAATGGAGGACAAAGAAGCTGAGCTAGAGGGCTTCTACCAAGGAATCTTACCCATTCAGCGGCAAGCCCAAATAGTGAGGCTTCGGCGACGTCGGGCGGCGGATGCAAATGATGATACCACGGCTTCAGACGATGATGACGATGAAAATGGCGAAGGCGCGGCGGATGCCGCAGATGACATGGATATAGACGAAGTCGGTACGCAGGACAATGACGGAGATGTTGAGATGGAGGCTTTTGAAAGCGCAGACGAGGCACTTGAGGTTTCTGAGGCTACCATTGCAGGATATCCTCCGCCTCCACCTCCACCCCCAGCGCAGTCTGCACATCCACAGAGAAGTCAACATGAGCAGAGCGTCACACCGGCTGAATCAGACAGTGAGCCAATGGTAGGCGCACCGTCTCTCAGCCATGTCGAGCCGTTGATGCCAGTCCCAGAGACACCCCAGACACGTTCGTTGCCCTTACGACCGTCACGGCCTGCCAAGTACTGGTTAGAAAAACCTGAAAGCTACGGTAAAAGGCCCGAGATGCCTGCCCACGAAGACCTCTGGCAGCGTCTACGTCTTGATCACCTGATACTCTATGACTTGCGGATGTGGAAGCAGTTGCGTATTGGCGTACGAGATGTCTTCATCAGCACCGTGGTTACAATACCTCAGTTCAAGCGCTTGTTGGGCCTCAGATTTGCGGGAGTATACACTGCTTTGGCACAGTTGTATCTCATTGCTGACCGCGAGCCGGATCATTCCATCATCAACCTCTCGCTTCAGATGCTCACCACGCCATCCATTACGTCTGAGGTCGTTGAGCGCGGCAATTTTCTCACTAATCTGATGGCTATCCTCTACACGTTCTTGACTACTCGCCAAGTTGGCTATCCCTCCGATGTTGACCCCAAAGCTACGTTAGCCTTTGAACAAGGTGCTGTGACCAACCGTCGAATGTACCACTTCTTCCTCGACATGAAATATCTCCTCGGCTCAGAATTCGTCCAAGAGAGAATTCGCGACGAGGAACGGTATCTGTTACAGTTCTTGGATCTTGTCAAGCTGCACCAAGGCATATGCCCCAATGTGCGTGCGGTTGGCGAACATCTCGAATTCGAGTCGGAAGCCTGGATCAGTGCTTCCTTGATCACTCGAGAGATCAACAAGCTATGTCGACATTTTGCAGAGTCTTTCACCTGGAATCGTGATGATGATCCCTCCAACATTCGTCGTGCAATACGTGCAGCTGCAAAGGTGGTGATTGTCAACTCCCTTGGCGCGGAGCGCAAACGCTTCGACCAGACTGAATTGAAAGAGGAGACCAAATTCAAGACTCTGGAGGTTCTTGAGTTTGATGCAGAGCCTTCCACTTTTTTCGGTCCATCTTATAAGGTTGTCGATTATGTTGTTGCGAAAGAGCCGATGAGCTTTCACCATGCGCTTCACTACACTTTGTCCTGGCTAATTGATCGGGCCCGAAGCATGCCTCGAGAAGCCCTGCTGCAGCTACTTCTGTTCTCCCATGACGAACTGCAAATGGACTTCAGCCCGGCAACAGTCTCTGTTCCTGTTCATCAACCGGAAGAATATCTACTTGCGATGTTTGATTTCCCTCTTCGAGTGTGCGCATGGCTGGCTCAAATGCGAGCGGGCATCTGGGTCAGGAACGGCATTACACTTCGACATCAGATGACGCAATATCGAAGCGTGTCCCAACGAGATGTGTCTCATCAGCGAGACATCTTCCTCCTACAATCTGCGCTTGTATTATGCAACCCTTCGGCATTCCTTGCGTCGATGATCGACCGTTTCGCATTGACTGGATGGATGACTGGCAAATACGATGCTAGCCAGCATGGTTTCGAGGACAGCCAAGCCATCGACGTGGTCGAGGACTTTGTGCATCTCCTTATCATCATCCTCAGTGAGCGGACGGCATTGATACCAGCAGAGGATAATAACGAGTCCCATCTTGCGTCCATGCGTAAAGACATTGCCCATGTACTTTGCTTCAAGCCACTCTCTTTCTCTGACATGACTGCACGCTTGTCAGATAGGATACAGAACTTAGACGAATTCCCTGCCGTTCTCTCAGAGATGACACGTTTCCGGGCGCCCGAGGGTCTTTCTGATAGTGGAACGTTTGAGCTCAAGGAGCAATATCTAGATCTGATTGACCCTTATCTCCATCAATATAACCGCAACCAAAGAGAAGAGGCAGAAAATACGTACAAAGCCTACATGGCCAAGAGGACGGGAAAGGAAGCTAGCGATATCGTTTACGAACCGAAATTGCGTCCCATCCCATCTGGGCTCTTCCAAAACTTGTCAGCCTTCACACGAACGCCTCTGTTTACACAGATCATCTACTACCTTGTCGGCTATGGTCTGAGGGCGGCAGCAGTCACACCTAATATTCCCGCAACGCGTGTTGAAACGTACATCCAATTCGTACTACAGCTTGTCCTCGTTGCTATACTTGAAGACAAGGCAGAGACACACGAGTGGTCTCAGGACGCACCTGACTCTTTTGTCACTTCTGTGCTCACCAAGCATGCAAATATGGGCATTCATGAGCATCCTACAATCCTCTCTATTCTGAAGACCCTGCAAGATAGGGAAGACTTTAAGGCTTGCGAGCCAAAGATCAATCTGATACTTCACAGGCTGAAACAACGACAACAGAATTCTTTTATCATTGCAGCGGCAGCGCTCAACATGCCGACTGATAGGATGGACAATGCTTCTCCAGCAAGCTTCGCACTCCAAGACAAGGAGCTGAAGAAAAAGCAGGCATTAGAGAGACAGGCTAAGGTTATGGCAGCCTTCAAAGAGCAGCAAGGCAAGTTTATGGCGAATCAGGATTTCGACTGGGGTGAAGATGACTTTAGCGACCTGGAAGACGAAACTGGCGGGCTTGTTGAGCAAGAAAAGACTTTAAAGTACCCTGCTGGTACTTGTATCTTGTGTCAAGAAGACTGTAACGACCAACGGCTCTATGGATCATTCGGATACATTTCTGAGAGCAGAATCCTCCGACAAACCAATCTTCAAGACGATGACTGGGTAGATGAAGTTACTCAGACTCCAATCAGCCTTGATCGCTCGGCGGATGAGCTTCGTCCATTTGGTGTTGCAGGCAAAAACCGCCGCATGGTGGAGAAAGTCTCCTCGACAGGCGAGCGTATCGCTAGCGAGAGACAAGATCTGGGGAAAGGGTTTCCTCCCTTACACATAAAGCCCGGACCGGTCACTACCGGCTGTGGGCACATCATGCATTTCGCTTGCTTTGAGGTCTATCTTCAAGCTACGCAGAGGCGGCATGTCAGCCAGATCGCCAGAAACCATCCTGAACGGCCCGACTTCAAAGAGTTTATGTGCCCACTCTGTAAAGCACTCGGCAATATATTCTTGCCTATCATCTGGAAGCCAAAGAAAGTGTCGAATCCGGGTGTCTTGGAAACAAATGCGTCCTTCGATGAGTGGATCGAATCGCAGGTTGAGGCCGCGTACAAAAGCGTAGAGAGAATCAGTGGCAAAGGTCCTGCAGATCTCTCACAAGATCAAGAGATGCTCTATAATTATGCCGAGCGAGACTTTATTCAACCTGTGGCCAGCCGTATCCCAGATCTCCTCAAGCCACCCCCAGTCTCTATGCCCATTCCACAGCCATCAACGCAACACCCGCCACGGTTCCAGATTCCGGCGTTTCTTGGAGTACAGCCTACTGAATTAGCCGAGTCGGGCATTCCTTCGTCTGAAAACAGCCCAGCTATGATTCAAAACTTTCCAATGGCAGAGCTGATCAGAGTCTATCAGCGACTTCGCTCGACTTTGCATGCAAATAGCATTCGGTCCACGTTTTCATATCCACATACACCAGCAGCTGCTGTCGAAGATTTGACGCATACGGATGTGCTCGCAAAAGCCCTGGGATACTCAATCGCGGCTGCGGAGATAGCACAACGAGGTGTGCAGTCCGATTCGATGAGAAGCACACTGATAGACAAAATCTCTCCGCAAACACTGACACATCTTCGCGTGTTCTCTGAAACAGTTTCTTCCTATATTGCAATCGGGAGTCTGCGCAACCAGAGTCCAAACAAAACCATGGACGAGTTCTCGGAGACCCAGCGTCGCCAATTCAGCCAGCTATTCGCCGGTCACCCAGGCATGTTTGACCCTGAAGTTTTGAGCTTCCATCTGAAAAGCACTGCTCCTCTCCTATGCCAAGACTCATTCGTATTCCTCTGCGAGAGTGCAGTAGGCGTCGTGCCGGCGATCAACCTCGACATCCATCACATCCTACGCCTATGTTACCTCGCGGAGATCGTTCGAGTTGTACTTGCCTTTTCTACGGCCGTCAGTGAACAAGCAGTAGATGGCTTGGCCCCTGGCCCGCAGTTCCGTTTCCAACGCCCAGAACAGTTCGTTAATGCCGACAAGGTCAATCATGGTCTCTTGTCCCCCGATCAGCTAGAAAAAATGCTTTTTTTCGTCTGCATTGTATTCAACATAGCTAACGTTGGCGATTCCCCAGCAACTCTTGATATTGACACCATGTCCATTCCTGAACGTTTCAAGGACCCGAATTTCCTTTACTTCATTCATACCATGGTGTCTAGTTATGCTCTTCCATTTGTTCGCAAAGCTGCAATTCTTATGCATGTCCGTTACGGGGTGGAACTATCGCACACCGCATTCGAACGCATTGACGAGCCAGAACTAGCACGTCTCTCTTCGGTGCTTAGGCTTCCTTCCCTAGATGAGATTTTCTCTTCCTTCGCAGCCCGCTCACAATCAGGGCATGTCACGCGTTCTGTAGTTGGTGGATGGATCCGGCACATGCTCTGGGTCCAAGCAGGTCATATGCCGCTCAAGCCAACTATCTCGCTATCACATCCAGCAATCTTTGAGCTTGTGGGCTTACCGAAGAACTACGATACGCTGACTGATGAGGCGATTAAGAAGAGGTGTCCTACCACTGGCAAGGAGTTGACGGATCCGGCATTGTGTTTGTTCTGTGGAGAAATCATGTGTAGCCAGGCAGTGTGCTGCATGACGAGCCAACATCGGGGTGGGTGCAATCAGCACTTGGCCAAGTAAGTCTTCCCCCTTGTCTGACAAACTCTTCTCAGTGATATTTTCCTGCTAACCATGTTTTAGATGCGGCGGCAACATCGGCCTCTTCATCCACATCCGGAAATGCATGGTCCTCTTCCTCAACCTCGATCACGGTACCTGGGCGGTAGCACCTTATCTCGACAAGCACGGCGAAGTCGACCCAGCGCTGAGAAGGCATCACCAGCTTTTCCTGAACCAAAAGCGGTACGATGCACTACTCCGCAAGGTTTGGCTCGAGGGCGGCATCCAGAGCTTGATCGCGCGAAGGCTCGAGGGAGATATCAACAGTGGAGGCTGGGAGAGTTTGTAGCATCTTTCAATCGGTGTTTCGGTACAAGTGTCTATGTAGTATGCGTGTCAACGTGTATGAATACAACAAACTGCACTATCTGGTTTTGCTTTTCGGAGTCTGAAGAGTAACAAAGGCCGCATTCTAAACCGGTATGGGCATCTTTAGTTCTTCCTTACTCTGAATTATCCCTCAATCATCCAATGTAAACACTACTCCAACTACTCCTGCTCAAGTAAAGATGTAAAGATTGGATCGTGTATTTGTTCCCTTCTTCGAGGGGATAGTCGCTCTGACTTTGCTCGATTATCTACTATACACCGAAGCTATGCTACATTCCTCGTATCCGTTGATTAACCTCGCTTACCAAATGCTTAGAACCCCAATGTCAAACTCGTGCTCGCATATCGATGCTATATATTACAGTGACAGTGCATGGTGAGTACAAAGCCCGCATTGTGCCAGTGCGATCATCTAGAGCAGGACTTTTGTAGGGTCCGTGGGTTCAGTGATATCCTTGGCCTCTGTCTGGGTCTCCTGGTGCTCGTGCGACTGATTGTTGTCCTGCTCTGAATTTGCTGTACTGGTGCTCTGTTTGGGCATGTCGTGCAAGCTCGTCTCTTCAAGGAGAAGCGCAGTGTCGGTCTTCCCCTGGATATCAACGGGCTCTGAAGCTGGCACTTGCGGAATGGTTTGTGTCTCAAGAGCCTCCTCCACAAGCGGTATATGCTCTTGATTGCTCTTCTCAAAGCCATTCTCCGCAGCGTTATTTGTGTCTCGTGGCCTCACAAGCTGCTCTGCGACCGCTTCCCTCCGCCCTTGATCGACCTCTCGAACAGGTCTCTGCTGCACACGCCTCTCCTCACTCGCGACACCTAATCGCTCTGCTATTACACCCCTCCATTGCTTAACCTTCCGTATCCCTTCTAGAAACTGGTCCATGCTATATACCATCTGCATCTCTCTGCCCAGACGTCCACTCCGCGCCATATCGTGCTCCTTGATGACCGCATCCAGCACATCCAGTATACTATCGTCAAACTCAATGGCTCCGTTATCCATATCGATGAGCAATTGATCGATTTGGGTATAGGACGATTGCTGTAGCCATGCTGTCCGCAGAAGATGTTTGTAGAGCGTGGTGGTGGCGCCGAGAGCGTATGAGGAGCGGCCGAGGGACTTGATGGTCGGGAGGAGCGATAATGGGAGGGTTGAGGAGGGAAATGCTGTGCGGAGGGAGAGGAGGGCAGTTATGAGGTGGTGCTGGTAGTTTTGGAAGAGAATGCGTGGGTCGGAAGCAGTTGGGTCGGATTTCAACTTGCGGTTCGTTGTGTTCGGTTTGGTGGATTGCTGGTCTTTGCCTTTCTTCGTGCCGTCCAGGTCAAGCTTGCGGACTTGCTCGAAGACTTCACGTTCCAGAATCTTCCAGAGTTCTCGATCCGTCTGCGCGGTCTGTAGAAGCTTGTCCACTCGTTCCCTCTCTGCAAGTTTCAGCTCTTTGATCCTCGCCGCTTCCGCTTTCGCATCCTTCCTTCTGCTTTGGGTCTTGCTTGTCCTAGGACTCAATGGACTGTTGGCTGCCGCTTGCACCTCCTCAGATTTCTTGCTCTTCACTTGGGTCCTCTGGTTGGCCGAACGTGACCCTCGCCACCGCGGCTCGCCCTTGAGAACTTGGTCGAACACTTTATCTAGTGACGGAGGTGGGTGCTCCTCATCGTCCTCGTAGTACTCATCTGCTATCTGGTCCAGCTCCACAATATGCTCATTGTCACTCTTTGCTTTCCCTTGTGTGTTGAATGTCTTATAGAGCTTCTCGAATGCCGCGCGTTCCGAGCCTGTTATGGTGGTCTTGCGGGCAGGTTCGATAGCGTCGATGGCAGGGGGTAACGAATCGTCCTCGAACGGAATATCATCGCTCTCATTATTTTTGGACCGCGACGTAAAAGGGCGGCGAGCGATTGGACGTGCAGCAGGCTTCCATTGCTGAATGGTATACGTCTGATAAAGAAACGGGAGGAGAGTCTTGGAAGTTTGGACGCGGGAGCGCGACAGTGCTCGGAGTGTAGTTGAGCATATAGACATCGGCGAGGACGCCTGCTAAAAGGGACGACGCGTAAATATGGTACAAGGAGGCAGCTGGGGGGCAGATCAAACAGAAACGAGGAACCTTTGAACTTTCGAGCCTCCCAAAACTTTTGGTACCGCCGCGGAGGTCTGGCGTGGTCAAAGCGCAACATACTTGATTAGGAAACTTTGGAATAGCCGTCGAAACCACCCATCTTGCCCGACGGCGTAGCGTAGGCTTCTGCATGACGAGGGCTACACACTTTCATAATCCAGGCCAAATTCATGGTGCAAGGTTGAGTGCAATACCTACTGTTCAGAGGCCTCTCTGGGGAAAAAATTCTAAAAGATCACGATTGCTACGCTAGAACAGTAGGTAAATTACCTTCCTTTAGTACATAGGTTCGTTGGATTTACCATAAAGGTAGTATTTATTCTAGTTTTCTTTTCCTACTACCCCATGTATCTTTTTGACTACATACGAGACCTTATTTATACTCTCGTTTTAATTTGAAAACCTTTCTTCAACATCTCCTTAGCCTCTATCCTAGCATGATAACAGCTTAATTTCTTTGAGAGGTATAGACTTAAATTACAAAGAATAAGCTTAGCTAAGTGTAGACGTAGCAAGTAGTAGCTAGGATTCATTACCATATAGTGATACTATAATCAGCGTCTTTCCAGATATAAAGTTACTTCGATCACATAATGGATCATCCCAGAATCATGTACAAACCGGTGAACACATGTATATCGCATACGAGACCAACACTCAGTACCCCTTTTAAGTGACTTCATCTGGTCCTTTCGGCCATTCTGACTCGTACATGTACCCAGCGTTGCCTTCCACTGCCACAAGTCGTTCCTCTTGTGAGCGATTGCCGAGCCAAATCTTGCAACATGCTGGTCTGAGACTGCATCGAAAGAGTACTTTGGCCTATTAACGTCGCGAATTTTGCAGTGTACTCCGTCAACTTCCCGGCCACTACAGGCCAATTGTGTTGTCATCAATCGGGGGCTAGTTGTGGGCTTACCAAGACTCAACCTCGAGTCTGAACAAGCACAGTTGGATGAAAACGAACGTATTCCACGCTAAACGGCGTAGGTACTGATTCAAGCTAAGCATCGTAGGAAACGAGATCAGCAATGGCGCGAAGAGTTTGTGGTGAAGGGGATTTACCCTGAAGATTGCCAATGCCGACGCATTTACAAAAGCCCCACCTCAAGAACATCCCAACCAGTGGCAAGAGAACATAGTGAACGAAGCTTTTGAGCTCGATGTAATCAGCCAGGGTAGAGAGGAGCGGCATTTCCCTAACAAGTGGTGTCGAATTCTGTGTAACGAAAAAAGAAGGGGCGAGAGGCGCCAGGCGCGAATTTATAGATACTGTCAAGCACGGGACCAAACGAGTGCCTATGCATCATTTGCAGTCACATCAAGAGCATTGCGAGGATGAACTGATAAAGGTTGGGTAGAGGAAGGAGCGGCGGGACATATCTCTACGCGTGGCAAGTAACGCCGAGCTCATATATGCCACGGCAATGCCATGTACACAAAACTGAGACGCTTACTCAGGCACTTGTTTGGTCTGGTTGCAGGGAAAAGAAAATGGAACGCGGGATGAAAAGACTGACAGCTCGTAGCTTTTTCTATGGTTCCTTCTTCCCAAAACCACATCCTCTGATATCACATCAATGTTCTTGGTTTGGTGCTCCATAGTGCACGTGAAGCGGGTCGACCAGAGGGTAAGTATCAATATAGAATACCTAGGTATTATTCTATAATGTACTTGATATTAAAACAGCTACCTCTCGAATAATTTGTTTAGTATGAAAAATTATAAGGTCATGATCACTGCGCTAGAATGACAGGTCGCTTTCCTTGCCTTAGTATGTAGTCACGTCCTTTATGCTATTAAAGGTATACGTCCTGTATTTCACTCTTACTGCCATCCTTCCTTCGCCGCTTGCAATGTCCTTTTTCTCCCTTCACAAGTACAGAATTTGTGCCATAACACCTATATTGCCTTGTTTTTCTGAGCACGATTAGCTAACAGCTTGGCTTCTGAAAAGACATAAAACTCAAATCATCACAGCATAGAAGAGACAAGCTTGGCCTAGAATAGATACGACAAGTTATATTCAGGCACTGTATGCTTTGTTATCGTACAGTGATGCTATGGTTTGATATCATTCCTAGATATAAAGTTATTTCGAACCGGCCTGATCACGACCATCTTGACGCACATGCCGCAATCTCACCCACCAGCTACAACCGCCAACCCCTCGTATATCTGCCTCTTCACCTTGTAAAATGTTGCAGCATCACTGTTCCTTGCATCTACGTTCCCATACGCGCCGCCGTCAACCTCAATTTGCCCTGTAGCCGTCTTCCTCACAGCAACTGTGCCATTGACTACCAGCACACCTTCGCCTCTAAACTCTGCTTGCATGCCAGGAGTGTTGTTCATTAATTTGCGGAGATCAGCAAGACGAAGGTCGCCGACGTGGAACGGCTGTGCAACAGAACGTACGGCTGTAGCCATGTTCGCTGGAACGACGTCGAGGACGGGTGTGATATCTGACTTATCCTGCGATGAGATAGGGACGGCGGGTGCGTCAAGCCTCGCTTTCTTCTTGGCGGGCGTTTCTTCTTCTTTTGGTGAGGAGTCAAGGCTCGCGGCTGCGAGGCGACCTGTGATTGCAACGACGCCCATACCACGCACGTTCTGCCAGCGGAGGTTGCGCACCATGCTGCGGCTAAGCTTGACGGTCCAAGCATTTGTATCGACGCTTGCGTCAATCATTGTTCCAACCGCCGGCGTGAAGACATCGAAGGCGTTGGCTGAATCGGCGTTTGCGTTGAGTGATTCTCGGATGAGGTCTGCGAGCTCGGTGGTTTCGAGTTCTTCTCCGCCTACAAAGATGAGCTTTCTGGGCTTGATGAGAGGCAACAACTGCTGAATTGTGCGTTGGTCATGTAGACCTGTGAAGTCGACAAAAGCTATTCGACACCGCAATTCTAGCGTCTCAGATTCGATAATGACCTTTGCTGGGCCATCCACCTGGTCGGGATCTTCTTCAGGTTCGCTATCTGACTCTTCATTGTCGGTGCCCCCGCGCCCCTCTCCATCCCGTCTCCGTTTCTGGTTGCCGCTGGGCTTAGAGCTATCCACAGCGTTTACAAGGTCATCCCACCTCCTCTTCTGTCCAACTGCGTTCTCTTTCTTTGCGCTGTCACCACGGAGAGCTTCACCGGCGATGTTATCCTCCTCTTCCGCCCGAGCAAAGTCTTCAGGTCGAATGAGGTCTCCAAAGTCGTCTGCTCGCCTCTTCTTCGCTTGGAAAGGAAATACCTTTTCTTTACCCTTTTTACCCTGAACTTCGTAATCGTGCACATTTTTACGGCGAATGAGAACATTGACGCCGAGCTCAGCGTCGGTCATACCAAGTTTGTTACGTGCGTGTTGTAGAGCGACTGTGGCGTTCAGGGCTTTGCCACGGTACCCGTCACCAGATCCCTCAGAACTTTCTGACTCGGTAGATGAACGGTCGTCGACTACATCCGCGGCAGTCTCCAGCATTGCACCAGCATCGCCGCCTATGGTGGTCTGTCGTTGTCGTTGACTGGCAAGGAATTGTTGATATAGAGGAACCTCATCGCCCTCAAGTGCAACTGTCCTTATACTACGCACAAGGGCTTGATCACCCGAGGTCTCGACTACAGTAGCAGATGCAGTGTCTTGTGAAGTGGATGCATTTCGCTGGTCCCATAAGTCCCACAGATATCGTCCAAGACCGGACTTCTCTGCGCCGAGTTCACCAGCTCGTTCAGTAAGAATGACGAGATTTCTCTCGTCTGATGCCAGGCTCCTAATAGCATCTTTTGAAAATCCCCATTCAAGCGTAGCATCGCTCGCCAATATCACACGCGGTCCAGCAGCGCTGAGCATGCGAGACACGCGAGTTTTTCGCTCAAGTAATGTTATATGTCTGAAATCAAAGGGCACTCTGGCGCCTTTGTCGTCGTCTTTTCCACCTCGGTTTCTTCTATCCTGGTCTGCTGCACCGCTTGCAGCTTCAAACTCTTTCACTATACCTTCCTCCATCCACTCCAGCATGCTTCGTACATATCGCATAGTTGCGCCTCCAGTCCGGCTTGCAAGGTAGATCTTTGCGCTCTTCAACGGGCTACTGCTATCTGCCTTTGACGTTTCTTTCTGCCATGTCTCTTCGAGGAGGTATGCTAACTCGAGAATTCGGGCACTGGAGTCAGACGGAATCAGGACAGATCCGCCATTGGCGACTGTTTCCCGGATCATTGCGAGTAGGGCTTCGTCTCGCTTGCTAGGTGACCTGGCAACCTTAACCAAGCCGGTGCCTTTGCTGCTGCAAATTAACGCGGTAGGGCGGCGCAATTGCTCCAAGACCTCAGAGCCACCGGTGCCAGGCCCACCAAGCCAAGCGGCGCCTGATAAGACATGTTCTCTGGCTTGGTTCCAATCCACAGCGTAGACTACAGACTCCATACCATGTTGTATATGCCATATTGAACCTCCCAACGTATGTCCAGCACTGTAGGCTGTAATGGTGAGACCATTTAGAGGAGGCGAATGGGGTGACGGAAGAGGCTGGTGCGGCTGCGAGTATCGAAGAGGGTTTATGCGGGCAAAGTAGTCTGCAATTTCTTCTGGCGTGGGTGCCTGTAGGAGGATGCTAGGATTGATTCCGCCTTTGAGGGCTGATGGAAAGGAGTAAGCGGACTCATTGAGGGCTTCTGTGGGTATAATGGAAGATGCAAGAGGTGTTGAAGCGTAAAGATCCTGCAGAAGGGTTCGGCCGAGCGATATCACCGGGTTCGTCGCATAAACAGGTATGCGCGTGAACAAGGGGAAGTTCTTGCAGCAATGTACGTATGCCCCCAAATGCGCCGTCGTTGCGTGGGTAAGCAGAATGAATGAGAGTGTTGGGACATGTCTGGAGAGTCAAGATCAGCTTGTATTCTACATACATGGAGTGTCTATATAGCATCGATAGCTTGCGAGCGCAGTGTCGCAGGCGCAGGCGCAAAGCGCAGGACGGTCTTTGGACCAGACAGGTCCACACCATGCAAGCTCAAGTCGCAACCAAGTCAAGACCTACCTTTCAATCTCCTTCAGCTTGTCGACATCAAAGCTTTCGTCCCAGCCAACGTCTATGAGCACCTGGATGCCTCCATCGAACTCCAGCAGCGACTGAGACGCAGGCGACGCAGACTGCGCACCCAAAAGAGGCGTGAAGTTGAACATTCTCGCAACCACTACTTGCTACAGTAGAGACGAGCCTTGAGCCGCGAGTGCATAGTGAATGTGGATGGTATTGTGTTTGTGAAGGCGTTGATGGATGCTTTGATAGTGATTGGTGAAAGTGTCAAAGCGTCGGAACCTGGCGAAACAATAATCCGGTGGTGGTGAGCTGGTATTCTGCCCTACGCTCGTCGATGGGATGGGATGATTCCAGCAGATCTACTACAGCATGCTGACCCCTTCACTTCTCTACGTGGACGAGAATGGGAGCCAAGTGACCATTGATATTACTGTCTTTGGCTAGACTTTTGGCACTGTATCAGGATCCTCTCCGTCCAACTGGGTCCTACTGTGCGCCTGCCAGCTAGCGCAAGCCCAAGGCTGCTTTGCTCCGGAACAGCAATTGTGGCATCCCGATCGATTCAGAGGCGATCACCCGCGTGTGTGTGCAGTTTCGGGCAAGACTGGCAATGGTGGAACACGTGACAGGCCCCTAAGGCGGGATGTCGAAACGAGAGAGGTGTTGCACATCGCCCAAATGCCACCACCGCATCTAGGACATGCGGTTTTCCTCGAGCCCATTCAACGAATTCCATCGTTTCCCAACTGCAACAGGGCACGGTGGGCCCAGGGAACAGCGTAGCGTGCAGTGCGGTGCTCCTCTGCCACCTCGCACCAAGGCAGAGAGGCCTGAAAACGCCCCAGACCAATATGACGGTTCTTTTGCCCTGCGAGCCGTCCACTTGGTCCAGGGTCATGGCAAGGCTCACGGGCGCCTCTCTCCTGAGTCGTTGGCGGACGTCGCTCAACAATACTGCTCATGCAGCCATCTGCAGCCATCTGCAGCCATCGTCTATGAAAGAGAGTTGTGCGGGCGAATCAGCGGCCACAGGCGCCCAAGCAACCCCGCAACTCGTCCACGCCGCTAAAATATGCAAGTCACACTTCCGCTTCGCCTCTGGACTCCACCTTCGGCTGCACGCGTCCGTTTTGTTCCATACCACTGATACACCATACCTCTCTAATGTCCGTCATCCATCACACACGCCGCAGTCAAGGCTGCAGGGACAGTCCGTCACAGCCATATGATCCGTTTCCCACTAAGTACTAATCATGACGGAAAGATCCATATCGAGACCAAAAAAAGTGCGTCATGATGCCTCGTCAGCTTGCGGGACAGCCATTCCAATGATCGCCTTCAATAGGAACTGGTGTCATCGAGACGGTGCAGGGCCAGGCTGGTGCTCCACGCTGTAACGAGACCGCGTCCGGAGATGACAATACCCGCCGAATCATGCTGGCCCGCTGCGCTCGCTACTCTGATTCACGCTCAAATGGTGACGATCCCTCATTGCGGCTTGACATGGAGAGCTGTCCCTCAGGGGGCCGCAAATCACATCTTAACAAGTCTAGATGCCTAGCGAGCGCCAAATACACCTTTATACGATCTACGCGAGAGCATCAGAAGTCAAATTTGACAGGGCACTTTGTCATGGCCAGAATCTTCGGTTCAAGCCGAAGCCAGTGAGCTTTGGTTTGGGTAGCCAGCTCCCTCCCGCTCCGCCCGCACCGAACCAGATGCTCATTTCGGTAGGGAAATGGACAACGCAACGCTACAGACAACGGTCGGTACGTGGTAAAATCTCCTCGCAAAGCGGATCTCCTCCGTCCCGCCAGATGCATGTACTGGCCTTTGGAATACTTGGGCCCAGTCAGATAGTACGGATATTACTTTATTGCTTCTTGCTGACAGGGCAAGCGAGTTGCGGGGAATGCGCATGGTTGCTTATGACTTCTCAAACAAACTTTGGCCGGCCGTTGCTCGCTGAACCTACCAGGATCGGTGGACATTGTCAGGATCTACAGGCCTTGCTATCCTTGTTGCGTGGCTTGATACTGAGCAAGACTCAGCACGGCTGAGCAACTGATCTTCGTCATCGCTGAGCAGGCGACACTTGCTTTGAAAGGCTGCCTTGAGGCAAACCCAGCATGCTTTCCTACTTGATCAGATCTGGATCGCGGGGAGCACATCGACAGGTGATACAGAAAGTTATCGGGCGGAGGCGTAGCACAGCATGCTGCAAGCGTCGTCCTGATGTGGGGCTGATTAACAACTAGGGGCGCCTCGAAACCGACAAGAGGATCGCATATTCACTAACCGGTTGCGTGCGCGGCCGTAAAAGTCGATGGCGTTTATGTTGTGACAATAAGCAGCAGCGATCAAAAAGGCCCATCGTCGAGCCGACCTTGGCCGTCATCCACTGGCTAATCAGGTTCGCTCCTGCTGCTAAAACGACTTGCCGCGGCGTCTAGCAGCTCCTTTCCCCGCTGTTCATCCCAGACACCAGCTCCCACGCTGAAAGTTGTCCAGCCAACAAGATCCGAGATGTGGCCAGGCTGGCAAACCAAAGTATGAAGCCGCTGGAAAGCGATCCATGCACTCTGTGACACACGCACACACATAGTACGACAAGCACGTTTTGATAACTCCACGAGGGTCTGTAGCCTCCCCAGCACCTAGCGCTCACGCCGGCAACTCTTTACGAAGCCATCTGCAGCGCTGGATACCTCTTCAAGCTGTCGTCAACACAGTCCTTTACGTGCTCAGTGCTTTCCTGCAAGCTTCGGCCTGCTCCCTGCTTTAAGTCGACCGGGCCCAGCGCTTTGGTAAGAGTGGACTTCATCCTAGGGTCATCCTCCATACATGTATTAGGAGGCGAATTGGTTGTCGTTGCTGCGACGCTACTTTAACACACTATATCCTCGTCTCCACCTTGTTGTGCAAAGCACGCCGGTTTGCCTCTTCGCGCATCACCCTGGATCACTTTGCATACCTGGCATCCTGGTCGATAAAGTCGTATGCCTCCGCGCTCAGTAGATCGGGCCTCGCACACCTTTTTATGTCGTCTCTGCACGACCACATAGCTCGGATCCTCCCTTGGTCTCCCATCATCAACATCTTCCCTCACCACCATTGACCCACACAACTGGTTTCGCCCGCCCCTGTCAACCTTCGACTCTGTGTTCAGCTCAGCCGTTCATCTCGGGAAGACGTAGTTTTGCCGTTAGTTCCACCAAATCTTATTGGACGTTCCTCGGCGCCCACGACTCGCTAAAGGCGCATTCCCCCGCTCTCACGCAACATACCTGCGCGATCGCTCGAGGCATCAGAAGCGGACCGCCTGGGCCCGCTTGCGACACTCTGATCGAAGCTTCGTTGGATGACCAGCGTTCTCGTTCCACGACCTGTTCTATCGTACTTAGCATTGAGCGATCAGAATACAAGACGATTCTTAGCCGTGTGCGTTGGATAGTTGGGGGCTCACACACGCTCAGAGGGGACATCTCGCCGCTGAGTACTTCCTGCGCGAAGGACTGCTTGATCGTCCAATGCATACTTCAGGCAGCTATTAGCCCTCAAGGTTCCTTCATCGCTAGGCCGAATGATCTCGACCCTCTCGCTCGGCCATCCGCCGCCAGGCGCGCACGCTCGTCTGAGTACGAGCTCGTCTCCGCAGCCCTCCATGTCGTCCTCTAGCGATTCTCCCTTAGCCACACCCAACTTCAACTCCAACATATTCAACGCCTCAGATACGCCGTCAGAGGACAGATCAGATCCACGCACAGGCTCAAGTGAGATAATACCAAAGCTCGAGGAGACCGAACTTCAGTTGGCAGATGTGAAGGAAGAGCCATCAGCGGAAGATCCACCAATCTCCCCGACGGAACCTGTACGGATAAGACGCGCCCGCGGTCGACCGCGGATACACCCTCCTCGCTCTCCTACCGCACTCGCGAAGCAGGCAAAAGCTCGATCGAAGACCGGATGCACAACATGCCGAAAACGAAAGAAGAAATGTGACGAAACGAAGCCGTTCTGCTTATCATGCCAGAAGAACAATATTCATTGCGAAGGTTACAAACCTGTTGAGGTATGGAAGAGTGGGAAGGAAAGGGCAGCGGAAGGTAAACATATCGCAGGTCTCGATAACCGAGTTGAGCTGACACAGCATTAGCCCGAAAACGCAGCCTGGATGTCAAATTCGAGCTTCCACCCCTCATGGAAGGGGTTGAAAATGACCTTGACCGTGATCTCCTGCAGCACTTTGTAAGCAGAGCCAGCGCTGTACTCACTTTGCACGGGGACCAGTCCACCAATCCTTTCACGAAGATTCTCCTGCCCATGGCTCTTCAACATGAGGGTCTGATGCACTCGGTGTTGTGTCTGTCGGCTTCCCATATGTACTCTGTTAGTCCATCACAGGAGTACGAAGACAGGCAAGCTTTCCATCGTGGCAAAGCGTTACAGCTCCTGAAGCACGATCTCGAACGTCAAAAGGCTGGCGAAGGGGGTGTCATGATCTACGAGGACTCGAATGTTGCCCAGATACTTTTGCACCTTCTTCATTCGATATGCGATGGTAATACCTCTGGCGAATACAGGATGCACATGATCGCCGCCAAGCAAATCGCGATGAACCAAAAGTCCTCCAACCAGGAGTTTCAATCTCTATTTGATGAGTTCTTTTACTATCACTGGATAGCGAGCGGCATTACCTCGCTTGACGATGCAGAGGTTCCTATGATGGAGAACTTTAGCCTACCTTTCAAAATCAATCCAGAGACAGCCGGGCTCATAGGCGTGTCCGACGGTCTGTTCGGATTTATATCCAAGATTAGCAACCTGCGACGAAGGCTCCGTGCTCGCATAGACAACAAGCAAGAGCCTACTATGGATTATGAAGCTTTGATCGCCGCCCATGCCATCGATACCGGTTTGCGAGGATGGGTATGCCCGCACCCGCCGGGCACCCCTCGACACACAATATCCATGCTGTATCGTCAGGCAACCTGGGTATATCTTTATCGCACGACCAAGGGCTCTCACCCACACCCGTTCATCAAGAGTGCCGTTGACGATGGTATAAGGTATATCAATGAGCTCCCTGCCGAGGGTTGGATTCAGAGTAATGTCCTGCTCCCGTTGTTCCTCATCGCCTGTGCAGCCTTTGAGGAGGAGCAGCGCGTACATATAAACAAAGCATTCGACGGACTAATCGCCTGTACCGGCCTCGGCAACATTTCTCACGCAAAAGAGATAGTTGATGAGGTGTGGGCTGCAATGGATACCAATATCGTTGAGTCTTGGGACTGGGAGAAAAGGCTGTCGGCGCGGGGATGGGACTTTTTGGTGACATGAGAGTCTGGATGGCGTTATGATGTTGAGAGAGCCGGGATATAGCGCTTGGAGGCTGCGCGCCCAGCGCCATCTTCAGACGTACTTCCCCACCTCACGAGCGAGCCTCCTTCGATTCTACAAGTAAGTCTTTTTCATCTCTCTTCTCCTCCCTGCCTCTCCCACCTGTCCTCTTACTTACATCACAATCTCAGCCGTAGAGCTTTGCATCGCATAAACAATGGATGCCGCACCCTTTCTTAACTATCACTTGCTTCACTGTCTCGACGAAAAGACAAATTCGTGCTTAAGGGCTCCCTTCTCGGGCCTTGACAGCATCGCCTCGTGGCAACCCAATGGAGGCATCACTGCGAGCGTAAAGGCCTTTGCTAGATTACACCACTATATTATCATACACGCAAAAAGGTGGGACTTTCATGCTACTCAATTCTTTTGGACTTTTTTGTGGAACGGGCGTATACAAGGATGCAAAAGGAGGGTTGGTTCTAAGGCTACATTACAGCGGGAAGGCCTTCACTGGAGTTTCTTCCACTCTCCGGTGTAGGATAGTATCACAGCGGGAAGGTCGTCACGGGGCTTACTGGGTTTTATTTTTCTCTGGTATGGTTCTGCACTATAGCGAGGAGACCTTCACTAGGGTTTATTTGTTCTCTGGTACGATTTGCTACGGCCGAGGCAACAGGCTACATTGGGAATACTTTCTTTCATCACAGGCGGACTAGTCTGTACAGGTTTGGATCGGAAAACGGGTATCTCTTGTCCTGCATTTACTTCTCTTCAATACTGTTCTGTTCTAACAGCAAGCTTTTTTTCGGTCGCAATGTTGCGCTTCGCACATATATTGTTTTGTGCTTGGGAAGGTTGCGTTGTCTCTGCGCTCGCATTGGTTAGGCACACTCGTACACATGGCATTAGCGGCACTTGTCCTCGTAAGGACAGCAGAGGAGTGACTGGCTGGATTTTTATATCGACGACACGTATGCACGCATTAAGAGGTAGTTCATCGCCCACAGATGCAAATGCATGCCGTTTTCCACTCTTCACACTACACCTTCAGCTGTTCTCCTAGTACGCACCTTAATCAACACTTTAGCGACACAGTGACGACATGACGAGCAACCGAACGCATTGGCCAGTCAAGCCGTGCCACAGCGTCTCCGACTCCACTCCGCTCGGCGGATATTATCCTCCAATCCTGGGCGTAGGCATCAAGCCCGCTCGCTAAGTCCTGTCGAAATCCCGTTGGAAGATTCCAAGCGTGGGGGATGATGTGTTGCATCGTCTCGAGGCTACTGCAGTCACTTCTGAAAGCGTTCTCATGCATTTAACCGGCGTCGATCGTGGGAACCTCGCCAAAAGGTCATGAGAGAATGCACGCGTCGAGATTGAGGACATCAACCGGGCACTGCTTGTCTGGAGCTCCGAGCGAAAAGTGCCGCTGGAGATCGGCTCAAGGGTTCAGATTCTGATCCGGCGAGCGTGGGGTGTTCCAAGTTTCCTCGTCCATGACATTTAACTTGGGTTATGGCTTGGGAGGGCGCAGGCGGCTAAGTATGCCCCCAGCGCACGCTTGAGCGCCCGCTCGGAATACATTCCCCGCAGCTAATTGACGGCATCAATATCAACAAGTTGCCGGCCGCAGCGGCATAGGACAATCTTAAGACACCCGCAATATTCAAAACTCGGGCCTTCTATTGTCCATGTCATGCACCCCCACGCCAAAGCCAGGATGGGGGGTCATATGTTTCCAGCGGAGAGGTACAAATAGCCTGAAGGTACTTTGGTACCTGGAACTAACTTTGAAATGGCGAGCAGGAGCATGATCCACGACATATTTCCGAACTATTATCGCAGGGCATTGTCCAGCGGTACCATATCCTCCGTATGACGTTGTCATCACACCATCTACGTTCGCGCCGAGTCTTGATTCACAAAGTACGCGTACACAGACTCCATTGAAGGTGGAAGCAAGTATCCAGGGCTCATACAGGCCCGAAACATCAACAATTTCCGGATGACCCGATAAGCAAGCTTCTGAGGCTGCAACCAATTACTGAGCAAGTGGCCATAGGATGGGTGTCAAAACTATCACACCGTTTGCTGGATACAGTATGACCTGATCATTAACGCAACCACATACGCCACTCACCTCGTGATGCGCCTACTGTTCTTGACCTGGCATGTCCAAAAGTGGAACCTTGCAAGTTCCCTAAAACAGGAAGTTGCCCGATCCTGAGTTCCAACAATGAGTAGAAACCTCGTGGTGCCTGCATACTCGACCCACACAGCATGCCATCGCAATGTGTCGGTCCACGAGATAATGCAAGTCATCACGCCAAATTCTGATATTAGGCCTTCGCGTGGCATCGGTGTCGAGGGTGCTCACCGTTCATCGTAGTGTTGCTCACACCGATGTCAGCAAGGGACTAGATGTCTTGGCTCGCAACCAAAGTCCACTCAAGCCATCCCGGTCTTACTCGATGTGAACGTGATTGATTGTCAATGCGAACGGTGGCCTCAAAAAGGTCATATGGAGCGTCGATGCGATGGCAGGGCATGTCGTTGGGCTGACATTCTAATGGACCTGCAGCTGACACGAACCTGGCGTTGTCAGCATTCCAAAGTAGAAGTGGCTTTCGGCTTGAACAGCCGTCTGTGAAGGGTGTCAGATAAATGGCAGGGCTGTCCCTAAGGCCGAGGTCAAAAGCACTGAGGCGAAGGGGCTGGTGGCTTTGGTAGCGTAATGTAAATGCAGTGCGAAAGCTGCGTATTGCAACGGGGCCCAGGGTGAATTGAAGATCTCCGGAGCACTCTGTGAGCCGCAAAGCGCCCTGGCATGTCACGGCGGCGTACTCCGATGCTGTGCATCCATGTGATGGAGGGTGGTTGGAAGCACCTACAGGCCGGCTGAGAACGCCGCATACCTGTTTTCCAAGAAACCAAAAGGTCTCAAGATCATGGACTGACCGGTTCTGTGACTGCTGTTTTGTGCCAGTTCGGTATACGTAGCCGCAGAATGTGAAAACTCTCCTTGTGCCGAACAAAGTTTGATTGCCCCAGACCCGGCTTTCAAGTCCGTGGTGTCGATAGTAGTGCATATCAAGTATGCAAGAAATCCTAATGGCGCATTCTCCCGCTGTCCCCCCTGGGGGACGGAGGAGGTAACACGGCCGCTGAAACATATCCGTTTCCCAGGCTGTGCCTCATGCCAACCACAGGCTGGACATCGAGGCCGATTATCAAATCATTGCGTCAACAATCCAAGGGTTTCGATAATTGGTTGGTGGGGTGTGAATTGAAATGCGGCAAACTATTCCTGGCCTATGAGACACAGAGCAGTGGGAAAAGGGTATTGTGAATACCTGCAGGGGAGGCTGGCGAAACCTCATGGGTACAGACTGAAATTCCAAGATCGAGATGCCGATTCAGGATCGGTCCGACTGCATTGGGAGGAGCCTAATCCTGTTCTTTATGGGGGTTGCGGGGCTTGGAGGGCCAGGGAGCGGCTGTTGCTCCACGGCGGTTCACATGCATACGATACCTGGATTGCGTGCCTCTGACTTGTCGTGTACTCGGCGGTATTGTGGAGAGAACCGCGACACTCGTTCCGACGAGGATGGGGGTTTCCAGTTGAATGGGTACGAGAGGTTTGGCCGATGACGTGGGTTCGGCCCGGCACCGTCACTACGAGTAAGTCTAATCTAGGGGCCAGAGGGAAACGATGGACAATCTCTCCAACGGAAAGACTAGAGCCCGGAGATGAAAGACCCGCCTTCGCTTCCATCAAATCTTTGAAGTCTGAGGCTGTCAGGGTAGACAAGATATGTCACATGATCAAGAGCCTTCTCTTCTCTCTGCACTCTCTTGCTAGTACCCCGATAGTGGAAGTGAAGACCGATGGACATATGCTTTTAGATATCAAAGCGAACGTTAGTGAATGCCATAATCGGATATACAAGCGCGCATCGAATTTGTCTTTCCGAAGCGACCCTGGCCAGACCGTGGAGCTTCAATTTCCGTTTAGCGGTCCAGTACGAACGAAGCCCCAACTCTCCACCAATGGCTGTTTGCGGGGTCGCGGCCGTCAGCAGCATAAGGAGTTTGCACAAGACGCAGTTCGATTCTTGCCTACGCGAGCCGTTGGCTGTGTAACAGAGACCCCAGTCAGTTTGGTAAGCGCAAGAATCGGTGGGGGGCGCGCTTGGGGTTCTCCCGCTTGACTATGGTAGAGTTTGGGATCGCAACGGCTGATCTGCCTCGATTTAACCACTAACTCTGCTGGTATTCAGCCTCAGTGGGTTGGCTGAACACTAGCATTGCTATCATCTTGCACTGGATATGAATTGCCAAACACCATGAGGTGGCACAGTTGCCCTTTTTATTAAGGACATGTCTCCCAAGACCAACTGATGGCTCGCTGACGTCTAGCCGAGATGCATCTAACACTTCGGCTGGCAAGCGAGGTGGGTAGCTGGGGCGCCATTATCGCGCGATCCCACGAGAGATAATGGGGCCTTCTGCAGAACGAGGTGCCGGAGAGGAGACTGCATTTTATCCTTTTCTTCGTTATCAGTCACTCTAGCATGGCCTTGCTACCGTAATACAATCATGATGGAGTCGCCAGAAGCGATCAGGAAAGAGGTGGTGGTGGTCGAGCAGCACGAAAAGCATGGGTCGGAAGCAGATGCGCTGCCGAGGCTGAAGGATCCAAATGTCGAGCACCTGACACATACGACCTCGAGTCACCAAATTGCGACAAACACGTCTCACGGTGAAGGCAACACGATTTCTCTGCGAGAAGTCAATCCTGTCTCAGTGCGGCTTGAAAATCTCTCGGTATCTGTAGATGAGTCGCCAAATGCCTTCGCTCGAGCATTCTCAAAGCAGAAAACGCCACCAAGCCACAGCCATGTCAAATCCATCCTCAATGACGTCTCGGCGGATATGCCTTGTGGGACTCTTACAGCCATTATTGGAGGGAGTGGAAGCGGCAAAACGTCTTTGTTGAACCAGATGAGTGGACGTATGAAGGGAAACCGACTTTCTACCACTGGGCGGACGCTTTTCAACGGCATCGAAGATGCATCCAAGATACGCAGTGCTTATGTCATTCAGCAAGACATCCTATTGCCAACTCTGACTGTCCGAGAGACTTTGACGTATGCTGCACAGTTACGTTTGCCGTCATCGGTCACTCAAGTGGAAAGAAAACAATTGGTAGAAGAAGTCATCTTAGAATTGGGTCTAAAGGAAGCCGCCGATACTAGGATTGGCAACCATGCACACAAGGGCTGTAGTGGAGGTGAAAAGAGGCGTACGAGCATTGGTGTTCAACTCCTGTCGAATCCAAGTCTACTATGGCTCGACGAACCCACAACCGGACTTGACTCTACCAGCGCTTATCAGATTGTGAAGACCTTGCAGAATCTGGCACGTAAGGGCAGAACTATCATTGTCACGATTCACCAACCCCGATCTGAGATATGGAATCTTTTTGACAATGTAGTTCTCTTAACGAGAGGCAACCCTGCTTACGCTGGTAGCGCAAAGACATGCCTGGCATACTTCGCCAAGCTAGGCCACGAGATGCCACCGTTCACCAATCCTGCAGAGTATCTGATAGACGTCGTCAGTGTAGATAACAGGAGTGAAGAAGCCGAGAGCGTTGCCCAAGAACGCGTCAGTCATATCATAGAGGCCTGGAGAGTGCACTCCAATAGTACCTCCGCCGAGAAGGGTGAACAGGAATCAGCGTCTGCAAATGCTACGGAGTCACAGCCAAACCTGATGCGAGCGAGGCACGCCTCACTTGTGCAACAAATCCGGGTGCTCACTGCGCGGACCTGGACAGTTACGATCCGCGATCCTATGGGCATGTTTGGCAGTCTCGTTGAAGCGATCGGAATGGCTGTGATAACAGGCTGGATCTTCTTGCAGCTTGATGGATCACTCTCCGGCATCCGTTCTCGCCAAGGGGCGTTGTATAATGCAGCTGCGCTTCAAGGTTATCTTATTCTCCTCTACGAAACATATCGACTTACAACCGACATTCAACTCTTTGACGAAGAATCACGCCAAGGTATCGTCAGCATACCAGCATTCTTGATATCTAGGAGGTTAGCCCGCGTCTTTATTGAGGATATCCCGGTTCCTCTCATCTTTTCGCTCATCTACTATTTTTTCTGTGGTTTCCGTGCGGATGGAGCTCAGTTCCTCACGTTCTTCGGCATCATATTACTACACCAGTACATCGCCGTATGTTTTGCTATGACATGTGTTGCAGTTTCCAGGAACTTTGCCGGAGCGAGCTTGGTAGCCAATCTCGCATACACGTTGCAGTCGATGGCTTGTGGCTACTTCATCCAATCCAACACCATACCAATCTATGTTCGCTGGACAAAATGGATTGCCTATGTTTTCTACGCGTTCGGAGCTTTGTGCGCTAACGAATTTACTGGCTCGTTCTACGACTGTCCTTTGGAGGGCGGACCGTCGAATCCAGCCTGCAAGGAGTACACAGGAGAGTTCATCCTTGATTCGCTAGGTTTTCCAGACAACTGGGTATGGAGGCCTATAGTGGCACTGCTCGGCTTCGCTATCGCTTTCTACATTGGTGCCGGCGTATTACTCAAGTTTTGGAGTGCAGAGATTGCAATGGCACGCGCAAGACCATCCAACATGGATGCCTCGGCAGGCAAAGAGAAGATGGGTGAGCGGGCTCCAGGTGATGTCCGAACAATCAGTATCCGACTTGAGAATTATAGTATGGATATTGAAAAGCGTTCATTGCGAAAACGGTGGAACAAAGCCATTCTTAAGCCGCTGAACGCAGACTTCCGGCCTGGATCATTGAACGTCATCATGGGTCCGTCTGGATCTGGCAAGACCTCGCTCTTGAATAGTATGGCTGGAAGACTCAAAGACGACATGTCCACAAAGTACAAACAAGCTGGAAACATGACCTTCAATGGGGCTGTGCCATCCCAAGACGTTGTACATTCGATCTGCTCTTTCGTAACCCAAGACGATGATGCTCTTTTAGCATCACTGACTGTGCGCGAGACTCTACGTTACGCTGCTGGTCTCCGGCTACCGAAGTGGATGTCGAGCGAGGAGAAAGCACAGCGAGCTGAGCAAATTCTTTTGAAAATGGGTTTGAAGGATTGCGCCGACAACCTTGTTGGCAGTGATCTTGTCAAGGGAATCAGTGGCGGAGAGAAGCGCCGAGTCACAATAGCAGTTCAGATTCTTACTGAACCTCGCATCTTACTGCTTGATGAGCCATTGTCCGGATTGGATGCCTTCACGGCCCTTTCTATCATGGACGTGCTTCACGGTCTAGCAAATGAGGGACGTACGCTTATCGTGACCATTCATCAGCCACGATCTGACTTGTTTGCTCACTTTGGCAACATATTACTCCTTGCTCGTGGTGGCTTCCCTGTCTATGCAGGTCCAGCAGATGATATGCTAGGCCATTTTGCAGCTCAGGGTTATGAGTGCCCTCGTCACGTCAACCCTGCAGACTTCGCCCTCGACCTGATCACTGTCGATCTCCAGCACGAAACGCGCGAGGCAGCCAGTAGGGCTAAGGTACGCAAGCTGATCGAGTCGTGGAGCTCGGATCGGTTCCTTGTTGCTCGGACAGGTTCAATAGCCACCCCAGCAGAGCTGGGGAGCTTGGCAAGAGAACCAACATCCTTTGCAGCAGCGTATTCGATTCTGATCAGGCGTGCGACTAAAAACTTGTTCCGTCAGCCAGAGATCCTCGTCGCCAGGATCATGCAAGTTGTTGGTCTTGGTATCGTTCTTGCGTTGTATTTTGCACCACTCAAGAACGATTACTTCGCTGTCCAGAACAGGCTGGGTTTCATTGTGGAGGTCGCTCCGCTCTATTTTGTTGGCAGTAGGTCCACATTTTGCCTCAAGATCCAATTGAAGTAGTTAACCGAACGCAGTGCTCAACAACATCGCCGTATACCCTACTGAAAGAGACGTCTTTTACCGCGACTATGATGATCGTATCTATGGGGTGGAAGCATTCTTCCTCACATACATCTCAACCACGACACCATTTGAGGTCATTAGCTGCATTATATTCTCTATTCTCGCTGTCCTGGCTTGCGGCCTACAACGCAACGCAAAGACCTTCTTCATCATCACGTTCAACGCATTCTGCATCACTAGTTGTGGCGAAAGCTTGGGTATTGCCTTCAACACACTTTTCACACATACTGGCTTCTCGGTAAACTGCATGTCGGTCTTTCTCAGTGTTGCTCAAGTTATGGGAGGTGTGCTGTCCCTTGACGTCCCAGACTTCCTGCAAGCCTGGAATCACCTATCACCCATAAAGTGGGCAGTTGGAAATATGGCTCCATACACGCTCCGCGATCTGCAGTTCACCTGCGAAGACTGGCAGAGGATTAACGGGCAGTGTCCGATTACGAATGGTGAGCAAGTGCTTGATCTCTACAATCTCAACAAAAATCCTGAGATGAACCTTATGGCTCTGGGAATATGCGCGATAGCGTATCGCTTCTGTGCATATCTGGTATTGAAAATTGTGAAGGAGAGATGGATTGGTAAGCTATGGGGAAAAGTTGGCGGTGGAAAGAAGAAAGAACAGACGCCCCAGCTTTCTGATGCAACGGCAGGAGAAACTTCTTAGGGAGAGTACAATTGAATGTGACAATACTCACACAAGGTTATAGACTGTAAAATTATCAAATAAGTTTCAATGTTTACAGACCCAAAGTTTATTTCGAGATCTTTAGGGATAGAACTAATATAACAAGACCATTAGTAATGAAAGGATTTCGATCAACGACAACATGGCTGCCTTCAATCTAGCATGCAATAACTCATTAATCCTAAAAGCAACCGCGAATGCACCGTTCCATATACCCAGAGAACTGAACGCCAGATCATAGCTAGAAGCTACCTAGATTCGATGAAGCCAGATATGGAGGCTTTGCCCGTCCGACCTATTCCTCTTGTTATCCCAGCCAGCGTCCTTCATTGTCAAGACCCTAGATACCGCGTCGTTGTACTTGAACGTTTGGCCCTTCTCCCACATTCCATTGCCTAGTTCAATGCACTCTGTAACCGCCATGTTCTCGCAGTCATCTGCACTAGCGCCATTGTTACAGACTTGAATCAGCCGGTTAAGGCCTGTTGTACTAGCCATTGCTAATGCCTCAACCTGGAACTGCGCGCCGGGTGAAAGCCAGGGGCAGACGTTGCCCTTGACCTGCAGGATGATGGTGTGCTCTCCAGCCTCGATAAGCGCCACGCCAGGGGGTATACCTCCAGCGATTTCAGTAATCTCGCCTTGTTCGGGCTGCGCAGGGAAACCCATATTGCCGTCATGAACGACCGGTGCAGGTCGAGCCTGCATGGGCGCAGCAGCACCCATTAAATTGCCCAATATTGGAGGCATAATCCCACCCGCCATTACACCGCCTACGCCCATGGTGGGAATATTACCAAAAGCAAGACCACCACCAGGTGCCCAAAGTGGCGCTGTAGGAGCAAAAGGCGGTACCACACCTGCAATGGCGCCTGGAGGAGGTGGTGGGAATGGCATGCCACCAGCGTGCAGACCAAAGCCTATGCCAGAATGAGCTCCTGGTAGAAAGTTTCCAGCGCGGATAGGAGCAAGAGGGCCTCCACCGCCAGGGTAACCGCCGTACATGAAAGGATTCATGATGCCGACGTCGAGAGGTGGGATTACGGGCGGGAACGCACCTACACCTACACCAAATGGTGAAGCGAACCCAAGTGGAGGACTTCCTATGCCAATGGGGACTGGAGGCCCGTAGACAGGCGTGTGTTGTTGCTCAACGACAACCTGTTGGTGGTCGACGGCGGGAAGATGGGCTTGAGCACCAGGAGCGGCGTTGAGAGGGGGCGGTGGAGGTTCGCGGTTGATGTTGGGGTTGTTTCCAACGTTTGCGAGCCAAGGGTGACCAAGAGGAGGAGGAGGACCACTAGACATTGGAGCTCAAGGCAGTAAGAGTATAGACACGATAGGGCAAGACTGATCTTCAAGTTTAGAGCGAAGGCTAAGATAACTAGAAGCTAAGTATGTGTAAACATCAAATAAGGTGTAACACAGAATGAAAAAGAGAGAAAGAATTATTCTGATCGCACTCATGTAGGTCTGCCATTTATATGTATAATTTAGCGATTAGGAAGTGTTGGGCGTCGGTTCGATTTGTGAAGTTCGAAGCAGTGCTTCAAAGACGTGCCCTTACAAACAGCGAATGCTCATGTTGCTTTGCACTGGTTGCCTTGGTCTGTCAATGAGGACTGATTCAGAGATGAGATGTGAGTCGTGTGAATATGGCGTTGCAGTGTCGAACATGATTGCGCGTCGAGCAATTCAAGCCAAGCAAACGATTGGTGGGCATATTGAAGGGCCGTTGTTGGCTATGAAGAACATTACCAATACACGATGGCAACTGTCACATACTAGCGTTGAGTGTTAAGCCACTGACAACAAAGGGTACTTACTTGAGATCATCACGCTCGGGGTGGTCATGCATACGAGTTGACGCGGTCGTTAGTGGCCATCTCTATTTCAATCTTGCAAATTTGTTAGTTTACGAGTGCATCGCAATCGCATGCGCTAGACAACCCCAACTCGATGCTAGGTGGGATCTCGGCGGATAATTACGCCTTGAAAACCACAGCATACAAACGTGCAGGGAGAAGCAGAATGGCACAGATATATATCAAATGCTGAATTGGTAAAGATATCTACAATGAAGAGGTAGGTCGTGAAACGAAGTGTGATCAACAACTTCGAAATGAGACTCGAAGGATAATGCCTCGATGTCATATTCACGCCTAGTAAGTTGCGACCTTGGGTCCTGGAACAACATAGCTGGTGAAGCTTGGCTGATAAATGTTGGCGGTGTAGCCAGAATCAGTCGACTTTACATGCCCTGGAATCTTGACGACAGGAGAAGGGTTTCCGCTTCCACTACCTGTGATCTTGATTTGCGCACAGGCGATGTAGAATTGAGGTGGGCTGCCTGGGTTGTGAATACCAAGTTGCTCGATGCGAAGGAGGTATTCTCCCGCAGGCACTTGCGAGGGAATGCTGACCGAGTAAGTCGCTATAGGTTTGTTAGTACCTGTCATAGTATTAAAGCCCTTTGCAACTTACCACTCATATCCCACACAGCCTGACCACTGGCGAAGGAAGGGCCAATCTCCTTGATCTTGAACCAGTCACCAGATCCATCTGAGCCGACTGCACTGGAGGCCTTGCTGAGGTAGAAGGAGACAGGGCCTTGATGATAGACGGCCTGGTCTGCAGTGAATGATATGGATGATCCAGCAGCTACAGAGACGGTAGTCGTTGATCCACCGCTGCCACCATTGACATTGCAACGCAGGTTGTTGTCTGTGAGTACGGTGACTGGGGAGTTGTTTGGAACGGGCCTGATGTTTTGGAAGAGGGATCCCTTTGCACCGTTGGCAGTCAAATACTGGAATATGTCTGTTGGAAGCTTGTTAGTAATCGATTCTGTTACTCATGGCGGCTCGAACATACAATGAGCTTGCGCAACCTCGGTGAGAGCCGCGAGGGCTAGACTGGCGACCGCGATGCACTTCATGGCTATTGACGAGTATGTAAAACCTAAGGTAGTGTTTGAGGTTCAAAAATACTGAAGGCCGTGGTACAGAACATGCAAGACGACGCTTCCCTCAACTTTATATACGATTCTATCAAAGCCTAACCACCTCGGGTGGCCTCCGTGTCGATATTACCACACCAAGAGTATCTCCAAGTGAAGCAGGAGATCATCATTGATTGGACCAAGTATGAAAATTGAAATGAACAGACGTCACGTTGCGGGTACTGTGGGTCTCCATGTCGGTACACGACCCGGATCATGAGGCGGCTTGCATATATTCTTTGCCGGTGGATGTTAATTTGGAAACCGTTTTGGGTGGGCACGGTGACCAAAAGACAAGGCTGGTGTGCTGTGGTAGGGCAAGCAATATCGAAACGTATGGCGTTCACCATCCACGAATGCCGCCTTGACCGGGCATTGGTGCTAGGAGAATATTCGACCAATGGTCCTGTGCAGGAAGGTTCGAAAATAAGGTGAAGACGAATGGAAGGTTATTTTCCTGCGGAGCGCAAATTGAGGTTGGCGCATGATGGTACAATGAACGCCCCAGGTAGATTAATATCTGGGATAATATGCGGATATTGAGTTGGAGGCGACTAAGGCGGAAAGCGGAATTATCTAAGGTGACGATAGACACAAGTACAGCACCCAATCTCTAGCAGGTGGCTCCGAGTAGTTGCAATTGTGGGAATAATACCGTAAAATTGGAGGAGTGTTGCTAAGGAGCACAGCACTGGGAGACGTTTGGAGGGGGAAATGGGAGGCACAAAACAAAGTGTGGACGTTTGAAGTGAGCGGGTCCCCACTTCGAAGCGCATCGATGTCCAATTGGAACTCAAGTCGGGGAATAGTTCTACACATAACTGGAGAGCTGCAGGCTGGCTGGAGTATTGAGTAACAGATGGCGCAATCCATCGCAGACTACAAACAAGTCGATCGGAAAGGCAGAAGTGGTAAGTTACTTTGGAAGGAGCAAACGCATGTTTGACGAACAAGAGCGGACTACGAATCTGCTGCAAATCACCAGGTTGCTGATATATTTCTGCAGGCACAAGTCTCAAGAGTACAGCGTCGTTTTGCTGCACATTTCATTATACCGTCGTGAATTCACAGGAAGTTAGTTAATTCTCAAAGCGTGCGTGCTGCAAGGCCTAAGCCTTTGAGGAATAACTGGGCCTGGCATATTCGTTGTCTGTCAGCCCTCGTCGCGTAGAATCCACTTACTGTTACAGCGTACAGAAGAGTGGATTGTTTTTGGTATGGCCGAAGGTACATTCTGCTCCGACAGGAGTGTACAGTCAGCAGTCGCCCTGACCCCACCCAATGCGGGGTACTCTCATCCCGTGTTCTCGTGCCATGTGCCTAGAAGCCGAACATTCACCAAAGTCGATGCTCCACTAAATCGAATACGGTAGGTCCTTGCGACTACCTTAAGCCCGAAGATACCAAGAGGTCCCACTTTCTTATCAAGACGACGACTGTTGGACTGCGCAAGAGACGTGCTAGGCTAGGAGTTCGTGATTTCGCCTCGGACTACAAAGACCGATCATCCTGTGTCGTTCCTCTTTTCCAAAAACCTCATCCTGCAATCGATCTGAGGTCTGGTGTTCTTTCGAAATACCTCGAAAAACATGTTGACAGAAATCGCCACTGACGCAACGCCGCGGACTGCGAGGACAATTACCTCGCACCCTCTTGCCCCACTTTCAGCATCGGAGCTTAAGACAGCTGCAGCCATAATCAGAGCTTCATGGCCAGCACATACAGACTTGCACTTCAAAGTAGTGACACTCCAAGAGCCGCCAAAGAGTGAGGTTTTGAAGTATCTGGAGGCAGAGCATAATGGAAAGTCGCTACCTGCTGTTTCGAGGAAGGCTTTCTTGAACTACTACATTAGGAACACGGTTAGTCAATGGCAGCATGTCTGAATACAGAAAGACTAATATGTGTGACCCCAGAACAAATTTCACGAGGCGGTCGTCGATTTGACATCAAGCCGCGTAGTTCATAATGTGCTACTGGGACCCTTCCACCATGCGAACGGTGATGGAGATGAAATTATCACCATCGAGAAGGTGGCTCTCGCTGACCCAAGAGTCCAAGCCGAGATTGCGAAGTTGCAGCTCCCTGAAGGCACAGTAGTCATCAGCGACCCCTGGATCTACGGCTCCGATGGCATTGGGGACGAGGACAGACTTTACCAATGTTTCCTCTACCTGCGCGATCCGATGAATTCTTCCGAAGCTGACTCAAACCATTACGCTATGCCACTTCCAATATCGCCCGTTATCAGCACCGAGACTATGGAGGTTATTCGCGTTGATCTTCTACCCACAGGCGCTGATAACACGATTAAGCCAACTGAAAAGTACAAAATTCAGCCGCCAAATGAGTATATACCCGAAGCTCAAAATCTCCGGACTGACCTGAAACCCTTGAATGTAATCCAGCCCGAGGGAGCGAGTTTCCAGGTCCAGCAGGAAGGCACATCGAGCGTCTTGTCATGGCAGAAGTGGAACTTTAGAGTTGGCTTCAATCAGCGCGAGGGCATGGTGCTCTATGACGTGCGGTACGATAATCGGAGCTTGTTCTACCGGTTGAGTCTGAGCGACATGAACATCCCCTATGCTGACCCCAGGCATCCATTCCACAAGAAATCTGCGTTCGATCTTGGAGATGCAGGTGCCGGCATCATGGCGAACAACCTGAAGCTGGGCTGCGACTGTCTGGGTTCAATCTACTATCTCAGCGCGGTGCTTTCTGACGACAAAGGTGGCGTAGTGGATATGCCAAACATTATTTGTATTCACGAACAAGACGCTGGTATTGGTAAGTGTGCATGTACGAGTTGCATATGGGACAACCACTCACTTTGCTCCTCGTAGGCTGGAAACATACAAACTATAGAACTGGACGAGCGGCGGTCGTCCGATCACGAGAGCTGGTCCTGCAGTCGATCATCACCGTGTCGAACTACGAATATATCCTTGCATTCATCTTCAACCAGGCTGGAGAAGTCAGTTACGAAATTCGGGCCACTGGTATCCTCAGCACCCAGCCCATTGACGAAGGTATCGAGGTTCCTTTTGGCACGGTTGTACACCCCGGGGTCCTCGCAGTTCACCATCAACATATTTTCAGTCTACGCGTGGATCCCATGCTTGACGGCTACTCAAACCGCCTCGTCTATGACGAAGCATTCCCCATGCCAAGATCAGAATCCAACCCTCATGGGACTGGGTACTATGTGCAGGAGACTGTGGTCGAAAAGTCTGGCGGCTACGACATTGCCTACGAAAACAATCGCACGTTCAAGATCCAGAACCCTAATGTACGCAACCCTATCAATGGTAAGCCAGTTGCGTACAAGATCCAGGCTCCTCCGTTTCAGAAGATTCTGTCAGATAAAGACAGTTTCAACTATAAGAGGGCTGAGTTCTCTGATCACAATATCTATGTGGTCAAGCACCGAGATGGCGAGTTGTACGCAGGTGGCACGTATACGAATCAGTCAAGGGGTGGCACTGGCGTGAGATCTTGGGCAGAGAGGAATGAAAATGTGAAGGACGATGATTTCGTGGTATATATCCAGGCCGGCATCAATCATGTGCCGAGAATTGTGAGTTTGGCGGTAAAACGACAAGTTTGCAAACCAACTGACACAGTTCTAGGAGGACTTCCCTGTCATGCCTTGTGAGATCTTGAAGATCCACATGAAGCCCGTCAATTTCTTTGACAAGAATCCGGCATTAGACGTCCCTCCGAGCGAGCAAGCTTTTAACAAGAGCAGTCTGCTTAGCGAGCAGCATCAGCAGCCTAGCGTCGAGGCAGTGATTGGCCAGGATGGTACATGTTGCGCGCCGAAATTATGATCGAGAGAGATGTTTTGGGCATGGCGGTCGATTCAAACGGATCCAGCCAATCCCACTGCCGCGCGTGAATTGCTGAGATTGTGGTCGGTCGATTGGAAAACCTTGGTGCTGGAGAAACAGGGTGCTGTTCTGGCCAACAGTACATAGAAAGAGTCATGCCATTAATCTTAGTGAAACGAGAGAATACAGTTCCTAGCATCACATGTCGCCTGCATTTATAGTCCTGTGACTGTAAGTTGGTTAAATCGTTTTCAAGCGTGAACGTGCATGCCGAGAAAAGACATTGCCAAGCCCTCGTGTGCTCTTTCCGTGGTCCAACACAACCTGGTCACCCAAGCTCAAACAAACACCAATTCCACCGCCATATCCAATCCACACTTTCGCCACGTCTTCTACTGCCGTACCTTCTACTACTAGAGACATCCTGGGCATTCAACATGGCGCCGAACGACAAAGCGGGCCGTGTCGTGTTCATCGGGAACATTCCTTATGGTAAGCGGCTTCAATTACAGCGCAAGCACACTGCTGATAGATATATATGCAGGCGGCACTGAAGAACTCATTATCGAAACACTCGGGCGCGTCGGACAGGTCAACAACTTTCGTTTAGTCTACGACAAGGAAACAGGGCGACCTAAGGGCTTTGGTTTTGCAGAGTTCGCCGACGCCGACGCCGCAGCTTCGGCCGTACGCAACCTCAATGACTACGATCTCATGGGTAGGAAATTGAGGGTCGACTGGTCTAATGAGAGCGGCTCCGGTGACAATGCGCCTTCAAACCGCGACGCCCAGCCACCCATGAATGGACAGTCGGCAGCACCAGCGCCGACGCAGCAGTCGAGCGCACTGGGTCCTCTTCCCCCGGGTGTCGAGCTGCCACCTACACTCACCTGCCCAGACGCCATCTCGCGCACACTCTCCACACTACCCCCAGAGCAGCTCCTCGATATTCTTTCCCAAATGAAAGGCTTGGTCATGACGGATCCGAGCAAGGCCACCGAGCTGCTGCGACAGGCGCCTCAGCTAGCCTACGCTATATTCCAGTCGCTTCTCCTTCTCCAGCTTGTCGACCCAACCATTCTTGGTTCGCTCGTGGAGACCTCTGCCGCTCCTGCCCCAGTGGCGCAAGCTCCGCCGATACAGCAACAGCCACCGCAAGTCGCCCGTCCGCCCGTGAACTATCCAGCGTATCCTCCACAGCCTGTTCCTACACCTCAGCTAGTTCAGCAACCCACACCACAACCATACGCTCAGCCTCCACCACAGCAACAGCAGCAACCACCGGCAATGGATCAGGCAGCACTCTATGCTCAGGTCATGGCATTGACACCGCAGCAGATCGACCAGTTGACACCCGAGTATCGCGCGCAGATTATGCAGATTCGACAGATGCTGATGGCAGGTGGACGACCATAGTATGGTTGTCGAAATTGGGGGCGAATATATGACCATCTTCATGTACACGCCAGAGATTGAAGTTGTCAAAGAATACGTATGGCTGATGCGAGGGGACAATGTCTCGCAGAGGCGCTATCTACACTCACAGTCCGGGCATGTCAGCAAGGAGGTGCACCACGCGGTTAGTGGGCGAGATTGCAAGTTCAGAAGTCGTTGGTTGAGGGAGGCACTATGGGGATACAAGTCGAGACGTTTTCCCGAGGATGCGGAATTTTGGCAATTGCAAGCCGGCTCATACATTTACGAGGAAGAGGCCTTGGATGAGCATGTCTCTGAAGTTGGTGGGTGTTAGCCTTTTTGAGGCAGACATTGAATCCTTCGGCTTGGCGGACGGTCGCTTAGATGGAAGCCATGACAAGCTTCTACGACAGGAATGTTTCCAAACTTGCATGCTCAACCGTACTTAGATACCCGGTCAAGTGCCATGCGACACTTGGCCTAATAATAACCATGATGCCAATCCACTGTTGCGCTTGTTTGTGAACACGAAGACTCTTTCCACACTTCTAACAGTTGAATATTGCCATTGTTGACGATGCATCAGGGGGGCCAATACGCTGAAACTATCGAAGCCGTTCCGCTTCTGCTCTAGGGTACCGTGTGAACCATGGGCGCCTACGGGCTGATTGTGGGCCCTGTCAACAATGGCCGGTAAACAGTGGAGAGCATCGACAGCATTACTCGCCGGTCAAAACATGTCGCGACAGAACAGGACAGAACAGAACAGAGCAGCTCTGGCCAGGATAGTGACGCGTTCACGGTGCTAACATTGGCGAAGCTTTCGTCCATCAGCTGTGCAAGGGTACGGGAGGCGAGGTTTGGGCGCCATCCGAGGTGAGATTCGCTCCCAGCCCCCCCCCCCCCCATGTCGATCAGCCTACTGTGCACTAGACCCCATGCTGCTGAGCTGTCGAACTGACAAGCACTCAGCTTTCCTCGATACACAATCATCCACCGCGACGAGGGCCGGCGAGAGGCTGCATTTTGTGTCTTTTTGGCATTGCGCGCATCTTGCCTAGCTGCACTACATCAAGCCCCTGTACATTAGCCACTTCAGCATGACGACTTGAACGATTCTCTCCCACTTTGCAGCTCGTGCAGCGATATACCCAGCATCTGGTGCACCTCAAGAATCTCTTCATTTGCGCCCGCCCCATTGCCAACTGTGCAACCTAATATTCCCACACCCTCGCCCCCCTCATCCAGCCCAGCAGCATGTGGAGCAGATTTACGGGTAAGAGCGACAGCGGCTCCTCGGCCTCCAACAGGGACAAGGACGACGATGCCCGCCGCCGCCGCACCGGTGACTCTACGCGTTCCAAGCGCGAGAGAGACTTGGATACCCGATCCGTAGTCTCATCCACCTCGACCCGCAAGCCATCACGACGCGACACTGCCCCTTCGTCGATTGCATCCTTTGTGACTGCCTTTGACGATGTGCCGCGCCCACGGGCAAATGACGACCTGTACGAAGACCCCAGAGATGAGCGCTATACTCGTCGGCGCGAAGACCGACCCACCAGCTACGCAGGGTCCTCAGTAACAACAACACGACGCGACCGGTCACGCAGCAGAGACCGTGACGAAAAAGATAGGAAGAAGAGTAAAGACAAGGACAAGGATAAGAAGACCGAAAAGCGGCGGTCAACACGCTCAGAGCACTCGGGAAGCGTGTCGCAGGCTGGCGGCTACAGAGGCGATATTGTTGAGAGTCCCAAGCCAGTGCAACGCAGCTTCAGTGGCCAGATTGCGAGCGAAGGCTTTTCGCCGTTTCCAGGCCAGGCAGGAGCGCCCATGATGTCGGGCGCTCTGCCAGCAGGAAGCCGACCACATACAGGGGGAATGTCGAGCCACGTGCAGGACCAGTTCCCTGGCCAGGATCCTGTGCAGTATGCGACCAGTGCCTTGCCCGGAGGCAATCCCTTTGGAGCGGCAGCAGACTTCTATAACGACCAGGGCGAGTCGGTTCACCAACAGCCTGGCGTGAGGCCGCAACCACCCTCTGTCATCATAGGCCAAGATACACCTCATCTCATGTCTGCATCAGTGCAGGCCAATCCCGTCGCTGATACTGGTTCGGGTGCCGCTGCAGACTTTTATGGCACCAGCACGAACATCCCTCCCGCAAAGCCTCCACGGCCTTCGAGCTCAACGATGCCGGGTTCTTTCATCGAAGAGGGTCCTGCGCCCCAAAAACCACCGCGACCCTCTTCCAAGTCCGACAAACCAGCCAAGCCCCCCAAGCCAAGCAAATTCGGCCCAGCTGCTCTGGCTGGCGGAGCTGCTCTTGGATACGCCATCAGTCAGAACTCGTCTAACAATCAGCAGCACACCACAAACTACAGCTCCTCAAATGTACAACATTCGACATCTAATTATAATAGTGTTGCAGGCTCCTCCGCTTCTATGTACTATCAAAACGGAAACCCAGCTGCCTCTGCTCCTGACGGCAGCAACTACCCACCACCATACTCTGGAGCTTCATATGGTGCTGAAGGCGCTCCTCCTCAAAAGCCACCTCGCCCTGGCAAGCCTGAAAAACAGTCGTCTGGCAGTAATGCTGGACTCTACGCCGCTGGAGCTGCGGGGCTAGCAGCGTATGGTTTACACAAACATAATTCACATTCAGCTTCGCAGCACAGCTTGCATAACTACTCTTCCTCGACGCCTGGAGCCTTCCCAGGTCAAGGGTATAATGGCGTCGGACCTTCACCAAGTCCTTTCATGGCTGGTGGCATGTCCCAGCGGCATCAACATACCGGCCCCGTCTCCAAATTCGTCGATTGGTGGAAGGACTATGAAGACGTACAGAAGATGGAGGAGTATACTGAGTATATCGGTGTCTGTAGAGGTTGCTTCGACCCTCGATCCAACGTTTACGACGCCCCCCGCAAGCATCACTATAATAAGAGACGTTCAAACGAATACATGCGTCCCTCTGGCGGCATCGAGAAGCAATCTCGCTATTCATTGAAAGAGAAGAAGTCTCACAGCTCACTCTCTTCGGGCGATGAGAAACGGAAGCGGGCAAACAACAGTGCTGCGGGATGGGTCGCTGCAGGGCTTGGAGGTATAGGTCTTGCCAAGGCCGGACAGGCTGTATGGAACGCCGGCCGGAATGACTTCGATGATACCTATAGCATCAAGTCTGGACGTGACCCTCGCTCGAAAACTTCTCATCGAAGCCGCAGTCGATCACGAGACAGGAAAAGCTACAGCTATGGTAGTTCTGAGATCCGCCGCCGAAGTCGTTCACGAGATCGCATGTCTCAAATGTCTGTCGGTGTAACCAAAGATAAGAAAGACTACAAAGTCATTCGACGCCGTTCGCGATCACGGTCACGATCAAGCTCCAATTCTCGGGATGGCAAGTCCGGCTTGATAGGAACAGCACTTGGTGCTGGTCTCGCCGGGGCTGTTCTCGGAGCTGCTACCAAGAAAAAGCATCGAAGCCGTAGTCGCTCGCGATCTCCCAAGAAAGTTTACGTGCAACATAACCGGAGAGACAGCAGCGATGATGAGCGCCGAAGAAGACGGTCCCAGCAGCTACGACGCAAATCTTCTCGAAGCTCAGTCTCTGGAGCCTCCGTGGTCGAGATTGGGCAAACTCACCAGTCTCAAGGTGGTTTCTTGGGAGGTTTCTTCGCTGCACCACCACCGAAAGTGAAGCAAAGAAGACCGTCAGCGAGCAGCCACAAGAAGAAAAAGAAGGGCTTTTTCAATTTTGGTAATGCCTCAACATCGTCCTCGGACTCTGAGATGGCGTTTGGCACTGGCTATGTTAGAAGACGTAGGCGAACATCACCAAAGAGAAGGAATTCTGATGAGCGCCTTAAAGCCACGCTGGCAGGCTTGGGAGCTACTGCGGCCGCTATTGCAGCCGCTAAAGCTGGGAAGTCTGCAAGCAAACGCAATAGCGTAGTAGTGGCAGTGAAAGAACATCGCCATGGACGGAAGAGCAGCGATCGACCCCGACCCGGCTCCCGCTACGGTGATGATGAGTGGGAAGATTTACCAGATGATGGTACCTCTGATTCGTCGAGCGATGCTGGCCTCGTGTATGGTGACTGGCGAAATGGTAAGAGTCAGGAGTCTTTGGTGTCAAACGGCTCAGGTACGAACAAATGGGGCTGGCGCTGGGGCTTCGGCAAGAAAAAGGCTCGAAGATCTTCCGATAACCTCTACGACAACATTGCCAGTACCTCCCTGATTGGTCCAACCGCTGCGGGTGCCGCGGGTGCACTTACGGGAGTAGCAATCGGGACGAGCCTTGGACGTCATGACAGCGAGTCGAGCAGCGCGCAGACATTGCAGTCCGTTTATCCCGTTGCACCAAATGATCCCACTGCATCGTTCGATGCCAGACGCACAAGCTCCGTTCCGACACCACAGCCTCTGATCACTTCAGGACCTGGTGCCATTAGCATTCAACAGCCTCAGCCCATGCACCAAGTCCCAGGAGCCATCTATTCTACACAGGCATCCTCACAGCCTGGCTATGTTGCTCCAGCTGGTCCTCCTGTCTTCTCGCAAGCAAGCTTTCAGTCTCCGTATCCTACCCAATCCCAGACCCAGAATGTCATTGTACAAACTCCGCAACATTCTGGATATCCTCCCGGTCCTCGCCGTGCCAACTCATCGCCCATTCAAAGTTCATCCTGGAAACGTGATGCAGCCATCGCAGGACTTGCAGCGACTGCTGGAGCTGCAGCACTCGCTGCAGCAAAGAGCGGCGATCGTCCGCCCAGTGAAGCAAGCAACGTACGCTTCAATTTGACCCAGGAGCAGGCTGCTAAGGAAGAGCGTGAGCGACGAAGGCAGCAGGACCGACGCGATGAGGAAGAAAGTAGTCGCCGTGATCAACAGAGGAGGGAAGATCAAGCTCGCCGAGAAGACGAGGCTCGTCGTGAAGAAGAAGAGCGCTTCAGACGAGAGCAGCTACGGCGGGATGAAGAGGCTAGAAGACTAGAAGAGGAACGCCGCCGAGAGCAGATTCGCCGTGAGGATGAAGCCCGTCAAGAGGAAGAAGAGCGTCGCCGACGCGAACTGCAACGCCAACAAGAAGAAGCTCGCAAATACATGGAGGCTGAACGCTTGGCCCAGATCGAGAATGAACGACGCTTGGATGAGCGACGCCGCCAACAGGAAGACTTACGAGCACGTGAAGCCCGAGAGGCAGAAGAGAGGGATCGCCAAGAGCGCGATGCACGAGCCGAAGCCAAGCGTAGGGTAGATCTCGAGGCAGAAGCGGAGCAGATGCGGAGAGAGCGCCGTGAGACTGAGCGACGAGAAACCGAACGCCTTGAAGCTGCGAGGCGTGAAGCCGAGATCCGAGAAGATACTGAGCGTCGGCGAAGAGAGCGGGAGGCGCAAGAGTATTCCAGCCGATATGAGAGCGACCGAGAGCGTCGGAAGCTCGAACAACAACGGACGGGAAGCTCAGTCAGTTCGGTCGCTACAGACGTGCGTCGTAAGGAAAAGGAGCTGGAAGAACGCGAGCGTGATATTGTCCAACCTGATGCTTGGAAATCTACCGCTGCTGGAGCTGTAGCTGCTGGCGCGGCTGCGGCAATCACCAGTGCGGCAATATCATCGTACAAAGACAAAGGCAAGGAGAAGACCAAAGAAAGGGATCGCGACCTCAAACGTACCTCTTCTGCTGTGAAGACAAGTGAACCGAGTGCTGTCAGGCAAACTCCGGCATCCAGCGCCAAGACGTCGGAGCCAAGCATCGTCAGGACCTACGAACCAAGCAACGTCAAGACTTACGAACCAAGCAATGTTAAGACTTACGAGCCAAGCAAAATCGAACAGGACTACTTTGATGATGAGATATTCGATCCCAATATGTTCAAGAAGAAAGAAAGCGTAAAGGACGTGTATAGGGATTGGGAAGACAGATACAACCAGAAACCAGTATCTCAGGCCGATTTCTTTGCGCCCAAAGAACTACTGGAAAATGACAACCTGCCAAAGGTTCACCCGGTGGATCCCAATGAAGGTGCTACTGACCTTCATATCTCTCAAGCTCATGATGATTTTGCTGTCCATCAACCAATGGTCCCTCCTTATCCTCTCTCATACTCGTTCACCGCAACAAAGGACGGTCGATCCGGTGTGGAAGCAGCCTGGCCTGTACCCTCACTGAATCTTATTCAACCTACACCTCCCGGCAGTCGCGCACCTTCCGTCCGGAGCGTTTCTGTTCCTCCATCACCAAATATTGAGCCCATAAAAGAGGAACCAAAGGAGCCGAAGCAGGAGCGAGCAAATCGGGCAGGTTCCAGAGTCAGCTGGGGCGAAAATCAGTTCCATCACTTTGAAGTGCAGACTCCCGATTCTTACCGCGAGCAATTTGTCTCGGATGGGGACCTCAAGGATCTAGAGAAGAAATATTCTCAAGACGAGGTTACAATTGAGCACGAATCCCCAAAGTCTGGGCGGAAGACCTCCACTTATCAGCCTCAGCAATCCGAAAAGACAGCTAAAGCTTCTGAACCCAAGCAGATCGCTCCAAGTACGCAGTACGTTCGAGACGAGAATGAGTCCACATGGGACAGCATCGTTAGTGCGCCTACGAAGAAGAGCAGCAAGAAAGACAAGAAGAAAGCCAAGGCTGCTGCCGCTGCTACTGCTACCGCAGCGGCTGTGACTACAGCAGCGCTTCTCGCTCGAGATGATGATGATGATAAGATCGAACGTGACTACAGGCGGGATACTTCATCTGTCATCAGCAATCCTTTCACAGACTCACATGCCGCTCCATCGACTGTTGCATCTGCCGTTGCTCCATCTAGTGTAGCCTCGTCGATTCCATCAACCAGCAGTGTTTATCAGTCCCCGCACTATACTTCCGTTTCTGACCTGGACTTGCGGAAGCCGGCAGACCAGAAGTCGAAAGTCTCAGGATTGGTCGAGGGTGAGGTGGCCGTAGAGCCGATATCGATGCATATTCCTGGGAGCTTTGATGAGCCGCCTGCGCCTGATGAATTGGTTGAGAAAGATTGGGAAGCTCCGACAAAGAAGGGCAAGAAGGGTAAGAAGAATGCAGAAACTGCTGATAATGCCATAGTAGCGCACGATGCCCCAAGACGTGTCGAGCCACCACCTGTTCCGGTCTACGTTGATGAACCAATCAAGGAAATTGTGTCTGAACCAGAAGTTAAGCTGAGTAAGAAGGACAAGAAGAAAAAGGCGAAGGCAGCGAAACGAGCTAGTGTGGATAGCTGGGAAGAGAGCGATGTCAGTCCACTGGGTACACCGACAATAGAACGTGACATCAGGGACATCGAGCCTCGACGATCTGAGGAACCAATTCGCGAAAGCACACATGCGCAAGACACGAAAGACAACTCTCGGTCTGGTGAAAGTAGCAGCAGCAAAGTAGCAGCAGCCGCCATGGCTGGCGGTTTCGCTGCCCTTATGGGCTCCGCTATGAAGCAGGATCAAGAGAGATTGGCTTCTGACCGTGAACATGCGAGACACAACCTCGAGTCTGCAGACAGGTATACCAATCGCGGAACGCCAGTGTCTCCTCCCAATGGTACCCGCGTGCTTGATGACAGCGTTCCATTCAATACGATTCCAAGTGCAGCTTTCCAAGATGTTGAAGAATTGGCTGATGTCAAGACACCTCAGCGGAAAAAGGATAAAAGACACAGTAGCGGCAAGTTTTCGCCTACAATCGGATCTCCGCTTAGGACAGAGATGAAGTACGAGGATTACATGGGGTCCCAAAAGCGGCCAGTTGTCTCAGCTGAGCAGCCGCTTGTTGAGGCTCCTCACCCACCAATGGGTTCCGCTGTGACCATTGCACCAGAGCCTGTAATCTCTCGAGACGTGTATGACTCCGGCTACTACGCCCCTGATGATTTACCACGCAAGGAGCCCGCCGAGCGAGACTCTGATGAGTTCTTTTCTGCGGGTTCTGAAGAAAGGGAGAAGTCTAAAGCCAAGGCCCTTGAGTCGCCCAAATACGATGTCAAGTACAATGCGGAAGACTCGATCTCACAAAGCAGATACGATGACGACGCCACAAAATCACGTAACAGGTACGACGATGATGACATGAGATCAGTGGTTTCTTCGAACAGCAGATATGACGACCCTGATCGCGAAGAAAGGCGTCGTCGACGTCGGGAAGCCAAGTCCGAGAGTCGAGAGCAAAGCCGTGATCGCGGCTACGAACTGGATGAAGGCGGTGAACGACAGCGGAGACATCGCCGTCGCGAGACTGATGAGCGATCTGACGACTGGGATACGAAGTCCACGATCTCAGAGGCTCGTTCTGAAGCAAACGGGGAGCGAAGACGCAAGCACAAGAGGCGAGAGAGCGAGAGAGATGGATCTGTAGAGAGCAAAGGTCGGTCTCGCTCGTCCGCGGCGTCTGAACCAGGCGATCTATTTGATGACAGAAAGTCGTCAAGAAGACGATCAAGACGGGATGCAGACGATGACAACGCATCCGTCATTTCATCAACATCTCGCTACGATGATGACCGGAGCTCCAAGAAAGAGAAAGAGAAGGAGAAGGAAAAGGAAAAGCGTTCAAGTGGTTTGTTCGGACTGTTCAGCAAGTCGAAGGAAAACTTGGCGGAGACTTCTAGCAAGTCTTCCAAGTCGAAGGATGATGATGATGAAGAACGCCGGCATCGTAGGAGAAAGCATCGGTCGGACCGCGGTTCAACGTACGGTTCAGACGACGATGATGTTCGCTCAACCATTTCGAGCAGCAGCCGTCGCGAAAAGAGGAGCAGTCGCTCCGAAAGAGGGGAAAGTGACAGGAGGGATTCGTATGACGACAAGGTACATCGCTCTTCTTATGCGCGGTAGCATTGTTGTTTTGAATGTAATTAGAATGAATGTTGATGTTGTGTTTATAGGATCGCTCATACCCTCGAATCTCGCCCTCGCGTGCCGATGATCAACAAGAACCACAGTCTTTTTTAGGCAATCGGGCAGTGGCCGAAGCCACTACAACTCCACTGCCCGCAAGTGAGTCTGCAACCCAGACACATGAGGATAGTGGCATCATCCCTGGAGATCGGCCCGAATATCCCTTGCCGACTCTTGACAATAGTCACGGCTTCCTTACCGCACCTGGAGGTATCGATCGTCCCCGGACACCACCTGAACTGTCCTTTGAAGATAGTCGTGCTTTGTTGACACGACTCACAGGGTTGCAACCATGGCAGCTCGAAGCTTTCCCGGATGAATACCCTCCACTGCCGCTCTCAAGGCCCAGTTCTCCACTTCGATCTCCAGAAGCTGCTCGCCCATCATCGCACTTTTCTGAACGACGTTTGTCGTCAACGGCTGTGCCCATCCGCTTTCGCAAGCCTCCTGGTTCTCCTAGTGTACAGCGTGACGCTGTTGTTGAGCCCGAGTCGACGTCTAGCTCTCTTCCTGGAAGCTCACCTCTTCGCAATCGCCATGCAAAGTCTCACTCTGCCGAATTCAAAACCTCCCGTGAGTTCCGGCCATTGTATCTTGTCGAGCGCAATCGCAAATCTGATAACCTCGATGAAGTGTTGCCATCTCTGCCATCCAGTGGGAGCCCATCTCGCGCCGAGTCTGCAACGGAGACAGACGTAGAGTATGAGTCTGCACTCGAATCGCCTCAGATGAGCGCCAGTGTGATTTCGGATGATCCTTTCTTCGATCCTCTTAGTGTTGTCTCAGACCTCATATCTCCGCAACCCGGGCCTGAGCTGCAGCATCCTGAGCTCGCAGATCGTGAAGTGGAGGAAGTCGACGACTCTGGGCAGGCAACACCGAAGGCCTCTGACTTCCCTGATGGTGTTCCACATCTCCCCCAGGAGACTGGTGGTGTTCCTCACGATGTCCTTGCTGCAGCGCTTGAGCATGTGAAGGCTAAAGAGCGCGGTAGTTCAGTCGACGAGTTGCCTGCACCCACATCAGGTCTTGCCCCAAGTGCGCCTCTTGACGATTCCAAAATGCGCGATATCTTCTCTGCTCGTAGTGGAGACTCGTCACCAACGACAATGACCTCGCGGCTCCAAAGCGCTGCGCTTGGCACAGCAATAGGAGGTCTGACCGCTGCCGCATTACGACACCGTTCCCCATCGCCAGCTGGATACAAATCTGATGACTTCATGGGAGGAGATCTCGACGACGAGACCATGCATGCCGCAGCACAGTCAGTACCCGTTGAGGGATCAGAGCCTGAGCCGATTCGCCCAACTCTCAACCAAGCCCCCCCATCCAGTACAAAGAAGGGCAAGAAGGGTAAGAAGGGCTCTAAGGATAAGAGCATCGATTTGAGTGCTTCGCCCCCGAAAGAACTCACTGCTGAGGATCTCCAGAAGATTCAGGAAGCGGACACTGCCATGGCTGTGGAAGGCTGGTTCGAAGATCCAGTGGAGGAGTTGAAGCCTGCGATCGAGGAGAAGAAGATTGAGCCCGCTACCATTCAAACACCAGTCGAGCCTGATCCAAATCTCCTTCGTCGCGATAGCAAGGGCAAAGGAAAAGCCAAGAAAAAGGCTAAGGCCAAGAAAGACTCCATATCCGATTCGCCACTGCCAACTCCCATTGAAGAGCAGCTGGAACCCAAACAGTTTATCCCGACCTTCATCGAGAATGAAGAGGACTGGGCAAAGAACAAGTCAGATTCAATCATCACTGATGATGCTACACTCGTTGGTGAGCCCGCTGCCGGTACTTCGGACTCAAAAGAGCTACACCAGAAAGTCCTCGAAAGCACAGCACCGCATGGCAATCAAGGTGCTGAAGTCAGGCGTGCGATTTTCGAGACAGATGCACAAGTTGGACTCCGAGATCTCACGGCCAGTAAGCTGGAAGGCGTTGAGGAACAGAAACAGCTGGAGGAGAAGCCAATCGACGCTGAATCCGTACCTAAGCCTAGTGCCGAAGAGGCCACGCCAATCGATTCTATCGTTCCTGCCGATATAAATGAGAAAGAGCGACAGGTTGCCATTGAGGACAGACCAGAGACACCTGTTGACGAAGCTATCGTCGAATCAACATCGTCAGTGGCTCCGAAGGACAAGAAAGCAAAGAAGAACAAGAAAGGTAAACGTGGTAATCAACAACCCCAGCCTGAGCCTGAGCCTTCTCCAGCGGACTTTGTGCAACAGACCATTCTGCCAGCTCCCATACCACAACAACAGACTATCGAGCGCGAGATTCTCGAGCCACCTTTCGCAGATACCGGTAGCGATGCAAGCCTAAACGTTATGGACTTTTTAGTCAAAGATGAATCAAACACATCCGCGCCAATTGAGCATTCGGGCGAGGTTCTGCATGAGTCTACCTTCTCTGGCCCAACAATCGAGTCGAAAGAAGACTCCCCGAAATTGCAGCAAGACACCGTCGAACGCGATGTCCTCGCACCGATTTTTGCAGATGTTAGCAAAGAGGATACGGCCAAGGTCGATGCTATGGATTTCCTGGTCAGACAAGAGGAACCATCTGCTGCAGCACCTGTTGAGCAACTCCCAGCTTTACAGCATTCGATAACCTTGCCAGAGCCGTTTGTCTCACAATCTGCAGAAGCCTTACCTGAGCCGAGTCCGCTTGCTGCAGCCAGTCCTGAATCCGTCAAGCCTAGTATCCAAGACACTGCCGCTGTTCCTGTGCCTGTGCCTGAGCCTGCTTCTAAGCCAGTCGCTAAGCCTATTGATGAGCCTGAGCCCGTAGCAACCAAGTCGGGTTGGGGTACGAGTCTGTGGGGTGCAATTGGTTGGGGCAAGAAAAAGGCCCCATCTTCGATCCCTGACGCCCCTGTTGCGGCGCCAGCTATTGCAGAGGATGCTGTCAAAGAGATACCTCCACCGATCGTACCTGTAGGCTCAAAGGATATGGAGTCTAGACATGAAGAAAATTTTGCCTCGGTGCCTTTTGTTGAGGAACACGCCGAACCCATGTCTCAGCCCATCGTGACTGTCCAGACTAAGAGCCCTTCATTCGATTCCCAGATTACCGAGAAGCCGGAAGATGAGTCGCTTCGAGCTAAAGAACTCGTTCTATCAGAGCCTGAAGACGTACAATCAAAGCCACAGCTACATGTCGAAACAGAAGCCGATGTACGCTCTGTCAACGATCCGGAAGCTACAGATGTCATAAAAAATGAGGTGTTTGAGGAGACGAGGAGTTCTGCAAATGTCACACCGCATACTGCGTTCTTCACAGATGATGGGAAGCCATCCTTCACCTTCCCGCACATCTTATCTGCACCCTTCCGAGAACCTACAGAGATTCACAGAGACCTTCCTGTTGACAACGATGCAGTAGAGGTTCTTCCGCCACTGCCGCCATTTGATGAGGAGGAAGCATCTTCGCTAACCACCCAGGACTTACCCGCTATCGACCAAACACAGCCAACTGAAAACTTCACTGCGCCGAAGTCTGTTAAATCCTTGGAGTCAATTGTGGTGGACGCGTCTCCGTCAGCCACCTCAAAGAATACTAAGGGCAAGAAAGACAAGAAAGGAAAGAGAACTAGCGTACAGATCTCAGAACCTGTCGAACATGAGCCTGAGGTTGAGAACTCTGTCGGAGCCCCAATGGACGTCGCTGTTGAAGCATGGGGCGAGCAACTTGACCCCAGCATCTCAAAGGATGTAGCTATCGTAGTCGATCCAATTGTTTCCATGTCCGAAGCCGCGATTTTGAAGAAACCCCAGGATGAGATTTTGCCTGAACCACAGCTTGATCGAGCTGTGATGGAAACGCCGCAAGAGAGCAGGGCCGTTGAACCACCTGGTGCCTCTGAACAAGAGAAAAGAGAGCTCTCTACGCCAGCCGAAGAGGAAGCGATACCAACTTCGAGCAAGAAGAAGGGTAAAAAGGGTAAGAAAGCCAAGCGCGGTAGTGTGCAGCTGGAATCACCAGACATCACGGAGCCTAGCACGCCAGCTCTTGAGCGTGAGTTGGGTGATCTACTCTCTGAACATACAGAGACAACAATGCAGGAACCTTCTCCAATGGAAGCGGCACCAGCCAGTATTGTGGAGGTAGACGAATCAACCGGCCCCATACTCACTGCCCCAGAGAATTTGCCAGTGCCAACAGTGGTCTCCGAAGATTCTACATCTGAACCGTCAACTTCTATCAAAGAGATGATTCCAGAGCCAGCAGTTACAGTCCAAAATGTACAGCCGGAGCTCACTCCTGCTATTCAAGAAGCTTCTGAGATTGCACCTGCAGCTGCGGAGGATGAGTGGGGCTTCACACCCAAGACAAAGAAGGTCAAGAAAAGCAAGAGGAAGAGCGGCAGCCAGACGCCCCAAGCTGAAGTCGAACCAATCGCGGAGTCTTTGCCATCTGCCTCTGAACCTGTGGCTCCGATAGAGCAAGCATTTGAATTGCCAACAGTTGTTGTCGAGCCTTCCGCCCTTACCTCTGAGCCGTCATTATCAGCACGAGACGATTCAGATATGCTTGGAGACCTGGAAACATCCTCTATGCCCGCCCAACTTGATACTACAGATGCCCTGCTACCAGAAGCGGTACCAGCCGATGATAAATCAATTCTGCTGAAGGACGATGTGGCAGCGCAAGAAGTATCGACTCCAACAGAACAACCCGCCGAAAATGAGGCCTCAGCCCCTTCGAAGAAGGACAAGAAGAAGAGGAAAGGAAAGAAGGGCAAGGGCACCGAAACGCCGATCGAAGAGGTCGTGAAAGTGGAGACTTCTAATGCAGCCGAGCCTTCAACGCAGGAATTTGTCCCGCTACAGGAGACTGATCATACAGACGAGGCTGTCGAAGCTGTAGTAGCCTCAGAAGAACTTGTGAAGCCTCAGGACATCCCTGTCAATGAGAAGGAGGCAATAGAGCCTTCTGTAGATGATGCCCAAGTTCAACTGCAGCCCGACATCGTCACAGTCGAGCCAAAGAGCAGGGACGTCATGGAGTCAACCGAGGATGCTTCACAGCCCGTTGTAACTGTCCAAGTCGAGTTGCAACAAGATAGTCAGACCCCAGTTATCGAGCAGCCATTGCAAGAAACGAGCCAACTTGTGGAACCGACAGTAGATGATCAATGGGCACTACCTGCTTCTGCCAAGAAAGACAAGAAAAAGAAGAAGGGCAAGAAGGGCAAGGGTATTGAGACACCGGTTGAGGAGATAGCTGTCGAAGAAACTTCAATTGAGCCAGATGTCGGTGTCCACGAGGCGAGCAAGAGCAAGACCTTAGACATCGAAGATGAGAGCGTCGAGAAGGAGATTGAGCCTTCGTTTGAAGAACCCCAGGAGCAACCCCAGAGCACCATTGCCCTAGACGACGTAACCTCAAAAGATGTTTCCGACAAAGCCCTGGACGAGCCTTCGCAAGCACTTGAACCAGTGCAGCTCGATCTTCCCCCTTCAGTGAGTGAAGAGCCATTACAGACAACCAGTGAGCCTGTGAAGCCGGCAGTAGACGATGATTCCGAGTTACCATCTTCTTCTAAGAAAGACAAGAAAAAGAAGAAGGGAAAGAAGGGTAAAGGAATTGATGAGGAACTGAGCACTCCAGTTTCCGAGGAACAGCATGAAGTTGAGCCACTCGTTGAAAGTGTCGAAGCTGAACCCATTCTTGAAGTTACTACTCCTGTAAAAAGCCAACCTCTGCAAGAAACGTCAGTGGCGAAATTGCCAATCGATATTATTGCGCCAACGCAGGAAGAATTGGCTGAGGATGTATCACGACTGTCCACTCCTATGGAGGAAGATATTTCTTCGTCTTCTAAGAAATCAAAAAAGAAGAAGGGAAAGAAAGGAAAGTCTACCGAAATTGAACCAAGCACACTAGTCTCCGAAGGACAGCGCGACCTCGACCTTCCCAGCGATGCGGTTCAAGCTGAGCCTGGTCCTGAAGTGGTATTGCCTACTGAGGAGCAACCACTGCAAGATTCATCACTGGCCGAGACGCCCGCCGAACCTGTTCAGGCGGAGGCCAGCTTCGAAAACCATGCACCTGTAGATGAGCAGCCCCAACAAGAAGCTTCACTAGCTGAGCCTTCTGTTGACGTTGCTTCGTTGACGCAAATTGACTTGGCGGATGGGCCATCGCAGCCTGCTACGCCTATGGAAGAAGAAGCCGATACTTCGAAGAAGGCAAAGAAGCGAAAAGGAAAAAAGGGCAAATCTGTTGACATTGACCCAAGCGCTACGGATGTACCAGAAGCTGCACTTGAGCCCGAGGGACCCCAAAAATCTGCCATCCAGGAATCTGCCAAAATTGAGCCCGTTGATGCTACTTCGCCGGCAGTGTCGAGTGATGTGCTTCAAGAAGCTGCTCTTGTTCCTATCGAAGTCGAGCCCGACGTCAGTATCGCGCCCACTTTACCTGTCGAATCACTACCAGAAGCCTCCAAGCCTTCAACCCCGGTGGAAGACATTAGTACGGAACCGACCGTAGTTGAACGGGCTATTGAAGAAGCGGCAGCCCCTGAAAATGAAACCCAGAATCGCGAGACCACGGATGCCATCATCGAAGAAGAGCCGGCTGCAATTTCAAAGAAGAGCAAGAAAAAGAAAGGCAAGAAAGGAAAATCGACCGATATCACAGAGCCAAGTACACCTATCAGCGAGGAGCCCACGATTCAGTTTTCCGTGCCAACGGAGCCTGCTCACATTGAGAAAAGCGTTGATGATGCTACTTTGCCTGTGCTGGATGAACCTCGTGCGAAAGAAGAATCAGAGGTCGTCGCTGACTTACCGTCGCCAGTCGATACGTCACAAGCTGAGGCGAAAGTTGAAGAGAAAGTTGAAGATGCCCAAGTGTCTACGCACCATGAACCTGCACAAGAGATCATTACGCCCCCTATTGAGCAAGCAGCAGAAGATGCCTCAGCATCTGCCCCTCAGGAGCCTGTACATGACATCACTACGTCCTCTGCGTCGATCGAGCCTGCAGCAGACGATGATGGCGCTGAACCTTCTTCCCAGAAAGCTAAAAAGAAGAAAAAGAAGGGCAAGAAGGGCAAGCAAGATGATACAGAACCAAGCACACCGGTTACTGAGGAGCAAGTAAGTCATGTTGACCCCACTTCGGAGCCTGCCCATGTCGAAAAAAGCATCGATCATGCCACACAGCCTTTGCAGGAGGACCTTGATGCATCAATTAACTTACAGCCTTCTCTTGAATCATCCTTGGCTGAGAGTGGTCCTGTTGAATCTACGTTATTAGTACAGGACGAACTCGACCGAGACATGACAACCTCCATTGAGCCAGCCATTGAGCATGATGTTGAGCCGACTTCGAAGACAGCCAAGAAGAAGAAGGGGAAAAAGGGAAAGGCTAGCCAAGACAACGTAACCGAGCAGATTCCTGATGTCACTCAACCTGTGCCCGTCGTGGATAGTCCATCTGAAGAAAAACCTCTCGAAGATGTTGCGCTGCCGGCGGAGCCGCTTCAGTCAGAAATACCAACTGAAAGCACTGCATTTGAAGATAAAGCTGCGCTGGAGCCTAGCGAAGAATTACCATTGGAAAGAGAACTCGCTCTTGAAATGGGCCAGTTGGCAGAGCCTATCTCTTTCGAGGTTCCCATTGAAGGCGCAACCTTCGATGACCAGACCTTGCCTGAACCACCGCAGCCAGAGACACCACAGGTCGAGCAGCCAACTGAGGTCGAAGACGCGACATCCACTTCGAAGAAAGCTAAGAAAAAGAAGGGTAAGAAGAGCAAGTCAATCTCCGAGCCACAGACCCCAGTCACCGAGTCAGAACCACTATTTCCTGATGGAACAGCTAAGGACGAGCCCGAAGTTAGCATCGTCGATGCATCTGCTGCTGCAACACCCTTGCCTGAGACTAGGGTTGTTTCTGAGGCCGATGCTCTACAGGCCACTCCTAGCGACGCCGCCGAGCCAGATGCTGCTACATTAACGACAGATTTGGTCAAAGATAAGATTCTTGAAACTCCACTTGAGCCTGAGCCCATGACTCTCACTGAGAATGAGGAAGCTCCACCACCACAAGTCGAGGAACCAGCAACGGAGATAGAGCAAAAACAAGATGTTGATGAGGACACGGCTACTTCCAAGAAGAACAAGAAGAAGGGCAAGAAGGGCAAACGCGCTTCTGTGAGTGAGTCCTCTACACCACTGGACACCCCGACAATTGAATTGAAAGACGCACCCCTTGACGACCCTTCGATTTCCAACCCCGCTATGCCCACAGAGTTGAAAGACCGATCAGTGGATGTGCCGGTTGAAGAACAACCACTGCCCACTCTTCCTGCCACCGAAGAACTACCCACTGAGCCAGCTGAGGCCGATGAGGGAGCTTCTTTGTCGAAGAAGGACAAGAAGAAGGCTAAGAAAGACAAACGTGTCTCCATTGTCGAGGATATTACTTCTATCCCTCCCGCGACGACTGAAGATAAGGAAATTGAACCTGATGTCCAACCATCATCTATACCCTCCGTCGTCGAACAACAGCCAATTCCTGATTCTGTAGTTACTGAAGAGCCAGCATCTATCTCGCCAATTGCCAATGATTTGTCGCTTGGTGCTGCTCCAGAGGAAGACACCGCGCCTTTGACTAAGAAGGATAAGAAAAAAGCGAAGAAGGCCAAGCGCGGCTCCATCGCTGATGATACCTCCTCTATTCCGGCGACGCCGACTGAGGAGAAAGAGGTGCTACTTGAAAATCAGCCAATCCTTGCAACCGTACCCACTGAGGAGTCAATAATCCCTGCCTCTACAGTCACTACTGAAGAGCCATCCTCTGTCTCACCAATTGTCAACAACCTATCCCAAGACACAATTCCAGAGGAAGAGACACCCGTCTTGTCGAAAAAGGATAAGAAGAAAGCCAAGAAATCCAAGCGTGGTTCTATCGCTGAGAGCGAGCCTTCGACTCCTAGTGAAACACCGATTGAAGAAAAAGAGAGTCCACTTGATGCACAGCAGCCTCCTCTCACAACCGCCGAGGAGCAACAGCCTGACGTCGGACCTGCCGAAGAGCTTACCTCCACGCCACCTGTTTCTGAAGAACTGGCGAAGGAGAGTATTCAAGAAGAAGATTTCGCGCCCGTGGCTAAGAAAGATAAAAAGAAAGCAAAGAAAGCTGCCAAGCGTGCGTCTATCGCAGAAGCGGAGCCTTCAGCACCAGTAACTCTGGTTGATGAATCTGACAGACAACTTGTGGAAAATTCCAATATCGTTCCAGTCAATGCAGAACAAGTTGAGGTACCTATTGTGCCTTTCGAAGACCAAGCAACTCCTGGTCCTGTGTCAGTCGAGGAACCCCCCAAAGATCTCATTGAGGAAGAGCTCTCTGCACCCACTTCAAAGAAAGACAAGAAAAAGGCCAAAAAGTCGGCCAAGCTTGGCTCGATTTCTGAGACTGAACCTACTACCTCTGTCGAACAGCAAACTGAAGAGGCGGAGAATATCTCTATTGAGGATGCACAGATCGCTACACCCCTAATTCTTGACGAGAAGGCCGTCGTGGCACCTTTCGGTGATCAACCTGCCTTCGCTGTTACAGCGACCGCGAAGTCTCAAGCAGCAGATGTGATCCCTGTATCTGAAGAATCGCAGCCATTGGAAACGGAACAATCCACGCCAAACGAAGAGATTACTCCTGTGCCTCCTGTTATCGACGATCAGGACGTTGGGCAAGATAAACCAGAAGCGGGAGCAGTTCTCTCAAAGTCGCAGAAGAAGAAAGCGAAGAAGTCCAAGCGTGCATCCGTCGCCGAAAGTGAGCCATCTCAGCCTGCCACTCCTTCAGAGGAAGTAGTCAAGGAGCTCGTTCAACAGGAGCAACCATCCGTTCCGCAACTTATCGAAGAGCCGACAAGTGGCGAGCAACCGGGAGACGCTCAGGTAACGAGCCCCCACTTGCTCGACGAGCTGACAAGCGAGCCCAAGCCAATCGAAGAGGACGACACGCCAGCGTCTACGTCAAAGAAGGATAAGAAGAAGGCTAAGAAGCAATCTAATAAGTCGGTGCCTTTTTTAGCGCATGAGACGCCTGAGGAAGCCAAAGTTTCTGATACTCAGCCGTCTCCATCCCACCCTATACCTTCGGAGACACCTATACCTTTCTCGGGGATACCGACCTCATATCCCCTTCCTGTTATTGCTAGCGAGTTTGTTGATTTTACGAGTGCGGACGTGCAGCCGGAGAGAGCGAGAGAGAGTGTGGAGGAAGTGGAGGAAGTGAAGGAAGCGGGAGAGAGAGCTCTTTCTGTGGAGAAAGAGGTAGGAGAGCCCACAGTGGATAATGGGGATTCTGCTGTGGCGAAGAAAGAGAAGAAGAGCAAGAAGGGGAAGAAGCGAGGATCTGTGGTTGAGGAGCCTTCAGCTGATACTTCTACCACCACCATTGAAGTCGACCAGCCGATCGTCGAATCTCCTGCCTTGATGCAATCTGAACCGATTCCTGAAACAGAGCATTCTCGGTTGCCGGACAACCTTCAGGAGCAACTTCTTACTAATTTGGATGCGACTGATGTCCAGTCATTTGAAGTTCAGCACATTGAAAAGACTATGACAGCCATTGAGGAGCCTGAGACAGCGACCCTGCCCCAACCAGAAAATGCGGACGAAGACGAGCGGGATATGTCTGTGTCGGCTAAGAAGAAAACGAAGGGAAAGAAAGATAAGCGCGCATCAACGTTGGAAGAGTCTGTGCAAGAGACCGGCATTCCCGAACCTATCGGCGACGTTCCTCTCGACAACAAGCTCGACGATGTCGTCCCAACTGCCAAACCTGTGGATGATATTTCAGCTCCACTTGATTCTACAAAACGTGTCGAGGACCTTAGTCAATCTCGAGACGTTATGATCCAGCAGTCATCCATCGAATCGCCAAGTGTCGATATTGTTGAAGCTTTTCCTTCTGTAAAGCTCAAACCAGCATTTGGACTGACGAAACGAGTTGCACCCACTTCCACGGCGCCCCAGCAGGTGGCAGATCCTTCGCCTGATCAGTGGAGGTCGCTGCTGTCCAATAAAAACAAGAAGGGTAGAAAGGGGAAACTGCCAGCCGATAATGATAGTTCATTTGAAGCCAATCCCGGAGTTCAGCCCATTCAATCGAAGGACTTGGGTTCAATCCAGGTCGATAAAGTGGCACAGGAACCACTCGTCGCACAGGAAGGGCTTGTCGAAGATACTCCGCCCGAGCAATCACACATTGTCCAGCCCATCACCGAGACTGTTGAGGAGCCTCAGCAACCAGTCGGGGACGATTTAGGGACTCCGCTTTCGACGAAGGAGAAAGCTGAGAAGACGAATACTTCATCTGAGACAGCGACGCCGGTTGAAGAAGGTGTTCCTAAGCTTCAACAAGACATAATCGATGAGACCATAACTTTGCAAGGCGAACCAACTGTCACTGAGAGAATCACAGAACCTGAGCAAGTCATCATGGACCCACTTCCAGTTCAACAAGACGATGATCTGTCCCTCGAGAAGAACATTTTATTACCACAGCAGGAAGGTGTCCAGTCTCTACCTGAAGCTATCGTCGAGCCGTCAGCGCCCACCGAACAGGATTTGGGTTTCTCCTCATCGAAAAAAGACAAAAAGAAGGGCAGAAAAGGAAAGAAGTCGGGCACAGCCACGCCAATTCAGGAAGTCGTTCCGGAGATACAACAAGTAGACCAGGAGCCCATGATAGTGCCTGACGCGGAGATCAAAAACGAAGTCGACAAGGCGGCCACGCTTGAGTCTTCGTTGGATGCTCAAGCTATTAACATCGTCGAAACTGTACCAACGTCAATACCAGCGACTGAGCCTGAGATGCCACTGGAGGAGGATTTTTCGACCCCTACGTCCAAGAAAGATAAGAAAAAGGCGAAGAAGGCCAAAGCTAAGGATTCAGGCACCGCTACGCCCACTACCGAGGAGGCGTTAGTTTTACAATCCGAGAAAACTCAAGAGCTTGCGTCTGCACAGCCCACCAGTGAGCAAATTGGAGTAGAAGATGACCCAGTTTCTACACTTCAGGAAAAGGCTGTCGCGGAGGAGACGCACGAAGTCAGCCATTTTGACGCTACTTCCATCCCCGTGGCCGAACATGAGCCCTCAGTCGACGAATGGGCGTCACCATCGCTTTCCAGGAAGAAGAGCAAGAAGAAAGGAAAGAAGTCTGGTGCTGCAACGCCAATCAATGAAGACATCCCAGAGATTTTGCCTGAGATCGCACAAGAGCCTGTAGCGGTACCTGTAAAATCAGGTGCGGAAATTCTGCCCACCGATGACTCGCTTGCTGTGCCACAAGAAGACACTCTTGTTAATGAGACACGCGAATTGGAGCCCGTTGATGCGAAAGACATGCCGGCAGCCGAGCTCGAACCCGCCTCTGATGAGTGGAACTCACCGTCTGCGTCTACAAAGAAGAACAAGAAAAAGGGGAAAAGATCGGGCTTAGCAACACCAGTCGCGGTTGATATTCCACCATCCGAAGCTGTCAAGGTTGTTATGGCCGAGGACTCGGAGAAGAGTATCACTCTTGGCAAGAATCCAACTGATGCTTCGCCAGAAGAACTACCCGCCCAAGAGCGTAGAGTCGAGCAGGTTGAACCAACGATGACATCGAAGGCAATCCCAGAACCAGGACCTTCCTTTGATGAGTGGGCCTTGCCGTCTGCATCTCAGAAGAAGAGTAAGAAAAAGGGGAAGAAATCCGGTACAGCAACACCGATAACTAATGATGATCTTCCTGTTATCGAGACTGAAACTACCAATGCTCAGCCTGAGGAACAAGAACCATCACTCGCCACCGTTCCAAATCTTCTCGAAGAAATTGCTGAAGAGAAGCCAAACGAGGCAGAGGATGCACTTTTACCTACACCAATAGAGGAGGCGGAGATGCCAGTCGACGACTGGGCACTTTCTGCCCCTAAAGCAAAAGGCATGAAAAAGGGGAAGAAGGTTGAGGCCGCCACGCCCGTCATCGACGACAAAGCCATAGCCGATGTCGACAGCTTCGTTACGCCCTTAGAAACACCTGAGGCGGTCACAGCTGAACTCCCCGCATCAACACAGGCTCTTGTCGAAGAGAAGCTACAGAATGAAGATGCCCCACCTCCCTCAACACCCGCAGTGGGCGCTCAGCCGGAAATTGATGAATGGGCACTGCCCACGTCGAAGAAGAAAGGCAAGAAGAACAAAGGCAAACGATCGGAATCACAGACTCCTGTCGCTGAACTTGCAGACCCAATCGCTATAGAAACACCTGAAGACTCCCACGATAGACCTGTCATCGAGCCTGAATCAAGCAAGTCAGCTCCGATGCCTACTCAAGCGGAAGAGCCAGCGCCGTTGCAGGAAGTCTCGGAATCTGTAGACGATGAGAAGCCCACTCTCAACCGCAAACTCAGTAAAAAGGATAGGAAAAAGGCCCAGAAGCAAGCAGAAGCTGTATCTTTTGACAATGATCCAATCGGTGAGCGCACCCGGGGGATCGAACAAGAGACCGTGCAAGTCATACCTGCTCCAGAACCCACGGAGCCTGACCAAGTCCGCGACGTCCAAGAAACTGTACATGTTGGCCAAGAACCACCGCAAGCCGTTGAGCCTAAGCTTGAGCTACCACAAGCCACCCTGGACGAATTATTGCCTATGACTGAAGACGGTGCAGTCACATTGGTCGATGAACGCCCTCGTGAAGTGGCTGCTGAAGACGAGTGGGCAACTACATCGAAGAAAGCCAAAAAGGCTAAGAAAGAGAAGAAGGGTAAGAGGCAATCGGTGTCTCTCGATGTGCCTGAAACTATTGAAGGCCCGTCTTTGGAGGTTATCGAACAACCCCCTGATGTGAACGAAGCGCAAACTGAGCATGTTGTCACCGAGTTGGCGCCATCTTCCGATCTTCGGACCAACTTCAGGGACGAGTTTGAGAGCCCTCCGTCTGAGATAAGGCAAGCACAAGATCTCTCTTTGCCACTTTCCGGCGAAGTACACCCCTCTTACGAACAGTCACTCGACCAACATGGAAAGACTGAGAGGTCTGAAGCAGCTATATCGCCTGAAAGCCTGCCCATAACAGACGTTGAAGTACCGTTGGTAGTTGAAGCTGATGATGCGCCCACGTCAGTAACTCGCAAAACTTCTAACAAGGGCAAGAAGGGCAAGAAGGAGAAGAATGTCACAGACCTCTCATCAGAGTTAAAATATCCGAGTGAGCAGATTGAGGCACCTATTGCTGCTGAGATTGTAGGCAGTAGACTAATTCCCGACCCGACATTCACCCCGCCTGTTGTCGAAGGAGCCATTGAGGCCGCCGGCCAGCCTCTAGATATCGAGCAAGCATCTGAACCATCAACATCTCAGACCACCAAGACCACTGTCGATCTACAGGCTCTACAAGAACCTCAGGTAACTCGAGAACTTCAGGACACCGCGAAGGACGAAGCTGAAGATGAGTGGGGCATTGCTCCCAAGAAATCGAAGAAAGACAAGAAGAAGGCCAAGAAGAGCAAGTCAACGTCCGGAGATGCGACTCCAGCCGAACTGTCAGTGGGGCCGGCCGTTCTAATTGAAGAGCATGTTGCTGCAAACGATCAAGTTGAGCACGCTGAGGTCCAGGCTGACGATGTGCAATCCGAAACGCCACAGGAGACCGTCATTGCATCAATCTTAGACGAACAGCCACAACTCACGACGCAACTTACTGCTGCGCCAGATACAGTGGCCCAAGACACGTCGGTCGTCACCGAGCTGCTTCAAGACAGCGAACGGCAGCCAACTGAGGTCGATGACTCTGTGCTCTCTGTCTCTCAATCTGTATCGAAGAAGAGCAAGAAGAAGAAGGGCAAGAAGGGTCAGATGCATGTCGACGAAGCGACCAGCGAGCCATCCACACCTGTTACGCCAATCAATGAAACGCCAAAGGCTATTCCGCAGGAGCTGCCCATCGACAAACATGATGACTTGCCGATTATCACGGAAACGAAGATCGAGGTTGAGAGATCTGCATCTCCAACTCAAGATGTTGCGGAACATAGTCTGCAGCCTGAGCAAGGTCATGTTGTTCCAGTCGATGTCTTTCCGCAAGAGCCACCTCGTGACACTGCTACTCAGCCTTTAGAGCAAGAAACCCAGGAAATTGAAATCCCAGCTGGTCAGCTTTCACCACCCTTCAAGGCTGTCCAAGATGAAGTCGCCGATCTCAGGCTGCGATCTGAAGCACTCGACAATGCCTTCACAGCACATGAAAACCTTGGCGAATTATCCACCATAGAGCCTCCGTCAATGTTTGATGTTGTGAGCAAGCTCAGCAAGAAAGATAAAAAGAAAGCGAAGAAGGGAAAGGGCAGCACTCATGACTCTGAACCGACGACTCCCGCAGCCGAACCTGAGGTAGCGGTCGAGACGAAGGAAATAGTCGAAAACCCTGTTGTCGAAGAGGAACCAGTCAAATTTGACCTCCCTTCTCGCAAGCTGAGCAAAAAAGAGAAAAAGAAGGCTGAGCAGTCTACAATGAATGTGGACGAACTATCAGAGACGCAGGCTGAAATGAACGCACCAGCTGGTGAGCTCCAAGAACCAGTCATGGAGCAGCCACCAGAAGACTTCTCATTACCTGTTGAGCCCTTAACCAGTGAAGCTTTCCAAGCGCTTCAGTCCCGCGATGTTAAGAGCACAGGCGTCAATCAATCTGCCTCCACGGAACTTGAGGCGCCCACTACCCTTGTAACAGGCAGCCAAGAACTAGCGGAAGAGTTGCCAGTGCCGTCGCGAAAGCTCAGCAAGAAGGACAAGAAGAAATCTAAGCAATCAGCTACAGTCGACGATTCATTCTTCCAACCTGAGATCGCTTTTGACGCGACGCCAACTGAGGGTCGCGAATATGCTGAATCTGACCCCAAATCGACCCTACCAGATGCTACTCCGGCTACGGAAGAAATTCTGCCAACTATCGTACCTGACACTCAAGACACCACTCTCGAGGAGCGCCCTTCACTGTCCCGCAAACTGAGCAAGAAAGACAAGAAGAAACAGGCCAAAGCTGCTTCGTTCGCTCAAGACGACACATTCTCGGAAGGGGTGGAGGAAGTAGTACTGACTCCAATGGTTGAGGAGGCTCTCAGAAGTCATGTTCTGCCGCAGATCAGCGAGCAGCAAGATGTTCTTACCACAGAGTCGCCTCCCTTGACCCGCAAGCTCAGCAAGAAAGACAAGAAGAAAGCCAAGCAAGCTAATTTACCGTGGGACGAGCCTGAGGAGCCACTCATGGATGTAGAACGTCTACCCAATATTCAAGAGTCTGTCAAGGAGACAGTGTCCGAAGTTCCTGTTGTGCAGCACGAGGTGCATGTGAATAACAGCCTGTTGGACCGTTCAATCGAGCCCATGGTGGCGAATGCAGCAATGGTCGATACGCCATATCAACTTAAACCAAGCAGGACCGAAAAAGAGGATGTGAGCATGGAATACACTGAGGGAGCGCCCGAAGAGCAGCATACTCCTCTCCTGGGTATGCGCCACGGCAATGTTCCAACGCCCGATGACCCCGATACACACTCCACTAGCATGAGCGCTCCCGAACCCGGCTCTGCCACAGCTTCGCAATCCTTTACCGAGCCAGATGTTACCACTTCCGACTTTCTCCCACGGACCAAGCAAATCGAGCCTCCTCCAGCAATCGATGAACATGATAATACTGGGGATGTTCAAAGCGTCCCTGTCATCACCGAAGCTATCATTGCACCTGCTCTTACGCGCAAGCAGAGTAAAAAGGACAAGAAGAAGGGCAAGAAGAAGGAGACAATTGAAGAATTTACGGAGCCTGAGAAGACCGAAGAGGTAGAAATAGCGGAGGCCGTCCAATCCGCCGAACACCCAACTCAATCATATCATTCTACCGACGCACTACCTCCAGCAGTCATAGCGTCCGAGGTCGAGGGAACCAAAGAAGTTTCTCTTCCGATAGTCTCTGAACACACTGAACAAAATGTGCTGTTCGACGCCGGTCCTCATGCTTTGGAAGCCGCGACAAGAGCCATGGATGAGCGAGTGGTGGTCGATACTCCTGCAGACGGCACTGATCCTGATGTGGAGGCACAACCCGAGATGGAGTATAATTTGACGCTTCCACCACAAAATACCATTGCAGAGAAGCGTGAGTACAAAGTCTCGCCCAAAACCTTGACCGAACCGAATTTGGATGAAGTTGTGTCTACCACTCGAGACGTTATCCAAGATCCCACTGATGCTCGAATGGTAATATCAAAGCTCGAGCCAGAAGCCTCAATATCTTCCAAGAAGTCCAAGAAAGAGAAGCGGAAGTCCAAGAAAACCGATGCTCCGTTCGACGAAAGCCCTACTATGTCTTTCGAACCGGATACTTTGAAGGAGCAGGCCGTTGAAGCATCACGAGGACGCCACGGCGCCAGAGTTCCGAGCGACCAAATTGGGGAGCATGTCGTGCGAGATATGAGTAAGACCCCTGATGATTTGTCGGCAACCATTCCTCAGACGTCCATCAAGGCACTTGAGGAACCTCAACCGCCGGCCTTGATAAAGAAGACGTCCCAGAAGCACAGATTGGCTGCCTTGTTTGAGCATGGTGCACCGCAAGATGACCTCACCTCAGAACGCGGGCTACGTAAGGAAGGCACTGGGAGCGTTAAGAACCTTGCCGAGCAGTACGAGAACCAATCCCGATCGGTAACGCCTATCCTGCTCCCAACATCCGAGGCACGTATCGCATCACGAGCTGCATCTGGGAATCGACTACCCTCAAAGTCTCCTGAGGATGACTATGGATTTGCCGCAACTGTTGCAGCAAGTCTCCAGGAATCTGGCTTTGACCCTGGCTATGCAGTCAATGACCCTTCTTTCCACCGCTCTACCTCTGCCCACCAAAATCGTGACATTGCTCCCGATGACGAGGTAGCGACTGCAAAGGAGAGAGCCAACACTTCGAGGCTCGGTAACTTGAGTCGTTCCTCTTCATTCTCGTCTTCCCCGAAGATGCAGCCTGCTAAGCACGCGAAGCCCGACGTGCTGCCGCCAATTGAAGTTGCAATGGCTTCAACGGATGCTGTTTCTTTCGATCCACTAGATGTACTTAACGATCCGGCCTTCTCGAGACGGAAAACACCTCCTGGAGTGCTTGAGGCTGCCGATCCAGAAGAACTTTGGTCGTCAACCAAGGCGAAGAATGCGAAGGGAAAGAAAAAGCGCGCATCACTCCCAAATACGTCAACAGAGATTGATATGCCCGCCCGTAAGCCGACCATCATCGAAGAGAAGCCAATGGACGAGCCGGAAGAATCTTTCGAAAATAAAATAGTGATGAACCCTTCTGACAGCCAACGTGCTGCACCGTTCGAGACCTCGCAAGGTCCAGACAAGACCGAGGAATATGACTCTTGGCCGGCAACAACAACGAAGACAAGCAAGAAGGCAAAGAAGGATAAGAAACGAGCTTCGCTTGTAGAGAATAGTGTTGAGTATGCAGCTGCTAAGACTCCGGCGATCGAGACTCATGCAGATGTGCCTCTTGCTGTTGAGACTTCGGCTGACTCCACTGTCCGCGAAGTCGAGCTCGACACGGCTTTGCCTTCGTCTTCCGTGCCATTGACTATATTTGATCAAGAAGAAGGCTTGGTAAGAAACGCACAACAAAAGAGGACAACGGATGATTTCTGGGACGAAATGCCGAAGAGGGGTAAAAAATTGAAAAAGGAGAAGACTAGCAGTGTAATAAAGGAGGACAAGAAAGTAGCTAGGAAGTTGGCTGTCGATGACATCCCCATTTCATCTGCAACAGTAGATCAGGAGTCGACAGCATTGATTGAAGGTGAAGGCGGCGAATATCCATTCCCACACGTCGTAGGATCGGAGGAGACTACACGACAATTAACTGAGAAAACGAGAGGGGATAAGGCGGAGATGGATAAATGGGCCTCACCGTCACAAAAGAAAGGCAAAAAGAGTAGGAAGGGTATAGCAGAGGTTGAGACTGAGCTTGGGCCCGGGAAGCCAAAAGAGATACACGACGGAGACGAAAATCTTAAGCGAGGGTTGCCGTCCGAGAGTGAGACCAAAGACGTGGTCAAAGACAAGGCCATCCACGTTACACAGCCTGCAGCTTACGAACCCCACAAACGACGGACACATCCAGTATCCTCTGACGAAGAGCAGCCGCAAGGAAAGCGACTGCATACTGTGGAGGTTTATCCAACCACTCCAGCTGTGGCGCACAAACCGGCTTCGCTCCCGCAAATTTCGGCTGCAGCTGAACGCTCAGAATTTGATGTTACTCCCTCCCATCCAATTATTAATGCGCCCGAAGAACCATCGAATACCACTCGTGGACTCACGCCAGTAATCGAGCCGACGTGGTCTTTCGCCGGTGTCCGAGATAGCGCTGTACACGTGGCTGATTCTCCAACTCAAGCAGCTGCTCCGCAATTTCAGGAGAGTACACGTGATAGTGGCTACCATGATTCTGCCTATAGTCCGACCATCCCGCAAGGTTATTCCGAATCAGCGGAGAAGTTGATTCGCGAGAAGAAGCGACAGTCCAAAGAGCCGAAGACTCCACTCAACGAACCCACGCGTGCACTTGAAGGCCACCGGGACGTGGAAGAGAGCCCGTCACTTCCAGAATATCCAACGTTTGCGGGCGTCACAACTCCGTCTGGCACAGACTATGCAACAAAGGAGCGAACCTCATACTTGTTTGACTCCTCGCCCTCTACGCGCGCATACGGTACATCACCGATAGTCGCGCCCAAAACACCCGCTCGCGACAGCCCTAAAGTGGCACACACTCCTATCAGAGACAACAGTGAATCTTCACGAAAGCTTAAGAAATCCCAGACGGGGTCGCAGCATGATCAGACATCGCCTACAAGGGAAGTCAAGCAGAAGGAGCCATACCAATCCCTATTTGGCGACCCAAGCGAGAAGAAATCTGGCAAGAGCGCTGCGCTGGCGACACCCACCCCCAAGCACGCACACACCCCCAGCAATCAACAACTTGACACGATCAAAGAGTCCAGTCCGGATGACTCTCCGTTGCATAAGAAAGGGCGATCAATCACCGACGTAGGGGCTCCAGAGCGAGGAGTGAAATCGGCCCGTCACACTGGAAGCCAAAAGTCTTTCTCGGAGCGTCTGAAGTCCCCACCTCCAGTTACCCCGACCGCGTCAAGTCGTAAAGTTGTACCTCCAGTGCTTGATACATCTGGCGGAAGAATCACGCCATCAAAAGACTCGCCATGGCATCAAGTTCACGAAAGTGTTGACCGCTCCATGACCCTCAGTCCAGCTCGTCGACTGCCGCGCTCATCTCCAAGTGCAGACCCAATCAAGCAGCATATGGCTGAACAGCGTTCACCTAGCGTTCGTAGCGAACGATCCATGAGCAACATTGCAAAGCTTAGGTCTCCCGATCAAGAAAGGCCCTTGAGCTCAGCAAGCAACCGTTCCACGCACTCTTTGCGACGAGTGGACAGGAGCGCGTCAGGTGACCTGAGGTCTGCTTCCAGGCTTGGCGATGTCAGTGCGCAAGACGCTAAGAACGCGCAACCCAACCTCTCAGGCATTGCGCTCGCGGCTGGAGCGACAGCAGCCATCGCGGGCATCGCAGCCGCGTCTAAATACGATCCAGTCCGGGGAGAAGGCAAGGGTCGCCGGGCCAGCATGGCCGAAACTTATGTAAGTTCCCTCAACGTTGATGCGACAGTTGTGACGTGGAATGCTAACGACATTTTGCAGGAGGCATGGGGCGAGGCCCAAGGGTCGCCAATGTCACCAACGCGCCCACCAAGCGTGCGCAAACGTCAAAGCATGCAAATACTAGACTTGCAATCGCAACTCGACCAGCTTGCAGCGCAAAATCACTCTCTCGAGGACGCAAAGAGCAAGGCCGAGGAAATCCTGCAGGCTGCACAACACCAGCGCCAAGTCGACGAGCAGCTGGTGGCCGAGGCTGTGGAAGCACGTGATCGAGAGATTCATCAAAGGGACATCGATATTGCGCAGCTCAAAGACACTCTTCAGAGGCTACAGGAAGAGATTACACGTCTGACTGAGCTTAACAATACCCTGACAGAGGCCAATCGTAATCTCACTAACGATACCAATGAGCGGTATGCACATCTTCAGTCTGAAGGCCAGCTTGTCCATCAACAATGGGAAACCTCGCAAAGGGAGCTTGAGGCACTTCGAACAAAGCACAATCAGATGACAAGAGGCATGGAGGAGGCAATTCGAGGTGAAATAGGCATCGTGCTGGATGATCGCAAAGCTGAAATCGATCGACTCAATAAAGAACTTGTCAGCGCACGCGAACAAGTCAAGGCTCTGCAGAAGCAGATACTGGCGTCCAAGAAGCCCAGCGAAAGCTTCCTCACCATCCGCGATGAGGACTACTTTGACAGCGCATGCCAGCAACTCTGTCAACATGTCCAGCAATGGGTGCTACGATTCAGCAAATTCTCTGATACTCGAGCTTGCCGGCTGTCTTCCGAAATCTCGGCGGACACACGACTCGACACCTCGACGCGCCAAAAGATTGACACTCGCTTAGACAATGCCATTCTTGATGGCTCGGATGTCGATTCACTATTAGCGGACCGCGTGAAGCGACGAGATGTGTTTATGTCTGTGGTCATGACCATGATTTGGGAGTATGTTTTTACGAGGTACCTTTTTGGTATGGACAGAGAACAGCGACAGAAGTTGAAGTCGCTGGAGAAGACATTGTCGGAAGTTGGTAAGTGCATGCTCTGGTTTCAAATACGAGCAAAAACTAATACTTCGCCAGGTCCACCACGCGCTGTGGCTCAATGGCGAGCTATTACACTTACGCTCCTTTCGAGGAGGGAGCCATTCATGCAACAGCGCGCTCAAGACACGGAAGCTGTTGTACATGAGATCTACAGCACGCTTTCTACCCTCCTTTCGCCGCCATCGCATCTGCAACGGCAGATCCAGGAGTCACTGCGCAACGTCATGCGCTTGGCAGTTGAACTGTCGATTGAAATGCGCACACAGCGCGCAGAATACATTATGCTTCCGCCACTCCAACCAGAGTACGACACCAACGGCGACTTGGTCGCAAAAGTAACATTCAACGCTTCCCTCATGAACGAGCGGTCTGGCGAGACAACATCGAATGACGAATTAGAAGCGCGTGGAGCAATAGTCAAGATCGTGCTCTTCCCGCTTGTTGTGAAGAAGGGCGATGACTTTGGCGAAGGCGAGGACGAGATTGTAGTCTGTCCTGCACAAGTACTGGTCGCAAGACCTCAAAATAAGAAAGTGGTCAGGATGATGAGCGGAGCAATGGAGATTGACCGACCGAACTCGAGAGCAAGTCGTATGACGAGTATTGCGCCTGAGAGCTCAGTGATGGATCTGAGTGGAGCTGGGAGTAATGTGATATAGAGGGTGTGCATTTGCATTTGGAAAAGACTTCAATTCGGTCTGTGTTTTTAGCATGAGCGCTTTTTGCATACGGCGTTGTCGACGGCATACCTCACGAATTTCCTTGCGTATTTCTTTCTTGGAGTTTGGCTACATGGCGGTTGTCTGAGCACACGCACTTGCGATTGTGTATATATATATATGCATGTGCGGCAAAGGCAAAGGCAGAACTACAGATAATCATTATTCGTACTTAACTTCTTGTCATCACACTGAATCAACCTGAACATCTTATTGTGCTGAAAAGTGTGCCTTGGCCTGGCTTGGATGATCGAACTCTCCTCTAGATAGACTCCAATCTTATCAATCTCGGCCCAAGGAGAGCGTCGTGACATGTGCTTGTCGCGTGGCTATCGCTCAAGGCTGTTCCTCGGTTGTTGTGGGGCGACATGCTTACCCCCAAGCCGCCAACCCCGCATCCTTGACCATCTGGAATTGCGCCAGTGTCCAAAAAGCTCCCAGGCTGACAGTCGTGCTTTAAATAGGCTGGCGCGCAACATGTGAGGCGTCTGACGGTGCATTGTTAGCTGCGCAGCGTATCTCTACAGCTTCTACATTTCATCTTTCGAGGCTTCTGCGCTTGTGATTCAACAAGATGCCAATTCGAAGCGAGTGGAGCCTTGCGCGTGAAGGTACGTTCAGCTTCGTCGGAAGATGCTTGTCTAGAATCAAAGTATCCACCATTTGGGGCGGCCATTGATCACTGACACTACGGCCAGGCGTGACAGGCGACACCATTGGCCGTCTGCTCAAGCTCACCGCACTCAATCCAGCCATCACCCTTCCTCTCCTCCTTGCCGCCAAGTACACAACCCAGGGCAACATCCTTGCTGCACAGCATGGCACAGCCTTCAAGCACTTGAAGTCGCTGCTTGCGTTTGGGTTGCTGAGTAGCGTCAATTCATGGCTGAATAACGCCGTGACAAACAATTGGACCAATGATACATATGTATGGAGTCGTGAGGTGGTGGTGGTGACGGGAGGCAGTGATGGCATTGGCAAGATCGTTGTAAAGCTGCTCGCGGAGAAGGGCATCAAGGTTGCGGTACTAGATGTGCAGGAGCTGACCTATGAGGGTGAGTAATCTCTCCACTTGGTCTTTTTTCTGGCTTTCGGCATCGAGATTTGGCATAGAGAGAGCTCTACTGAAACTGAGCAGCACCACCATCCGTCCGCTTCTTCAAATGCGACCTCTCGTCTCCATCCTCCATCGCGGAGGCCGCTTCCGCTATCCGATCCTCCCTCGGAAACCCCACCGTCCTAATCAATAATGCTGGAGTCGCGCGCGGGAAAACCATCCTCGATACTTCGGAGAAGGACCTCAACTTGACCTTCAAAGTCAACACATTCAGCCACTACTATCTCACGCAGCAGTTCTTGCCTAGCATGGTCAAGAACAACCATGGCATGATTGTAACAGTAGCAAGTTTGGCGGGATACGTAACAGCACCTTCCATGGTCGATTATGCCGCGAGCAAGAGCGCTGCTGTGTCCTTCCACGAAGGCCTCGCCTCGGAGCTAGTAACCCACTACAAAGCGCCCAAGGTTCGCACTGTGCTCATGTGCCAGGGCTACACGCGCACCGCCCTGTTTGAGGGCTTCGACAGCAAAGCTCTCTTCCCCGAGACCGTTGCGGAAGAAATCGTCAAATCGGTCCTGGGCGGGAAGTCAAAACATTTGACTTTGCCAGAGGCAGCGTGGCTTGTAGCACCGAGAATTCGAGGCTTTCCTCTGTGGATGCAGTATGGAATGAGGAAGAAGATGGATAACATGATGAGGGGCTGGAAAGGGAGGCAGGTTGTGCAGCCTAGTGAGGTTGAGGAGAAGAGTGAGGGTAGTGGGCTCTTTGAGGATGGGAAGAAAGTTGAAGAGAGTGGTGTACTCGTTCCGGAGGAGTAGGTTTTAATTATGTGGTATTTACCTTGTCCTAATTGAGAAATAATGGGATAAGACGTGTCTCCCATATTAGGACCACGCAGTTGATGTTAATGTCAGCTTATTTAAATATTGTCAATGAAACCAGACACTGGCACCCTTTCCCTGAATCGCTCTTCAGTGGCAGCACTGAAAGGTGTGGTTTAGATTGTCTTACGATAAAAAGCGAGATATCCCATCATTGTCTTCTAACTTCATCCAGCAAAGGCGTGCTTGTCTCATTCGATCTTGTCGTTGTCGATGATATGTTCTATGCGGAGCATGCTCTGCTTGTCTATCCTCAATATCAAACACAGCAGAGTCTGACAATTGATCAAGTTTCAATATCGGACGCCTTCGCTGTTCGCGTGGCAACCACGCGACACCCCCAGGCGGAGTCTTTTGGATCAGATCTTCAACCTGGGTGGTACTTTTTCGATTTCCTGGAACAGCTCGCTGCCGTCCTTTACCAACTCTCTCTCCAGCATGCCGCTCGAAAAGATCGGCTATAAGGCCTGTTACACCAAGCCGTATGTGCACCTGATGCACACTTTCTGCGCGAGCTGCTCGCAAGGCCAGTGATGCAATAACGATAGCAAGCAGTGCGAATGACGCATTTGCTAACACGGGCAACCATAAAAACGCTACAGGCACTCTTGCAATGGCTTTACTGATACGTTTTTGCGCGCGAACACTTTCTTGAAGGACTGAATGGACTGCCAACGGGACTGTAAAGGACTTGCGTATCTCGAGCTCGTATGCTGCGAGCCATGACTGCAGCGAGCTGGCTTGACTTGCGCGATGCATTGCGTTGTCACGGAGGTTACGCGAAAAACCCAAAGTCTCGACAAGAGGCATGATGATGGTGCCAGTAATACTTACAGCTTTGGTTGCAAGGTGTAGATAGGTATCAGCTGCCTGAATGGAGATGCTATAGAATATTTAGCTTATTGTTGCTTTTTTCCAGGATGCAAAGCATACACACCATCCAACGACAGCGACGCAGAATACTACGACAGATGTTCGTAAATGATTGGGACTCACTGGTTGGACTGCTCCACTGGTCTTAACTCGCAGTAGCGTTCTTCTACCCTTGGGCTGAAAGGTCCCACAATGTCAGAAACTCCGAATTAGTTCCAATGTGCGCCTCAGAATCGGGTTGTTGTAGCAGTCGCGCCGCAACAGAGTATGCGTATATACTCATCAGAACTCCGACCAGTACAAAGCTGACCGTCGATGACCAGGAAGACATGAAGACCGCACTTATCGCAGAGAAGTCCACATAATAGTAGGACTTGCTTGTAGCATTTATCAAGCCAGCTGTTGGACATAGATCGTCCAAAGAGCATCCTTGATTGCTGAGGGTATTGGTAAAGACGAAAGCCAAAGCGACTAATTGGCAAACTTTGGCGTTGAGGTGTAATCCTGCTCTTGTGCGAGTGCATCTCCGTCGTCTCAGGGCGTCCCGTATGTCCAGCCATTACAACCAATGATCGAAGAGCTTACAGTCCGAGATCAATAACAACTCGAACTATCTTTCACGTGCTTCTAATTTGCCAGGTGGGCTTCATGCGAGATTATATGGGCTTTCCAATGTAAGCCTATACTTGGGGGCCGGCGCAATTACACTGATTGGAAGGCTACCTATTCTGTCATACTAAATAGATTGGTAAAACTGATGAGCGTCATATTTACTTCTCTGGATATGGAAGGGGCAGTTCTTAACGAAGGAAGCATCAGGGCTAGACATTTTAACACGAAGAAAATCTGATAATGAATGGGGCTGACTAAAATCATGCTAACCTCATGCATAATCAGCGGGATATCTTTGAGTCATGTAAGCTCTATCCTCAGCTGGATCTTTGAGCTTTAGGTAGGCGCAAAACACCTTATTAGGAGTATTATCTCGCGCGGTATGCTTCCGCTATCGCCACGACAGATCACCACCTTCGCACTACAGCCGGAATACGACGATGTCTCTCACTGGAATTGTCTCTTCATCATCATGACTATTTAATGACCGTTGGACATCGCTTATGACGTTCATCTATTGCCATGGTGCATGTACGATTCGCTGATACATGTAGTAGAGGGTTCAAGAGTCCCGTATGTCAGATGTTAGGTGTCTCTCAAATGATCTTGAAATCCATGACCCGATGCATGTTAGCAAAAAGAGCAAGCACTTCTGAGTTATGACACTCTGCAAGCCCTACCCGCCTGTAGGTATTCGAGCTTAGGTCAACCGCTTTGAGAACTAAAAAATACTCGGTCGGTGGAATGGTATACGGATCCCTCGCCAGCCGTAAGCAAATGGTTCTTTGCAACAGTACTCCATTTCCCATCTCATGTTGAATTGATTCTTTGAGGTCTGGGTAATGATCACAGAACTGGAGTTGAGAAGATGCAGAAGAAAGTCTGCTTTGAGATGCACCGATGCTTTCTGACACGGTAGTGATCACCTGGCCTTCGATTGTGAGATGTCCCGATCTAAGCTCACCCATTGAGTCGGGTCCAAGACTTTCGCAGCAAGCATCTATGAACCGTGGAAAAGTAATGATATCTTTCTCTGTATTTGTAAGATAGCGAATCGAGCCCTTCACAGACGCCCATGACCAGGTTGGTGCACGCCACGTGTATGGTCTTTCAGACGGCCCAGGAGATGCTGTCCAGAGCATGTCCTCAAATAGGGTTTGTCGCCATAGTCCGGCTAAGTAATTGTCGTCTGATCTTTGTTCATAGAACTGTTTTGCCAAGCCCGCAAGAGCAGGTAGGCAATCTTTTTCAAACGTAAGGCTTAGAGATGAATACTCTTCGACCACAGTGCGCCATCTCTTTTTCATATCCGTGTCACCAAATTCGAGTGATATTGCATGATCGACCTTAGTATCTCCTTCAGTCACAGAATATGCCTTTTGCGTGTCACTGCATTGGCATATCGTGCCCTCGCCACATTCCCAGACAATTTCTTGCGCAGTTAAGTGAACCACACGGGGAGCTAACAGCCTCTCTTGATACACCCATCCTCGCTCTATAAGTGGAAAGCGGCTTAGATCTGGCTTGGGATATCTTGTAGCTATACTAGTGTTGTAACTATCCTCAAAGTGTGGTATCCTCTGTCGACAGTAGACGCCATTACTGATATACTGAGCTTTGAAATGTGGCAGAAGTTGAGACACACAACTCCCATGGCTATCCTTGGCGGAAGTAGCAGCGAAGTTCAAATAACTATTCCGATATACGTCTTTCATCTTTGCCGATTCTTCACGCCAGTCATCCTCGTCGCCTTGTATAATGCACAGAGCATCAATCCAGAGATAAGGGATATCGAGAGCTTGGGCTAGTTCAACAACATCTTGGAACAACTTGGGAAGAGATGCAAATCGTATCCCGTCCTCCACGTGGGCATTGTACGAGACCCGTGATGTAACGAGAGTGCCGTTCGCTTGAAGCTGACCCCAACAATGGCTGAGACATGCGTATCTGCCGTACAAGCCTCTCGATTCTCGTAACCTGATGGAAGCGTGATCCCTTATGTCGATGACGCGATTTGGTAAGAGCGACGTGTGGCCTGAGGAGCAGCGGCAGTTCATGAGCCAGTAACGGACCTGGTCGATGCTTTCCTCAGACTTGCTTGAATTCGGGACGAAGGTTCCTCTAGGACAGTCGAGAATCGCTTGGTCACCTTTCAATGTGGGTTTAGTACATAATCCCGACCAATCCATAGGGACAGCATTTGACACCTACCTTCCTTGGAGAACAATTCTATTTGACGTTGATGATCCTTGTCCTGATTGCCACTGATTGACCATGTTGGCTCATACCACTTGAAGCTAGGCCAATTCATGATTCCATTTGGCGAGAGCTCGTTTTCAGGGATGGACGACTGTACTGCTCGGAGTAAGATCTCGCAAAGGATGCAAGACGCAGAATTCGCATTGCACCCTTTACTTAAATCTGACAGAGTTGCGGAAGCCATGGTCTTAGCCCTTTGAAGGTTTTGGCATCCTTCAGCCCGCTGCAATAACTTCTGTTTCTCTTCTTCTTTGCCTGAACTGAAATAATATCGCCGGCCAGCCTGTCGCTGCTCCTGTAACACTCTCTGCAACCTTGTGCCCTCTTCATGTATTTGCTGTAGCGTTGGCTTCTCGTCATTGATGTCTTCTATGTCGTCTGGGGAAATCATCTTGATCTGCATGTACGAGCATCCAGCGTCAGTCTCGTTGGTGAGTAACAATCATTTTAACAAACTGAGAATACCATCGTCTCAGAGGCGGTGCTCTTGGCATCCTACAATCCTACGAGGCTTAGGTCAACTTGCATTTATTGTCATAGCTAATGTTGCGACCTTGGACTACAACTATTCAGGGCCAATCGCTAGAGCGAAGGCTACAGCCTTCAGCCATACGACGGCGGTGATCGCGTTCGCAGGAGAAATGGTACAGACGAAGCTCGCAAACAGATAGTTTTGACGCCAAGAGTCGCCGCCGCTAGCAGGGAAAGTAGCCCACACTTTCATACGTAAAGATAAGTCGGATAGAAGCCAGGTGCAACAACACCTCTTCTAATGCTTCAACCCACAATCATACTGCCAAGACTACTGGTTCTATCTAGATTACGAGGGTTGATATAAGAAGTTATACGTTTCAGGTATATCTTCGTAGCTATGAAGACACGGTCTTGCTCTGGGCTCGTATTGAGGGCGTTACGCATAGCCAGCTCACATCCAGCTTTTTCTTACGTGAGCCTACCCGCTCCACAAAGCAGCTTGCAATTTCTGAACACCAGTGTCCCCTCGACTTTTAGTAGTGACCTGGTCCTAGAAGGTTAGCTTCTTCGCACCATCGTTATTACTATAAGCTATAACTAAGAAGTGCTCTAAATATACTCAAATCTTATATCTAACGTGAATCATGAGGAGATCATATCACTAAAGAAAAATACAGGACGAGAAGAGGGAGTATCTATTTACTACTGAAGTTACCTACTTATTAATATACCAAACTAGCTCTTTTGCATGGTAATGTTATTTCTTTTGCGAAGCATCGAAACTCTTAGATTTAGTGCAAAAGAGTCGGAGAAAAGGGATTCTTTGCCTTTACCAATACGTCAACTAGGCGACAAGACAATTCACTCTCTATGGTCTAGCATGATACGTTGATTTTGTGCTCTATTGGTGCTATTACCACAGAAGATACGAGGCCGCCACTCGAGTAACACACTGCACACTAGAGTTGGGATGATACTCAGCGATATTAGCATGGGCGATTTCCAAATTATGTTAAGCGGCAATGGTGAAAAGGCACAGAAGTGCCTTAGAGCATGTACGTCGCCTAAGGCATTATGGTTAATCTGGATGAACCAAGATTTAGCGGAATTTTCTGCTTCTTATTCCATGCATTTCGTGTGCTATGATGCTTCTCTAACAATTCAACTACGCTCTTCAAGCCTTCCTTCAAAACTCCATCAACTCTGACCTGGGTATTCCTGAAGCGCTCCTGTTCCTTCTAAAAACACCACGTCACTCTCGTATTAGTCCTAAATGCAGCAATCCTATTGCTCTTAGCACTCGTCTCTGCACCACCCTTGCCCTTTTCCGTAGGCTCTACATCATCCAAGCCATCAACCGCCATTCTCCCAGCCATAATCTGCCTTCTAGCCTCTACGCCCCTCTCCTTCAGCCCATCCATCTGCCTATTCGCAAACCACTTCTTAAGCCACATGTCAAGATCGTCTCCATCATAGGCAGCGCGGACATCAGGACCCAGGACAGGCCTACGAAAGCAATTGTCGAAAAGCTTCGCTTCGTTCTGCAGAAGATGCTCGAAGAAACATGTCCACGCCTCAGCGTCTTGTGCATCGACTTTCATCTGCTCCCAGTCCTGGCGTATACGGGATTGCAGCGTTGGCCAGAGGCAGGGCGAGAGCGAGACGAGGAGGATGGCGGGGCAGGAGAGGAGATGCGGGACTGTGAGGTGGGTGAGGGTGACTTGAGATGCGTATGCGGTGAAGAATTGGGTTGGGTAGGCAAGGCTAAGGGTAGGTATGATGAAATAGGGTTCTTTGGGTTTAGTCGGTGTCTGAGTCGTTGTAGGCGTGATTTCTTGCTCCACTCGTTCAGAGTCGAAAGTACCAGTATTGGTGACATATGACGTTTGGTGAACTTGTGACAGCCTTGGAGCTTGCGGTCGCGATCTGTGTCCACTCTCTTCCTCCTCCCCTCCTTCCACACTGGCACTATCAAAAAGTGTGTCTCTTCCTCTCTCTTTAATGACCTTGCGGAGTGGTCTCACCCATTCAAAGACCTTCTCATCGAGGTCGTCGAGAAATCTCAATACCATCCATCGTCGTTTGTACGCGAAGCATAGATGAAGTAATTTGAAGCGCTGATAATCTTCCAACTCCTTCGTTGCGCTTTCAAACAGATTCCGGTAGAACAATTTAAGGTCAATGTCCTGATCCTTGCCAAATTGTAGAAGCGCATCGTACTGAAGCTTTGCTTCACGGTAGATGAGCACAGAATCAGGATCCGCAAGCGCATCGCTGAGCTTTGAGATAGTGATGGTGTCGATTTCGTCGGTCGCCATCGCGAGGGAAGAGGAAGCATGAGTAATAGCTGGAATATTGCGCTTCGCAGTCTTTTGTTGATGCTGAAGCAAGCAATTTTTGCGGGCGTGTTTGTCGTTTGCGACTGAGTCGCGGTGAATATGAGCTGCTCCCATGGCGGAAATTCTGAGTGAACTGCTCGAGCAACAACACCATTACTGCGGCCCAGATAGATTCAGGATCAGTTGTGTCTGAGAAATGGAAGAGTCCTTTAAGGTCTGGAGTGTCAAGTGGGAGACACAAAATTTATGCCAAAATGTGTTCTGAAAATTGGTTGGCCAACAGCCTAGATGGCCATGGTTGATAAATCTCGTACCTATGGAATTCACACTTCTTGTGACAACGATACTAAATTTCGAAGATACCGCACGTAGTGCTACGTTGCTTTGCTTTTTCAGTTCTTGCGTGCTCTCACTTGAAGACACTCCTGGCCCCTCTCAATAAATCTCCAAGAGGCGCTTCAGGCCTCGTTGACACGCTGTAGGGCTTAGCACGAGCTGGCCCACACTTGCTGAATTGTATCATACTGTGGCGGAATTCTGTCCCCCACGCAACCCAACTTGTTGAAAAGCTTCCTCAAAACGCCAGAAAGTGGGATCCCCAATGAATAACCGCTTGGCGCTTGCCTACGACCTCATATTCGTAATCATAGTACTTCCTCGATTGGATTTCAGGGCGTCTTCTGCGCGCCCCAAACAATGCTCTCCATAAGCGCGTATGGGCTGGAATCCAAATCCAGCCCCAATAACGGACTCTGGCTGAACATGTTGCTGTCTCCATTCTCAAGAACTTTATTGATATCGTCTGCCGTGAAGACATGCATGGTTGGGCTCGCCTGACTTCCGCTGTCACTCGTCTTTCGATTGTGTGTCGAGGTGATCCTTAACAGCCTCTCCAGCGCCGACACCGAACGCGTGATAGGTGTAGCGAGCTCGGCAGGGTCAACGTCTTTTGTGACATCGGTCAGGACCTGGATGACGTTCTGGAGGAGGCCCCGAGCGCGCTCGTTCCGGTTGTGCTCGCCGAGAATACCGAGGAGCAGAGCAGAACTGAGTGAACGATGGACGGCGGACCATGACCGGGTCGCGAAGGGAGTCATATTCTGCAGACCGAGAAAAGCTTCAACCGTGTTGGTGAGGCTATCGATGCACGTCTTTCGCAAGGTCTTTGAGAGATCGAGGCCGGCAGTGCTCGGGCTGATGGCTGGCCGACAGAGTTCGGAGGTAATGTACGACATGTGCAAGTACAACGCCCAATGTTCAAGCTGATCTCGCATTGACCGACATCTCCTGGAGTCCTTTAGATAATCTGCTGCGTCTATCATGATTTCCTGGAGTTCATTCCGGTGCTCGGTGATCCTGATGAGGGCGTCGTGAGAGTTTTGTGGTCGCTGTCGTTCGCGAACTATGTCCAAGCCCACTTTACATAGCCGGTACATGCTCTCGACGTATGTTCTTGTGCCGGGCGCTGTGTGTTGGCTGAGAGGTACTGTGTGGTCGATCGTGGTGGTTGATGATGCTCTATCGTATGAGACAGATAACAACGAATCTTGCCACAGCAACGCCCACCACACCTTACTCCTAACAACCTTTTGCTGTACGGGCGTAGATGGGGGACACATTCGATGTAACCCTAGCGTTTGCGACAGACGAACAGTGAGACCCATGAGACTCCAGGCCACGCCAGCGTTCATATTATTCGAAATGACGTTCCCAAGGATAAGCAGGGTTTGGATGTTCTCCAAAGTTGCATGTGATAGAAAGTTTGTGAAGCGCAAGCATTCGAAGCTACAGCACACGTAAACCTGCGATGTCAGCTCCCGTTCCCGTCTCGACATGCTTGAGCATTGACAGCCTGATGCGAGGATGGCAAAAACGAGTCCTATCCAGTGGAAGTCCTTGCCGTAGATCTGCTGATCTGTTATGCCATTGGTACCATGAGAGCTTGCACGGTTGATCAGAAACAAGAGGAGGTCCGATTCGATGCCCTCGATGTCGGCGACGGCGGGATACACAACGTGGGCAGTTTCGCGATAGCTGCGGAAGAAGCTCAGGCATTCAGAGTCACTCGGCAATGCGTTGGCCAGTTCGTTGGCGCGCAAGATGGAGCCGTGAGGCAGGCCCCAGAGATCGACAAAGGGATATGTTGCGCTCTCGTTGTCCAGCCCAAATATCGGCAGCATGCTCTTCTTGCCCAGCAGATCCTGGACACCGGGCGCCCACTGAGTGTCGCCTCTGCCCAGTGCCATGACCAGGGCAGGCACCGAGCTGGGCCCAATGTGAATCGTCTGGCCCGTGATGTCGTTGCGCGTGTGTATTCCTTGGGTGCGGACATGGCTCTGCTCGCCGTCCATGGGTGCGGCGGCAGCCAAGGGGGTGTTGCCAGACGTCGTGGGCGAGAATCCATTGAGAGGCGGCGCAACCTCAGCGACGCTGCTGATGGAGTTCTTCAGCTCGCCCAGCGACTTCTCGGCCTGCTGCAGTTTGGCGCAGATGCGCTCCCAGTCCTGGCCTTGTCAGCATCCATGCCATGCACCTCGGATCCGCCAGATGCGCACCTCTCGCGGCAGCGTGACGGTGCCGCCGTGTATGTGGACCATGCCATTGGAAAAGTCGTTCCCGTTCTGGCCCAGGCCCATGCTGATGCGCTTCGCCGGCGGATGCAGCTCGCTCGGCGGGTGGTAGGTACATAGCTCTGGGTGTTCGCGGACGACGCAGGTCTTGCAGGGCACGTTCTGGTCGCATTTTACTTTGCGCTGGCGACACGGGTAGCAGGCCTACGATGAAGAGCGTCAGCGGGAGTGCGCGGGGCGATACATGGGGGCAGCGTGATGCTGTGAATGCGCCGGGTCGTGTATCCCAATCTGGCAATGCAGAGGCGTCTTTCTTCCAGCACCCGCCAGTGGAGCCTCGACAGCTTCACGTCGTCGCATCCGCCCGGGGAGAGTCGTGTCGCTGCCGCCGCACCAGCACCAGCACCAGCATACCTTGTATTCGCGCGCCTTTCGCTTGCGTCGCAAGATCTCGTCGACGTCGGCTCGCGGCGGCGTGTCCTGCAAAAAGTCGTTGGGCGGCGCATTGGACTGGCCAAGCGCTTTGAGGTTGTCCATGGTCGCGACGTCGGAGGGAATCGAGTCGAAGATGGGCCGGGCAGACGCGCCTGGTGGAGTTTGGGCTTTTGGGACGTCTTTCCGCTCAAGCGCACCCCCACCCAACCCGGGACTGGCGATCGGCGGTTGGCTAACGGTTGCTAATCACGGGCTAGAGAAGCTTGACTTCCGACCTCCAACCCTACTGCCGCTCTGTCCCTTGTCCCTTTTGCATCACCAGTCATCTTTAGTCTGGCCTTGTAACGATCGCTATTTCTCGGCCAAGCAATGACGCAACCGAGAGCCGCTCGCTGCATGCATGCTTCTGCTCATGATGGGCAAAGGTCAGCTTCTCTCAACGCATGCTGCAGTCTCTCGAGGACAAGCGTAGGTACTCGAACTTGTGTCACACCGAGGCTGCTTCATCTTCAATGGAGCTGAGATTGATTGCTGATGTGCAACTATAAGCATCTCGATGGGCAGGTTCAGACTACCGAATGCCACATCTGCTGAATCTACGCCCGTAAAGAAAAGCAAGTGGTACCAAAATCAACGAATAATCACTTCTTGTTATTGTCTAGCATTAAGCTTGTTTCTTATTATAGTACAACGTCTCAGAACTACTTTCGAGTCTCCCGAACACCATGCAAATGCAATGCAGTGCAACCAAAACCAGGCCGCGATGACGGCCACAAACACCACAAGTATACCGTTTTGAAAATGCTTTGACCAGAATAAAACACCCTCCACTTTAGGCCATGCCTAATATATCATCTCGATCAAGCGCCCTGCTTCTCAGCAGTGTTCTCCTCGTCTTCAGAGTAAGCGTAGTGCGAGTGCGCCCGAATTCTAGATCCATAAAAGTAGAACACAAATGGGATTGCGCAGCAAGCCAGGCCAATAAAGGCTAAAAGCGAGCTAGCCCACTGGTCACCAAGCCTATCGTACATCTGGTTGGTAAAAAGCACCGCGCTGGCACCCCAGAAGGAGCGCAGAAAAGTCTTCGCTGCCAACGCCGACGCGGCTTGGTGCTGGTAGGAATCGACAAGATAGTTGTTGGCAGAGTTGTAAAGGAAGATGAAGCCAAACCCAACTGAGAAACCGCCAAATGCAGGTCCCGCCCAGTGGAGGTCAGAGTACGACGTCCAGGCGAAAATGAACATGCCAATCGGAATAAACCAGCAGGATAGCATCATCGGAATCAAACGAGCTTCTGCGGGTGGGTGGCCGTTGTGCTTTGCAGAAAGCTTCAGGTAGTGATTGTTGACAAGTGGAGCACAAGCCGCAGAGAGGAGCACCCCGACAATAAGAGGTATGAACATGAGACCCGTGGTGCCTGCGCTGTAGCCCTTGCCCTTCTGGTAGACAATTGGGAAGGCAACGAAGAACATGTAGAGAAGGCCGTAGAGCACAGCCATGTAGATTGAGATGAAGAAGACGATAAGCTCGCGGAAGAGGAGCTGGAACGGTCGGAGAAGGAAGAGCGACAGGCGCTGGCTGAATGGGCGAACGTCGAGATCCTGTTCTGTAACGAATTTGTCGTCGCCAGTCTCCTTGCGCATTTTCTTAGCTCGGTTGGATAGCAACTTGGGTGTGTACGTCTCCGGGACAGTGAAGGTAATCAAGAACCAGACAATACCGCTGAGGATGAGCTGGATCCAGTACAGCCATCGCCAACCAGCGGCATCACCAAGAAATCCACCCACAAGTGGGCCCACGCCGGGTCCAATAAACGGAGCAGCACTGAACGCCGCCATGGGGACACCGCGCTCTTCGTTCCTCCACATATCGACTAATGTTCCTCCAACTAGTGACATGGGCGCAGAAAAGGCGACACCGGCGATGAATCGAGTCACAAGGAGGGTACCGATGTTCTTCGCAACAGCTCCAGGGATAGTGAAGATCACAGCAACACCCAGCGTTACCGCATAGACAGGTCGTCGACCAAAGATCTCGCTCAAGGGCGCAAATGCCATAGGACCAACTCCAAAGCCGATAACGAAGAGAGTAATCGTAAGCAGAGAGACTTCCTCACTGACGTTGAATTCCTCGGACACACCCTCAAGGTCGGCAGTGACAACCGCCGAATTGAACGCAACAACGAAACACGTCATGGCGACACACATGGTACACCACCACTTGTGCGCTTTGCTCCAATTTTTGGGATTCTCGGGGTCGTCAATCTTGAAGGTGACGAGTTCATAGCGTTCAATCTTGCCCGCGCCAGAGCGCACTTCCCGCAGCATTTGGCCATTGATTGTCTCTTGTGTATATTCGTCCAGGTTGGCATCGTTGCTGAGTGTCCTAAGGGGCAGGTTGACAACGTCTTCGATGGTCGGGATGCGACGCATGGGTTCGTGCGGCTTCTCGGCGTCAAAGTGCGTTATTTCTGACGAGTTGTCGTCGGCAATGGCTGGTCTGGGGTTGGCGAAATCCCGCGAACGCGGATTTTGTGTAGCTTCTTCAGCCATGGTTGTATGGCTGTGGAAGTTTTTGTGTATTCAAAGAGTAGGGTTGAGGATGTTGAAGGTACTCAGCCTTCGATAATTGAGTCGATTCTCGTGCTTGTAGTGCAAGGTAATGTTGATTGCTGGGGAGGTTTGTTGGTTTCGGATATGTAGAAGTGATCGTCGAATTCGTAATAATGACTGTGCTTCTGAGCAATTATGCACAGATAAGGACTATCAGAGTAGAGTCCGATAGTATAGAAGAGTGATGGAATAGTGACTTGGTTCAAATGGACTGATCTGCATTTTGGGCGGCACACTTCTTGATATATATACGGCCAACGAAGGATCAAAGTTTTCATCAAATTTGAAATGATAGTCAAGCCTGACGGAGTTCGCTCGGAATCATGTTCATATCGAATGCTGAATGTTTAGTCGACGGAAGGGTCCTCGATGGTTGCCGCGTACTAGCACCAACTAGGAATAGCGTGCGTCTCGCCCATGTGGCTCCAGGTGAATAAGCCGAGCGTGCTCCGACAAGGCTTTCAGAACCTCACAACATGTGCAGGCCCTTTCTGCACGTTCGCCCCACTGTTTCTTCCGGGTCCTGGGTTGTTGACGACGCAGGGGCTCCGTCCGTTTGCTTACGGCTTTCTCTCCGTGAGTGACAATATGACGTCATTCACGGTAGGCTTCAAATGATCGACCACTTGTTTCGAAAAGCGTACCAATGGCCACCAGGCGTGCGCTGCAGGAGCGAACTGAAGCTCAAAATCTAGTCTAGGATCTGTGCTCCTGTGCATGGTCACTGGCACGGATATTACTCGAATTTTTGCCAAGTACAGCTTCGTCGTATTTCAATAGGATTGGGAAACCCCATTTGGTAGTTGCTGATCAGCCCTTAGCTGCCGTCAAATTTGGTACTTGAAGATTATACACTCCAGCTCTTCAGGCCATACGCGCTTTGGATTGTACTCTTATTGCTTACTCGCACTTGAAAACGTGTTGAGCGTGAGCTAAGGCGGACCGTACCGAGCTGCACTGAGTAATACTTTTGGTGATGCTGTAAGAGCCAGGGTTTCTGCAAAATGCCCACATGTGGAAGTATCACAGCAGTCACAACAAAGCATGTTGGCTGCTGATGAGTGCATCCAAATCTCACATGCTGGACTCGGCCGACGTCAAGCTGATGACAAGGATGCCCTGCAAGCCCCTCCAGCCATACTCACGCCTTATGCCGGAAGACTTCTTGTCCGCAAGGCGATCAAGCTAGATCTTGGCGCTAAATGGTGGCGACAATGCTCCTGGCCAGGAAGCGTGTGGGTCGGCCGTATGGCATGCAAACGGGCTACTTCTGTAGCAGGTTCAACGTATGAGGTGCATCGCGAGTATAATATGCGGTATCTGGTGCCAAGTCAATTATCCTGCGTTGACTTGTTCCGACCGACTGCTATGTGATTTCACAATCATCATTCATTCATTGGTCGTTTGAATCTAGGGGAATCAGGTCCAGTACCGCGCACTGCGAATGCTGTCGCATCGCTTTACGTTGCTCCAGAGAGGAAAATCAAACGCCAGTGCCGAAAATCTCGCTACTACCCCCATATACCCTTACCATTATGTTCCTCCCAAGAAAACACACAACCATTACTTTCACTACACCTAATATGGACTGTTCACGATATCATTCCTACCCGAGTAGCTTCCGCGCACACCGCTCCTCCGGTTCGCACCAACCCTTGAGGGCGTGGCGATACTCTCGCGCGTCGGTTTCTGTAGAGCTCGCCTAGCAACCATATCAACCTCGTTCGGTAGAGCTACGATGAGATTCTTGTCAGAACCGAACTTGAAGTTGTCTGCCTTAACTTCCTCTGCATATCGCTTGATGTTGTATGGATCCCGGCGGTTGGCAAGAACCTTCTTCAAGCTCCATGTTACGATGAAAGGACCAGTAGCGGTGATAATGGTGGTCTCCTTGTCGTCGAGTCCAGTGTTGAAGCGCGCAGTGGTAAACGAGATTGGTGCCTTGGTCTCGTGCTGGAATTGCGCGACATGGGCCGGTGTGAGCGCGAGACGGCGTGGTTGTGGCTTGTCATCCTTTGCGAAAGACTTCTCGAAGCCAAGTTTGCCGTCGTTCTTGCCTCCTTTTTGGAGTGCGTCGATGAGGAGGAGATAGGTTCGCGTAGTGGCAAGGACCCATCGACCGTCGGCCGAGACATCCATGCCAATGATGGGATCGCCGAGAGCAGGGATCAATGTCTTCGCGTTGATACCGAGCCTGTCAAACAGACGGATGTCTCCCTTCTCAGATGCGACCGCTATATGTCCCTTCTCGGTTGTTGCAGCAGCCGAGAAAGCGTTCTTGGTGGCATACTGCTTGAGCTGGTCGTCGACAAGCTTGTTACCTGCCAGTCGAGGGTCAACACGATACAGCGCATTGCCTGAAAGACCTAGGAAAGTCTGTTCTCCGCTCATCTGGGCAAATTTCTGGGATATGTCAGCCTTCGGTCGCAGTACATGGGCTATAAGTACTTGCGTTTTCTGGTGCAAAAACCTTGACAGGAATGTCATCATGAACCTTCCACTCATCCACAACCTGGCCAGTTTCGAGGTCCATCCGATACAACGCATGGGGGTTGTCCAGGTTCTGTAGGATCATATCCTGATCTTGTTGGTGAAGCATGACCTTGTTGGGGTTGAAAGCCTTGCCCTTTGGCGTCTTCACGTTCGAAATGGTAGTTGAGAACTGTAGCTGGTTGTCTGCCGTGTGTTTGAACACACCAATCTTGTTGCCGCGAACAACGAAGGAGCGGTCGTGCTTGTAACCAACCGCTAGCTGTGAGTTCTCGGCTCCGTCCTTAGGTGCTGTTTCAACATCGTCTTCAGATTCATCTGAATCATAGTGTTCGCTCTGCTGGTCATTCAAACTCTCAAACTCCTCTTCCTCCTCTTCTTCTTCCTGCTCCTCATCAGGAGCATCCTCCATGGTGAGATCTTGAAAGGCTTCAAGGACATATTCGCGATCTGTATCCTTCGCCTTCTGCCACTTGATCTGGTTCAGGTGCTCCCAGAGCGCCTGCATGACACCATTCTGAATATTCTCCAACTCTTCTTGCTCGTTGAAGCGAAGAAGCCATGAGTACGCTGAGCCGTCATCCAAATAGTGGTTGAAGATGAACGACTTGAACTCGTAATTGAAGACAGGATTGATATCTTCGACGATGGGCTGGCCGAGCCACTCCCGATCTTCGCCAGCAATGTGTAGCCAGTAGTTCCAGTTGCCAATCTCCGTCACTGAAGCATGCACCTTGGCATCCTGCTTGACGAAAGTGCCAGAAGGGAAGTCAAATAGATGGAGCTCAGCTGTTCCCTCTGCCAGTGTTTCCAAAGCCTCTGGTTGAGCGACAGATGGTGGCGCTGCTGTGGGGTCTTCCGTTTCTTGCGGAGCCTTGCCCTTGCCTGCTACTTTCTTCGCCATGTTTTCCGTTGCTGTGTTCGGGAAGAGCTCTTCGGTGGTGGGTGGCACGGCTGGTAGGCCCAGAGGTTTGCTTATCGGGCTGGTAATGGGGCTGGCGTCGGGAATAGGTTCTTCGTAATAGGCGAGGGCTTCGAGGTCGTCCTCGGTCGCGTATTCGTGGCTGCGCCTGAATTTCCTCTCGTACTGGCACTGTAGGGCAACGCGCTCGAACAGAGCAGCAGTCTCAGGCTTGACCGACGCGTCGCACACAAACTCCCAAAGATCGTCTACGTCACCGCTGAGGTCGCGCCACGCGAATATCTTCTCGCCAGTCGAGCGGACGTCGTCGCGAAAGCGAAGGTCCTCGTCAAGCAGGAACGTCTTCTCGTCCTTGTCGCCAGCTAGTGCGTCGAGTACTGCGTCCTCGCCGCCTTCTTCTGCGAGCAGATCCTCTTCGCCCTCTTCGTATGCGCGCTGGATGACCAGCTGGTACTGGAATTCCTGTCCTGTGCGGCGGATCGTGGCAGCGGCGTCCTTGAAGATGAGCTCCGAATAGCCCTTGACGGAGCGGGGGCGAACAAGGTAGAGCTGGCCTTGGGCAATCTCGACGATGGTTTCCTTGGAGCTGTCGCCGAAGACGAATTTGCCCACTGGCAGTACAAAGTCAGGGTCTCATGCAGTAGCGGGGGAGGGGAGAGGAGCGGAGAGGGGCAGCGCAAGCGCAAGCAAGTGAACCTACAGTTGCGGAGCATAAACATGGCGAGATATGCCGAGCGCCTGTGTCAGGTGTAGAGCCAAGCAGTCTATATGAGCTCAAAGGGTGGGCGCGCGTGGGTTTCCATTGAGGTGGACGGCTTCGAGAGGCAACAATTGTTATGAAGCTAGCGGGCCCAGGGTCTCGCAGGCAAACAGCACTGGTTTCGCCAGTCGACGTCATCTCTTGCAACCTCAACACCAAACCTCTGGCCCACCCACAATATTGCTCCTGTCATCGAGCATTCAATACGACTTCCGCAATGAAGCGTTTGCGTCGCAACTCGACGTGTCACACCGGCGTGATGATGTCATTAGAGTCTGTCTTCTTGCGAGAAGGATTCATGTCACGGGTACGAGCCTGGAGCAAGGCCTGAGGGTTGGGGCATCCATATGCAGAAGAGGCGTCGACTTGCAAATAGAGAGGAGCATGCTGCACGTCTCTAAACGGATTGATCTTCGCCCCAAACATAGAATCGAGTGCCTTGATAGCGGCAGTGCTTGACTTGGCTCGCTCAGGCCCCCAAACAACAGTCCTTGGCCCATTTCATTTCACAGGGCCCTCTGTTGCATTCTTGGTTATTTGGCTCCAGCTCTTCCTCGTCATCTTGAATGACATACAAGATTCGGATGACCCTCAGATTTATGGTGATCCCTTCGACAGAATGTCATTTTCTCCAGACAAAGACCACAAGACCCATGCCAGTGAAAGAACCGAACCACATCACACGCTAATCCCTCCAGGACGCGGTCCTCAACGTTCTTCACCTACTCCTGAACGATCAACACTCCGTTACAGACACCGTGCTTTGCAGCTCATCGCCCTCTACGTTCCACTTCTCATCATTCCATGGGTTTTGACGTGCGTTCTGGACTATCATCCTGCAGACCGAGCCTCATATTTCAATCAATCTGGGCTATCACAATCCTCTCTTACATTACATCGGCGCTTAGTCAATGCCCTTGCAGTCTTAAACTCATTCGCTAGTATTGTAACAATCCCAATCATTTCCGCGCTCTTGGCCCAGGCTGCGGTAGTGTATACACAAAAACGCCGCAAGAACCAAACTGTCAGCGTGCGACAAGCATTCGCACTCGCCGATCGAGGATGGTCGAATCTGAGTATTCTTCAGGAAGCATGGCCACCGTGGAAAAATAGGAGTTACCATGAAGCGCAGCGTAGCGGGACAGGGCCAGGCAGTTTGTTTCTATGGCTCGCTACTTTATTTCTCTTAATATGCGGCATACAACAACCTATTCGCGAAGGTGTGGTAGATTCCGAACAGTCCCTGGTCATGACCAGCCAGGATAATCTGGTAACGCGACAGTCTAGCCGCCTGTCAACATTGCGCACATTGGGCTACGATCCCGAGCCGGATGACTTGGCCAGCATACCTGAAGATGTTGTTGTGCAGGACTTGGCGAATACATTGTCTTCATTTTCTAACTATGAGTCGCCCCCACTGTTGTGGCCGGATTTGGAACATTACCGACCCTACAAAGTACAAATGATCTCTGGTCGACGCTTCAACCCATGGGCCCAATACCCAACTGGCTATTTTGTCGCAGCACTACCTAATGGGACCACGACTGGTGTGCTTCGACATCGAGCCATGAGACTAAATTCGACAGTTGAATGCGAAGTGATCGATCGCTCAGCTTTTCCATCACCTTGTCATGGTGGCAATCCGTTCCTAACTGCTTTTGGTCGAACTGGGTTGAATGTCAGGCTGTGTGTTCCGGGTCAGCGGGGCAAATTCCCTTGGAACATCACCCGCAACAGACAAGACATTGTTGAAGAAGTCTTTGTAGATGCTTCAGGCTCTCTTAACGCCTCGGAGCCTTGGAACTTCACACGTCACTGCTCTGTGCAGACCACGCGAGGATACTTCGAGTTGGGTAACTATCGAAATAAGTACACACAAGGCCCACTCCTGGATCGCTGGGACGAGCCTAATCCGTTCGGAGAGCAATCGGAGTACAACGATTGGTTATCAAGTGTCTGGAGAGATTCTAGCTCGATCACATCGTGGCAGCGTCCCAGATGGCGGCGACCGTCAGCCGAGGACAGAGTCACTGATATTGAAGGATGGCCAATTCGTGATTCGTGGAACTCTACTTGGCCAGCCACGCCTGGCTCCAACAATACGAATTTGACTGCGTCTGGCCCCCTGATGGCATCTATTCTTGCCATGTTTGGAGACAGATCACTCTTCGCACTTGCAAACAGGTCCACAGATGCTACCTCGGGTCTGGCAATGTCGCAGATCTGTCAAGCTGGCCGCATGCCCTTTTCCACCTTCAATGGCCATGCTCAGTACATTAGAGCCTGCACGGACTTTGGCGAGGATCATGACCGGGCCCTTGTTGCAATCATGAGGAAGTTCATAGCATCTACGTTTAATAGTACTGACGAGGGTGTGAGGTATCTTTCGGCTAGCATGTAAGTGTGATCTGAATGCGCCAGCATTGTCTTCTAACTCAGGTCTGGGATCTGTAGTATTGATATTGGCGAAGAAATTTGCTGACTTTACTGTTCAAAGATTCTTCGCCAATCAAGCCATGCTACTCCAAACAGCTGAGAAGACGGAAGGCTTCACAGCGCGCCCAATCTATACCGCAGCGGGCCAGCTTATCTCAAAACCAGTCGTATCCCCCACTGGCAGGATCATTGTGTCGGTACTTATACTTGCTCAACTTATTGGACTGGCCTATCTTGCATGGTATATCTATCAGGTTCCCACATGGACGGCCATGCTAGATGCCCTGGCAGTAGCGAGAATCACAAATAGTCTGAATAAGGGCGACATTCCAGGCATTGGGTCAATGAGCACCGGAGATCTTAGACGCTTGGAGGAGACCGATGGTCTTGTAGGTATCATCGAGGCACACGGCGAGGAAGGTACCATGATTGATGGCTCTAATTCTTCTGGGAAAATTGTCGAGCTGGGGCTTGGTGCATCTGGTCTGTTTAACCGACGTCTCACAAAGTTCAGGGTGGAAAGATCTTCGAAGGAAATTGAGATGGACATGCATTGTCAGTGCGAGGGGTGTCGGCGCAGACGTGTTGGCGTAGAGAATAGCTCCCTAGCCTCTTCTTCCTATTAGGACATCACTTCACGCTGTAGTGAGTAGGTCTTTGTCCTATAGAAGAGCAACTGCACGTCTATGTTATATTTAGATGTGCAATTCTTTACCTGTCCATATCCAAGTATCATGTACTTATCGTTCCCGCTCACGACTATCATTTGAATCTGCTTTCATACAGCAACGCCTCCACTCTACCTACCCCTCTCCCTCCACCCCTACCCCTAAGGTCCGGCCGGCGCATCTGTCACCCAGAAGAGCAAATAAGGCATGTTGCCTTTATCTGGGCGAAATACAGTTACTTTCTCAATGGATTTGTTCTTGCCAAAGCGGTGCTTATGTTGAGCGAGGAAATAGCCCGCTGCTTGGCCGTTTGGTGAACCTGCAAAACACATAATAAGCATCGGCGTGCTGCCCAAAACACGAACTTTTCTAAGCACAAAATGGAATACATGGTACTTGACCCACCAAGAAGAACCTGTGCGGCATCAGACTCTATCGGAAACGTTATCCCAGGCCACTTCAGAACACCTCGTGGTCTCATGTCCTCCGTAGTTCCAGATGGTAATGGATATGTCCTTAGCGCCTCCTGAATCAAAGCACACGTGATATCATTGGTAATCATGCAAATGAAGATTTTATTGATATTTGCCAGATTTCCACCAGCGTTCACGCGATGCCAGAACCCCCAAGCATGGTCTGAGCTCCGACTGAGATCGGGCAGAGATTGCTTCTGGATTTGATCTAATGGAACGCCCCAGTTAGCATGCGCAGCTTCGGCAGGACTCTCACGATTGAAAAAGTAAAGAATTCCAGAGGCTGGGTTAATGCCGAGTGTCGTGTAGGCTTCTGTGACCTACATTTCATTCTTGTCAGTAATGACAGGCCATTGCCATAGCACAGAGGACCTACTCACTCTCATTTTCCTTCCACCAGCGGTATACCACTGATTCGCTGGATCAGGCCATTGCCCATTTGGACCTCTCTCAACAGTGGGCCCGTATTGATGCTCTATATGGTAACATGTGTTCGGCCCCATGTCGTCTGAACTCCTTGGATCAATGCCCATATCGGAAAACGCACGCTGCAACTCGTGTTGGCCACGGCCAAAGTCGCAAAGATTGGCGCGGTGGCCAGGGATCTCTCTGTAGCCCCATTCTTCAAACTCTGCGATGAGATCGCCTTCCCACGGGCTGCGGACGGGCGTGACAAAATTATGTGCTTGGTCTTCGTTTTTGACCATACCCAATGAGAGGTTTCCTCCTTTGCACCAGGCTTTTTCCCACTCGAATTTCAAATCAACTGCACGACGGCGCGAGCTGCCAGGTTCGAGTGGAAGAGCCATTGTGTTGGCTTTGATGAAGGATTCTACGGTATTGAAATTAACTTGACTTTGGGTAGCTTGCAGCAAGTGTAACGAAGGTCCTAGTATAAGTTTGCGATTTTGAAGATAAACAGAGAGAAGATTGTGACGCGACAGGTATGACTACTTAGAAAGCCATGACTAGGGTGACAGTAAATCATATCAGTAACTCACAGAAACTAGAGGCTGCGAATGAGGAAGATATGACTGAGGAGTCAGTGGTGACGGAGAGTCCTCTGGATGGGTCATGATGTATACTCAATATCAAGTCCCTCGAGACAACTTCTATTCAATTTTCGTTTGGTGGCCCAGTCCTTAAATTTGCACTGGCCCAGCGCCAATGGTTGAAATTTTCCTTTTATGTGAATTATACTAATCGTTAAGGGTTTGCAGAAACACTGTGGCCTCTATCGAATGAGGAGAGGTTGTTTGTTCATCAACATCTTGCCTTTCAGGGAGGCGTTGTCCTTAGTATAAGCCGTGGAAGCATACCGGAAGCTTGATCTGTCGTTCGAGTTTCGGCATTATAATCAATCATGTTGAACTTGCTAGTATTCGGCAGTCTCCATCAGTACCCTTCTGCGTCTCTGGAATCGTCATCGCCTCCTGAGCTGAGATATTCTTCACTAACATTTACTTGTTTATGGTCCTTCCGCCAGCAAATCGAACAGACAGCTATAATATTGAATTCTTCTCCCAATTGGTTAATCGTTTCAGTCTCTTCATGAACATCACCCCAGCCTTCTTTCGAACTAGCATGCATCTACACCCTACAGATCGTAGTACTTCACGGGCCGTCACTACACCTCGCTCTAATATCCGTGTATTAACCCACAACCAAAATTACCTTAACATTCCTAAAGCGGTCTTCGACAGATAGGACAGAAAACAGTGTTGTCGTTTGCATTGTTACCTGATGAACTACTTCTCGCAATCCCCATCCAAGGAGCCTACGTGCGCAGTATAAAAGGCGCTCTGCGATTGAGATTTGTCTGTAGTTAGTTTTCAACATCCCTGGATCAAACGGTCAACGAAGCATTAACCTGAGCTGCCAGAACGCTTTGCCAATATTGCCACTACCGCCATCTTCAACTCCAGCATTCTCGACTGTGAAGATTTATACAGCCGTATCATCGATGCCCTGGATTTCTGGGCAGAGTACCTTGCATACCAAGCGCTCTTGCATGCCCATCGCAAAAGTCAGGATATGATAACACTGCTCCTCATTACCCAGCATATCTGCCGTTATCGCAATGCCTCTGCGGACGAGACATCTGTTACGATAGGAGCTCGCACTGACGACAATGTCAGAGAATGCGTACTAGAACTTTGCATAATGCTGACCCTCCCACATAACTCATTACCATTACCCACCTTGAGAACACGGCTTCGTCGCTGCGTCCGCAGACGTGACCGAAGGAGAGGCTGACGAATCATCTCTCAATTTCAGACGCCATCTATGCAGTGCTGCAGCTTGGATAGGTGAGAAAGGCCTTGTTGTTGAATTAGTTCTAGAACGTTGCAATTGTGAAGGCCACCCGCACTATTAAGGACTCTCTTTCACCCCTCTTTTGCCTTGTACTGATATTTCTTCGCTAGCTTTTTATATTTAGCGCCCCTCCGCGCCACATCCCATCGCGACCACATTGAAATCGTCAAATTTTTTATATTTGACAATTCCAGCGAGGCCCCGCACATATGCATTCGCCCTGCTTTGATCATTGGTTTCGCCATGATCAATGACCATACTGAACTAATCGATCTCGCTCTGGATCCTTCGTGGCACAGAGGTCTGATTGCGCCAGGATATATCCCTGGCCAACGACTCGCTGCGCTGGATAAAACTTGTAGTCTAGGAATATTCATTCGGCTTTTAGAGGATGCAAAACCACACATCGCCGAGTACGAATCCAATACCTGTGCGAATCGGCGTTGCAGCAATACGGGGTCAAGCAGATATCGCGAAGTTTTTTTTTGTTTTGAAAAAGAGGGGGCCAACATTCATGCCGATGATGATGCTTTGTTATTTCAGTCTCGCTGCCCAGCAGAATTATTTGTGAGGCGCTGGTGATTTGAGCAAAGGGACTATAACCTGCTCAGTCACGCTTCTAGAGTAAGATGTTGTGAAGTTCTTGCTTGGTGATGAAGCAAAGCACGATCATGCGATGGAATTTGCGGCAATGTGTGGACCGAGGATGCTTGTGAGATTACTGTGGGAGCATAGAAAATAAAGATGATGCTCTGCAGGGAGCATTTGCAATGGCGATAGACCGTGAAGATACTGCGATGTTTAATCTTTTGGAAGAGGTTGGAGCTAAGCTCGCTGATGAGGTGAGGGCAGCGGTGATAAAAAAAGCACAGGATTGGGAACTTCAGTCAATGGTCAGATTGCTGAGTAAAGACGCAAGTGCATCTCCTGAAGGAGCCTCTTACTTGATGGGGTAAAACCAAAAGGATTGAATGGATATTTCACACTTAATCTCATCATTTGGTTTTTCCCACCGATACATCATCATGATAGAATAAGTACTTACAATGCATTGGGTATCTAGCTTTTTTAATCCTGAAGATTTCATGGTGTATAATATGAGAAGTTGCTAATCTAAATACCAAGGACAGTTAAGCAGTAAATAGACATCAAAAGGTAGGGCAGCGGACGCGGTGAAGCTGTAAAAATGTTCCTTTGGATACTCATCGCGAGAATCGCCAGCAGCTTGAGCATAGCAGTTTTCTCTATTAACATGAGTTTTTCCATGCCCTTATCGATGCACAATGGTGCTGTGCCGTTATCTATGTTCACACGTCTTTTACAGAATAGGGCTACGGGACCTTGTATGAGAGCTTCTTGTGTCAGAATTACACTTCAAATACTTGGGCATATGTTACGAGTTCAATGATTCATTCTGCAAAGACATTTACCATGTATATGTTCCTCGGAAAGGTGATCACAAATCAGTCTTTACTAGAATTACGACATTCGAATTTTTCCACTTTTCGGCAGATCAAGACAAGGTGTGAAACAGTCAAGAAAAGAAAACATAGGCGACAGTTTTCGTCACGAACTGGTGAAGTCGCCTGAGCATGGCCAGCGTAACGTATACAGGTGGTCCCGCTCAACGCGAGCCTCGAAGCGCTGAGGCTGCCAGGGGGCACTGAAATGCTGTATCATTAGCCGTCGGCACCAAAGGCGAAAAAGGCGTACCTTGAATGTACAGCCTGCCACGAAATCATGTCTTTCAAACCTTATTCTCGGTTTCAACCCTACAGTGGATAGCCTCAACAATTAATGAGTGCGGGTGACGCAATTGAGCAGACAGAGCTCGCACTTCTACCTACCCTACGGAGGCTTTAGAATGATAGCAAAATAATATGCACAGAGAGTACCGTACAGTTTTATACTTTCTTGTATTTTCAGGGCTTCCGAGCGCATTCGGATGGTGATACGTAAGTGCGGAGTTTTGATAGGGCGCTCTTGAACTGTTGAGACACTCATTATGTTGAGACGCAACAATGTAACACGACAATATTTGAAAAAAACCAAAAGTGGTAAGTCGAATTTGCCTTCGCATGGTGATCCAGGTCATGCTGTATGCATCTGGCCAACGAGTCATGGAACATAAAAGATTACCCGATGGTTTCGTGCAGAAACTGTGTAATAGATTGCCCATTTCTGTTCACGAAGAAGCGAAAAAAATTGTTGGTCACAAACCATAAGGACAATTTTGATGTGAAAAATTGAAATTACAAAAATATATAGTGAAAAGCCATCAAATATGGTATCAAAACATGTTATGGGCTTGTGGTTTAGTGGTATAATACTCCCTTAGCATTTCCAAGGTGTTCTCGCCCCTAGAAACTGACTTGGGAGTGGTCCGGGGTTCGATTCCCCGCGAGTCCATTCTCTTTTTTTTGATCTTTTTTGATATCTTTCTTTTGCCGACTTTCCAAACATTGCACCAACGTTTTCATTTAGGATGCCATACAAGTGCTTAATCATTAGTGTAATAGAAACCTCTCGGATGCCAAAAAAGGGCGGCAGATGTTGACAGCATGTCTTACTATTGCGATACGTGGACGATGGCAGCAAGCTGAATGCGCCCTCGATGCTTCTGGGTTTGAGGAACAACCTGCTGACTGTGGTGATACGAGTACTCGCTCCACACCCTGCAGGTTAATCTACTTGGTGAAAGAGATCCCTGGCGTATTTAGGCAGAAGCGACTCTCTACTCCGGGCCTGCTTGCACAGCCTCATAGCGCAGCCTCGTAATCGCAGCAATAACAATCTTTGCCGGTACTTTTAAAGATATTGGAAGGGGTTGCGAAGCTATTATCAAGCAGCAGCTGAAAGATTTACTACAAGAATTTGAGACATATTCCGCCATGCCAAAATGAACCACCAACATGCGCCATCCGAACCTTCTTCATCACTATATCATGCTAGTACAGATACGCAGTCCTCTGAAATTACTACCACTACCAAATCTTCCAGGTTTTCAAGACTAAATCCCTTCGCCAAAAAGCAAACTGCGCACCAAGAAGAGGATGCTCGCCTCGTGCCAACAACAATCGATGAGCCTACCGAAGCCCAATTGCTCGCTAGACGCCAGAAAGAAAAGGAAAACCTTCAAAAATACCGCAACATGAGCGAAGAAGAAGCAGATAGATTTCTCGCAGCAAAGGCAAATATAGACAAGAAGGTCGAGGAAAGGAATATGCACGCTTTTGGTGAGACAATTGTTCCATAAAGATTTGCGTATTAGTAGCAACTGCTAACGATTTGCGAAGGGAAAAAGAGGAAAGATGAGGTTCGGGATGATGGATGGAATGTCGCGAGTTTGGGACCGAGTTGGTCTGGGTAGCTTAAGCAGGCCGTAGCTACTAGAAACTGCTCAAAGTAGAAAATTGATTCATAAACGAATAGGTCTACGATGTGCAATATGCCTATCTATATACTGGATCAGCCCTCTGCGCCTCCAGTATTATATGGCTGACATATGTCTGTAGCGCTTTGACATTGAAATGCCACGAACATATTGCATATTGTGTAACTAATGACGTATATAGTAACCCATATCACACTGATCGAGGCGTAAAGATCAAGTCGCACCTATCGTGACGGGACCGATAGCCGTTCGCTTCAAATGGTGCCATCTTCTCAGGGGTTGTTTCGGGCGCCAATGTGACTTTGAACGCGCGGAAAGTGGCGGCTAGTATAAGCCGCATCTGGTACGTGGCCATATTTCCTCCTGGGCAACGCCGGGCTCCGATACCAAACGGAACAAGCAGGCGGCGTTTTTCAGCGCTATTTTCGTCATCTAGCCAACGGAAAGGATTGTAGCTGTCGAAATCTGGGAAAAGGTCGGGTCTCTGACGACTCATGGATAGAGACTGGGTCGTAATAACGGTTCCAGCAGGGAGATAGTAGCCAAGAACGTCCATGCCTCCTTTAGGGACTAAGCGGCTTCCCGTCAGAGCGACTGGGGGGCGGAATCGGAGACCTTCTTTGATACAAGCGTCCAGAAGCTTCAGCAAATCGAGCTCCTCGTATCCTTCGTGAGCCTGGACCTCCTTATACAACTCTTGTTGAAGATGCTGATTCTTTGCCAACTCGTAGTAGATAAATGCAAGTGCGGACGAGGTTGTTTCCGTGGCGGCCAGCACTTGACCCGCCATCTCCGCGCCGAGCTCAGGGTCAGTCCTAAACATCGAGGTAAGCAAAAAAGATGAACCTCAATGCCGTTCGTATATTGATATATGCTTACCATGATTGTGTGGGGTACTTTGCATCGTGGTCGGTGAATAGCTTGTAGATGCTGGGATCATCCTCGAACGTATCTTGGCCTGCCGCAGCTTGTCGACACAGCTCTTCGCCTAGGTCGAAGAGCTTATCACTTGATTGAACCCGGAACCGGGGATCCGGAAATGGACCGTATTGTAGCCAGCCAAACAGCCATTCTGGAAGACATAGTCTCCAGACTACTAGAAAGTTATACTCTCCAACAACGCGAGGAAAGTCACTGTGATCGAGGTTCACTTCTGAACCTCCCATGATGACTTGCGAGTTCTTCAGGGTACAAATGCGAAGGTGATATACAATATCCTCTGACTTCGCCCCATCTGATCCCGCCAGATGCCGAACCATAGCCTCAATATTATCGATGAAAACTTGATGCCGGAACTTGAGGTGTTTCGTTGTTGTAGCGATCATGACGGGGTGGCGTCGTTGCCGTGCGATCGGGTGCTGTGGATATGTGACAGTCCAGTCGTTGCCGCCAACGCGCAATGCACGAATAGATGTTGGAGAAGTGTCTAGATCCTTCCTTACAAAGACTCTTTCAACGGCCTCAGAGTCGTTCAGGATGACCAGATTCGGACTGATTCTGACAATGGGCCCATATTTAGTCATGAGCTTATCCGCCTCAAATGACAGCTGCCCATGCCATCTCTGCCATCGAATCCATGCGGAGGTTGCTGAGCTGATCCAAGGTCCAGGTACTGCCCGTAGTGGATGAATGTTCGTGTAATAAATCATCTTAATAACCTGCACGGAGAACAGGAAGACTAAGACGATCCCAAATATTTTCCACTGAAAAACAGTGCATATCGCGCGCGATATGGTGGATTTGAGAGGCACAACATAGATGGAGATTGTTGTGGTCGACATAGTGAGGTATGGAAAGATGAAATGGGTTCATCTGCGCTGGAATCGTGCGGAACGAAGTACTTATCGCCCTTTCTGTAGTACGTTGGGTATCATTCACGCAGGCAAGTCAGAACTCACCGGCCATATGGCCGAAGCCACGTGTTTCATCTCAAGTCTTGAGAGTATACTCGTCTAAACTCGTCACGGTGCCCAAACGCCAGGCAGGGTCTTCCGACGAACTGGGGGGAGGCCCAGTAAGTAGCCAAATAATGAACCCTTTCTCTCTTCTAAGGCGAGTAGGATCAAGCACACTAAGATAGTTCCAGTGAGTAAGTAAATCAGGACTGATAGCGTGTTTGCAATAAATTCCACACTAAGCTTTGTTTACGTGATTCACAGTTGTCCTGATCACGTAGAGGCTGTCTAGCATTTGGCCACCCATGACGAGTTCACATGGTAGTAACTGTCAAGACTTCCGCGTCAGTGCCCAACCACTGCCTACCAGGCTGTTTTGGGCTTCTCTTTGATCCCTTTTGATATTTTCTTCGCCACTTGGATAAGTCCTACTAGCGCTGAACCACCGTATCTTGCTTAGAACGGGAATAGGTTCATGTATGAGTTTGTATGCCATATACACCGTCCCTCTCACAGCGGCAGTCATAGATCAAATTGTCATTGCCACCGCCATGCTCCGTTTCGTTGAGGTTGCAAGAACCTGTTTAGAAGTAGTCGCCTCTCGGCACTATTCGGAATTATCTTCTGATTACTCTCGTCCGGCTCGATTGCAAGCTATCCCTCGCAGATCTACAACCCACAGACGTATTGCGGGCTTACATGCCTAGTAAAGTTAAGTCAGCCGAGACACGTGCTGGGATCTGGATCGCGTGCCGTCCGTTCAATCTGGCCGATTACGAAGGTATTTCTTTTGCTGGAGTGGCTCAAGGAATTTCTTGTTTCCACGAAGGAATTGGCCGCACATGCTACCCCTAATAAATGCGCACGGGTACCAATTGACGCTTAAGTACATTAGCGAGTCAGATTTGCCACATTTTGAATGACAGATGTACATCATGATACAAAACGATTACTTTAGCTCGCTGCGGTTTGTATGCAGCCCAACCAAAAAAAAATCCGCCGCTAGCTCATCCGCGAACTCCGCCAGCTATGCTAGGCTCAACGCTTCATCACAGACATATTGACCACAGCATTAATTCGGACTTTTCAAATGAATGCTATGCTTTCTTTAGCTAAGTATCACTATTAAAATTCACGTGTTATTAACATTCGTAGCGGATTATAATCTAGTTATATCTATGTATCTAAAGCCCCTCTTATATCAAGCCTTCGAAGCCTTCCTTTTCTTCTTACTCATTTAGGCCTCTCACGGCTTACTAAGCTCTTGCTAGTCTAACGTGTTCCACCAGAAAGTGGCCCACACCACTTCGTGGCCCACCCCAAAAACCTACCAAAAATGGCCAAAACAGCATGTTGAGATCTCAACCACGGCTGTATATTATGGATCTAGAGTTAGTATATAGTCTTTTTCCCTACTTAGAGTATTTTCTAGGAGTGTAGAATATATTAAGGTTATAGTTATCGAGATATTCACTTTTAGCCCCCAAATCTTGACTAAAACTCGAGATTAAGAGATTGACTATAGTCTACACACTTATACTCTAGAATTTACTTTCTAATAGCACTAGAAAGCTTTCTCTAAGACCTGTTTATATGAGAATCTAGCTGTGGTTGAGATCTCAACATGCTGTTTTGGCCATTTTTGGTAGGTTTTTGGGGTGGGCCACGAAGTGGTGTGGGCCACTTTCTGGTGGAACACGTTACTAACGTTACCAAGCCCGTTTTACATATATAGCTAGAGCCTTTTTCTACTAAGAAAGCTCCTTATCTGCTATTTTTTCCTTCTCGTTAAATATAGCTATCTAATCCCAAAGTATCTCTTCTACTATATTAAAGCCTAGCTTATATAATAGCAGACCTTAGTAGTCGCCTACTTAACTTTATAGCTAATCAGTTAAAGAAAAAGGAAGTTTTTTTGGGCTATCTACTCTTAGTTAAATCAAGTACCATAATTATAAGACTATACGCCTACTATACATACTTTGAAAAAGATAGAGCGTGCAAGAGTAAGAGGATTAGGACCTAAGACTCCCTTCGAGTAAAGGCTTGTGCAGTCAAAGCCACGAACAGTCATCTTAGGTAAAGAGCGATAAGGAAATTGAGTTAGGATTGCCAGATCTGTCGTGTGTTACTTGCATGTGTGTTATATATTCTATCCTGGGTTTCAGGATGAATCTCATACTTATGTAAAACGAATAAATTATCTAAGCCTCCGCGGGCTCTATCCGTATCGATTGCCCCTATGCCAGGTAGTATCTAAGATGACCACCCTGTGCACCGGCACAATAGTAGAGAAGATTAGTACTATATAGGATCAAGAAGATTAAGACCTGAAACTCTCTTAAGTAGAAACTTATATACTGAAAGTAATGAGATATCATCTTAGGTTAAGAGAGATATGTAAATAGAGTCAAGAATGTCCTATCTAAAGCGTTGCGCTGTCTCCGTTGAGACGAGAGCTGTCCTTATGCAAAACTAGTAGACTAACTAAGCCACTAGGGCTTGGTTCGGCCTAATCACCTCCGTACTTGGATGGTATCTAAGACAACCACCCAGAGCACTGGCACACTATCAGCCCAGCTTATATATAACTCTCACGGCAAGTCTACTAATATAATTTTTTATCCAGGCCTTCATGGGAGATGCCTCCCTATGACAACAGTTTGTGGTGTTCAAATTTCCCGGTTAATGCTTACAGCAGTATTACAAGCCTCTTACAGCATCACAGCTAGACCTTGAGCATTCTTTCCAGCTGTTCCATTCAACTTAAAATGCTGGGCCAACTTCATTGATCCCTGTCCATCAGAGATATCCAGCACGGTAATCGCCGCCTCCGTTGTCCCATTTCCCGGCGACAAAGCATATACAAAGTTGCCCGCAGCCTTCAAATCAATTAGTCCCGGGTCGCCATTCGTAGATAGATCAAGCTGCCCTAGAACGCTTGCATCTCTCAAACTCATCTCTACGACGCGGTTCACACCAACGTCGGTTACGAATGCGCTATTTGTTGCATCAGAAACCGTGGCCCAGCACGTTGCTTTCTGACCATCGATGGACTGGGCGCGTACGATAGATGCCTGAGCGTTGTCGTCGAGAGAAACGACAGCAGCGCCAAATGAAGCATCAGTTACGAAGATGGAAGAAGGGTCGTTAGGGATGGTCGCCGAGCCGAACAACACGGCTGTTCCAGCAGGAGAACTGCGCGTGTCTTTTGTTGCGAGGTAAGCGGCGCCACTATTGGATTGCCGAACTTGAAAGACGGACAAGAAGCCAGTGTTGTTCACAGCCGGATCGCCCTTAACGGTAGTGAATAGCGCGGATTCATCAATGGAAAAGAACGTCTGGGAGACGGTATTAGTGGGCCCGATGGGCGGTGTTGTCTGGCCGATTTCAAAGGGGCGGAGCGAGTCCATCTTGCCTAGGCCCTGCTTCGCAAAGCTCGCGCACGATATTCCAGCTACAGCACCAGTAGTGCCAACGCAAACAAGCTTATGCTTCATCGAAGCAGCCACAGTGTTGGGGAATTGACCAGGTATTGCGACAGGTTGGCCGACCATGGTGAGATATGTAGGGTCAGTAGCTGATATGGTCATCATGGTAAGACTGTTAGAGCCAGCGTTCACAGCAAACAAGCTCTGCGTGCTGAATGTCAGTTTAAGCCTCTTGCTTCAAATACGGTTCAATTAGGATACTATGGCTTACCCTTCCGACTACAGTCAAGGCAGACTGTCCGACCAAGGCATCCGGGGCAGCTTTTTGGGTCGTAGTGCTATCAATCGAGTTGGATCCAGCACCCCGGGTGCTGGTGATCGTACCCTTTGAAAGCATGCCGTTGTTTCCAATCGGGAGCGCGATCACTGCATTTTCGGCGTCGTTAGTCAGAAAGTAGATAGCTTTGCCAGTAGAAGCAGTAATTGAACTCGGTTGTTTCATGCAGCTTCTGCCATTCAGCCCTTGCTTTGATGCGGTGCTGCTGCTGCAATGGATAAGAGCAGCGCAAAGGAGAAGATAATTGTCTGTGACAGCCCGAACATTTTGTACGAAAGTAATCTCTGAGTTGATTGGAATAGATAGAGAAAAGCGATGATTGATGTCGTGAATGTGAGTGTGTGTGAAAGTAACGAAAAGTCCAGCTGATCTGTCTACTAATGCTATTATCGCTCAGGGCTCTTCTTTTATACACTCTGTCAGAGTGAGAAGACCTGATACCATCCTAAATTCGCAAACTTGATTATTCAATCATGACTTCCTAAATAGGAAGGGCATGTTGGTAGCGGGGTAGGGTTATGCTGTGTGAAACGGCACCAGTGTCAGTTCATGTCTGTAGGAATCGCCCCCCTTGTCAAACGAATTAGATCCCAAAAAGGACATTTGATAGCAAAACAATTACCGGAGAAGGAAGCCGAGGTTCATAGGCCAATGCACAAACGTCTCACACCCGCTGTCACACATTTTAGTTCGTTCAAATGCACCACCACCGAACTCATTTCGATGGGGCTGAAAGCGAACTTCTCTGCTGTTCGCCATCAGAAACACCTCTAATACAAGGCGCAACATACCACACACTACCCGCTGTCAGAGTTAACCGACAGACGAGCGATAAGAGCATGACAGGTTGTCATAGAGCTTAGCCGCCTCCCATTACTCCTTCCCACAATCTGTTTCTTTGACAGACTTTACATTTAGTGCTCTGCAGAATGAGATTTACGTTCAAAGCTTACAAGGGTGACGACAAAGATTCACAGGGTAAGTGTTGCGCTTTCTCTTTAGCACGTGAGGAGTAGCATACCATGATAAGCATATTTAGTGAGAGGACTCGCCAAAATCGATATGTTCATTGTTCGGCATCATCTGATCAATTATCAGCTATATTTCTCCGGTTTTTCTCCTACATAGTAACCAGTGACCAATCAGTGACCAAATCACAAGCAGACCCAGATGCGCGACGAGGCGAACCTCGCGAGCCGCAGAACTCGCAACAAAAAAGGAAGGAACAAGTCCGCCGAGCTCAGAAGTAAGATTCGCAACCCAATTTTTACTATGCTCCATGCTTACGCTATTGTTCGCCTCCCCCAGGACTCATCGCGAGCGCAAAGAAGCGTATACCACCTCACTAGAAGCCGAAGTCATCCAGCTCCGCGCCAACGAGGCGAGAATCTTACAGGAGACGAAGACGCTGTATGCGCATATCAGCATGCTGAAAAGAATGCTGGCTGAGAACGGCATTTCAGTAATACCCGCCCATCGTGAGGTTACTACTCAGCTTGTATTGATAGATGGGGTCTCAAGACTTCCAGAGAGGAACGGTAGTAGTCCGACCACCGACATTACTTTCAAAATCACCCAAAAAGGAAATGGACGAAATTGCAGAAAGCAAATTTGTGCCCAAAAGATATCTTCTTTGGATGGACAAAAGCAGTATCCAGAAGAGCAGAGCGCGATGCTGATTCCATCACATAGTAGCCCAGCAAACGCATCGTCCACTGAAGACGGCTCGAGTAAGTTTGCTTGGAAGATTGGTTTCTACATCCACAGCTCTTGTTTTGACTGAGTCCAATCCAGGTGCCTCCTACTCACGCGACATCTCTCCCAAATCTGGTATGGCAATAGCATCGGGTATTAAACCAATCTTCCACCATCCTACGCCATGTCTAGGTGATTTGGATCCCGCAGTCGTTGGCGTGGACTTTGTGTTAACGTATGTGCCAACTCCGTCCCGAACATCCGGGTCAAAACATTTTCCTTCCAACATGCAACATATACTCACCACACTTGCTCACCCATTTCCATCCTCCAGTCTCGAAAGTCCATGTCTCCCTCACATCGATGTCGCACACTCTTCCCACACGCCCAGTTCCACAGGCCACGCACTCACTGTAAGCGCATGCCTCCTGCACCATCGTCCCACGCAAGCAACTTCCCCCGTAGCATGGCAATTGTCCAGCACAGGTATCGAGCGGCTACTGGAGCTCTCTAGAGCCATATCGCTGGAAGACGGCGAGGTAACTCCCGTGCAAGCGTGGGACTACATTCGTCAACATGCACAATACGCAGGGCTGGAGATTGCGCGATGGGAGTGCTTAAAGGAGAAATTGGTGCTACATGTCAAGTGCTATGGGTAAGTTGTATTTGTCGCCCTGAGCAGCGATATTGGCTGTTCGAATATGTGCGAAACTGATTGGAAACATAGATTCGGCGGTGTGATTGCACGGGGTGTCTTTGAGGATCTGGTCTTTGAGGCTTTCGTTGTTGGGAGAATATTTTGATTCTGATGAGAGTGCATCATTTGGAGGTACGGCTACCTGGGTTTTCGAATGACTGCTGACTGCATATTGTTTATTGAAGTGTTGTTGAAGAAACTCTACGCATATTTTGATAATATTGTAGTGCTAGTGGGGCTTGAGCGTTCGGTATTCTGTGACTTTGCAAAATCCAAACATCGGTTGGATATTTCCTTTATAAGATGTATAGACAAGTTAAAGACCTTAAAACCCAATCCTTATGCCGAAAAGTTGCCTAATTATCTCCAGCGACAGTGAGTATTCCCCCTTGCTCTAGCGCTCGTTAGGTCTTTCAGCGTAGATGTAGCAGATGGCCCCTAAGAAAAAACTGAAGAAACCGCGCGCGCAGAGTGCTCCTTTTAAAGTCCCCTTTGAGGATGAAACGAACAAGCACTAGAGTTTGGAGAAAGCCACAAAGATAAGAGAGGATCACAGAGCTTAATCTGTCGGAAATGTCAGTCGCCGGGAAAAGTATGCTTCAGAGAGCGCCCATAACATAATTATAGAATCGCTTGCATAGTGACCTTGGAGAGCTTTGCAATAAAAATAGTTAGAGATCTTTTGGCCAACAGTTGTTAGAAGACACCCAGCAGGTATAGAGACAAAATGTAATAGAACGGAAAATAGTTTAGTACAGCTTACCGTATAGGCAAGCTGCCTGCACAAATAAGTTACCTATTATACTAACCCCCCACTGAAATTCAACAATATTTTAGAGAATTGTTATTTACTATAATCAAATTTATACTCAATTTTCTATATTTATCAAAGTCTTAAATAATAGTCTACCTTACTATATTTATATAGTATTATAAACACTAAGCCTCTACATAACCCTAGAAAAAAGTAGGCAGAGAAAGGTATAAACTAAGATCAACAAATTAAATAGCATATAGATTTCAGGTAAAATGCGCCTCCCTTATGGAGTACATCACAGGATTTGATTCTTCGTATCAAAGATGCCTAGAGTAATATGATGAGACATGCATCGGAACTGGACGGCAAGTGCTGTTGTGGTGAAATGGTGCTCGCTAACATATCTAAAGCGGCATGATGGGGGCACTGGACCAGCTGGTACTATGCCGTTGCCAGCAGTGACGGAAGAGTATCCTCGTTTGATCTAGTAAAGTCAGCACATGTTCACTATGCAAAACGCCTGGAATGGGTGCGTGTGCGTACCACATCGAAGTGTGTCGTGCTCTGAAAAGCGCCTCTGCCAGTCTCTGAGCCTTCATTCCAATACAAGCGTCTGAGCCAGGCATGAAGACGAGGGTAATCTAGTCGAATCATCTTCAGATTGCATTTGAAGAGGGTATAATATGCAACATCGAACCGGACTAGGGTGGTATAGAGGCGTATGTCGGCCTCGGTAATGTACTGACCAAAAATGTAAGGGTAGTGGCCAGGTTGTGAGAGGTGGTCCTCAAGCCGATCCAGGGACTGGAACAGCCTGGCAAGGTGCTCGTTGTAAGCTGCCTGGGATGTTGCAAATCCCACCTTATAGACGCCATTGTTGACCGTGTCATACACCCAGGCATTGAGCAAGTCGATTTCAGTCCGGAGGTGCTGGGGAACAAATGCGGCCGCACCTTTGGTCGCTTCGCGAAGATTGAGAGGCAAGAGGTGGTCGAAGGCCTCGAACAGGATGCGTATAATGTCGGCGCTCTCGTTGTTCACCACAGTATCTGATGGTGTCAGTTGAAGTCTATCGAAGCAATATCCTTAGATGAGTGCCTACTGTGCTGCTTGTCCCACAGTAAAGGTATGGTGATCCTGCCTGTGTAATATGGGTTGGCTTTATGATACAATTCTTTCAGCCACCTCACACCGTAGATGGGATCTTGCTCTGGGCCTCTCAAGCCTGAAAAGTACCAGCCATGGGTCGGATCTTTTGCATCCACCTCTACCAGCTGCACAATTTCCTCCAACCCCTTGAGCGCATGGACAATAATGGCGCGGTGGGCCCACGGGCAAACATAGTTGACATATAGTAGGTAGCGACCTTTCTCGGCAGCGAAGCGCTCCGAAGGGACCGAATTGCGGAAGGTAGATGGCGTTTGATCCAATTGACCATTGGCGTTAACAGTATCGCGGCACAGGAGCTACGCAGCAGAGGCGTTAGTAAGATAGGCCGATGCAAGGAAGCGGTGGGTGGTGTAGTCAGTAGGGCTCACTTTGGATGTGGTCATGGCGATGTTCTGTGGAGGCCTGTAGCGAATCTGCACAAGGCGCTGAACATGCCCTGATGGCAGGCGAAGGGTTCATAACATGACATGATCGTTCCTGAAGTAAGGAAGCCCTCTGGACCTTGAAGCTGCGTGATTACAAAACAACCATCGGGCGAGCCAGGATGATTAGTAGGTTGCTGCACGTGAGCGCTTCGTGGCAGAGACAGCAGCAAGAACAACGAACTGGCGCTGTTGTTCAGTAGCCGTGATATTGGAGCCTCAGCGGCTGCTAGCCCGAGGCCATGGGTGTGCAGACGTTGGGAAATGCCATGAAACAAGTTCCCTATCCATCTACATCCATCGTCAGCCGAGGCTCGCTTGCAACAAATCGGCCCCAATCACATCCTTGTTCCGCCTTGCACAACGCCTTGGGTTGCTGCGTGCCCAACCACATTTCCGGCATCACCATCCTGTGGCGACAGTCTTGAAAGTGCAGTACGGCACTACTTACTACGCACTGTGCTTCCATACAATCTCGCTCTCATATATTCAGTCCTTGGCGAGGTTCTCGAATTGCTTGCATCGCGTTTCCATTGCTTCACCATACACATCTTCTTCACGCCCGTACACCTAACCTTGGTCGATTGGCATGACAGTCCGAGGAGCAGTTGAGATTCTCGCCTCGATTCTTCGTTTGTACGCTGCCTGTCATGCCGCGACTGTATCTGTATATGGAGCGCAAGGGAAAAATGTGTCTGGTGTTGTATCCCTTTTCCAGGAGTTATGGTTCTTGCATCTCTGGCGCTGGGACGACCTGGCTCAATAAGGTCCCACGTGTTTATGATAACTATTCGTCGTCTCTATGCGTTCATGAGGCCGTCGGCAGCAGCGTTTGCGTCATAATGATACGAGTATCTACTATCTACGGTAAGAGTTCGGTGATCAACATTTTCGGAATCCTAGTTTCGCTTCGAGTTCGTAGAGCTGCAAACTGATAGCGCTCATACACATATGTCAAGATGTTATGTATAGCGCGGCAATTGCGATGGGCGACCAGTCAACAGTGATGCCTTTGTGCACGGCCAGAATCTTGGGGGATGATGAAGTATGCTACGGAAGTGAGATACCTTGCATAGGCCATGGTTGGTTGAGAGAGTTGAAAATTTTAGGAGTTCACTAGAGCGCGATATGTGTCGTAAAAATGCTGCAATCCGTCTAACATGGTAATGAAATTAGGCTCGAAACCATACAAGAGACACAAGATGCTATGCATTGGAACTTCGCTAAACTGCAGGACAAGGGGAACTATGTGAAAGACGACACATTACAAAACCACCGCTACTGTTTTCAATGGAATGTAGTCTCGTCTCACCGACCTCCACCACTGAAGCTGTACCCACTTCCAGTCTGTTTCCCCTCAAAACTGGCACCCGGAGCACCAGCCTCCCGTCTATACTCGTCGTATCCGCCAGGACTCAACGCATCCGAACCAGTGCCGGGCCCGTCCCTGTAATCCGCATACGGTGGCACCGGCCTGCCATAGCCACCAGCTCTTTCTTCGCCCCAGCTCAGTGGCCGGCCAGGATGCCGGCCCTCGTCCGTCTCGGTAGAATGTAGTAGTGCGTATTCGTCCTCCTGCTGGTTACCACCGTGCTCAGTATGTCGATCGACGGAGTCGGTGGACTCGCGGTGCCCAGTCTCTATTTCTGTCGACCAAGCGTTGTCTTTTGATGTTTCACCGGAGACGTGGTGAGGGTTCGGAGCGGCGGATTCGTAGGGGAGAACACCTTCCTTCAGGAACTTTGTGAGATAGTAGGCGCTTACAGCGGTGGTTATGGCAAAGAGGATGCTTCGGTACGTTAGTGTTACTCTCGAGTATAACTTTCATCTACACGGAGGGAGGAACGTACAAGACTGCTGCGCCGACACCGACAGCCGCCTTACTAACGGTACACTTGCTCTCGCTCCCGTATTTGAATGTGGTGCAGTTTCTCTCGCTGTCTGGGATCTTCTTCTCCTTGGCACCTTCCTTGATGCCGTGGCTGTTCCACATGGCGACTGCTATGAAGGCTGCGAACCAGAAGACGGTGTATAGGGCGTCGACGGCAAGGAAGGCATATGCGTTCGCAAACCGCTGGGCACGAGACCACATGGGGACCATGACAAGGTAGATTATTGCGGGAATGGAGAGGAGACACTGGTATGGGTGTTAGCCTGTGGCACTCGAGTCGCCGCCTGATAGTCTTGTACGCTCTCGTCTATCCCAGCACTTCAGGGTCTCTGGCGCCGTAGCACATACCATGGAGAAGAAGAACTTAGTAGATCCGCCTGTCGACCCTTCCTTGGCCATGACGGAAATTGTGAGACATGCCGCCACAAAGATGAAGACGACCTGGAAGACATGTGCCACCACCTTGCATTTCTGGATATAACTCTGCGGAACCCGCATGCTCGCCCTGTATGTTTGCTATGGGCGTTCTGGTGTGTCCGAGGTCCCCGCTGTTGTTGGTAGAGGGCAGAAAGGGTGAGGGTAAACACAGCTCAGCCCCGTGCAAATGTCGTGGTCGGGGCTCAATGGAAGCTTCTGCGAGGCGCCGCGCGCAAGTATGGGGGGGCAGCAAGACGGATGAGGAGGAAGAATCAGGAGACCAAGAATCGGCTGGCTCGCGCAAACCAACGTGGTAAAGAGCGTGAGGACAGAACAAAACAGCAAGAGCGTCAATGTCAGACATGTTCGAGTCTCAGCCTCAGCTGTGGATCCGCGCACCAGCTTGCGCAGCCTCCCGTCCCCGCGCCGCCAGGGCTTTTGCCTAACCCGGCAACGCATGCTCCCTGGGACAGCGCCGGATAACATATTTAGATCCAGCATTGGCGACGAAGCCAGCGGCTTTTTCCAGCCTAGCTGCCGGCTGTTCCTGAAACTTGGTTGCTGGGAATCGTGACCGCATCCTCCTGCCCCCGCTTGCTGTCGGCTGCGAACAGCATATGGGCGTCTTGGAACACTCGGCTGCGTCTTTGATCCTTTCGTGGACCATGAAGACCTTGTTGACCTTGTTGACCTTGTTGCAACCGCGCCTTGTATGCATGGCGAGGGCGCCTCGCAAGCCACCAATTCGTGCTCAGCTCACAGCCCTTGCAGCCCTTCGTGCTGGCGCAATGGCGCGCCATGATCTTCACCGGTTTTCACCGTAGACACACAACATGTCACCAAACGGCATGTGCGGTCAAATTAAGCTGGCTTTGGCTACGCTACTGCTCAGGCATCGTGCTGCACAGCCAATGCATTCAAGGCAACTCGCATGGTTCTTCGCCCTGTGGAGCAGATCCCCCTTGTGGTCTTCAGCATCTGGACACCCCCTACAAACCAACATGAGTGCATTATCCATGAAGCGAGCGCCTACTGGCTTCAGTCACGGGGCTTTGGCGCCCCTCCTAGCCCAACTCCATCGTGCCGGACTAACTAGCGTCTCCTGTAGTTGCTCAAGGCATCCGAGTCCGATACTTCTATATAGCTTACATTTGTTGGGTTTGTTCCACTCCAACTAAAGTGAGTCTCAGGCCCGCAGCAACTCCTTCCATTGAAATCTCAAAGCTGTTCCTCTACCTTGCAATGGGCGTCGTTTATGTGCTGACGGCAATGCCTCGGCGCTGTTCAATCATGGTGCCCGAGCCACGCCACCACTGAGGATCCATAGGTATAGCTTGTGTCTTTGTCTCGTCATCCAGTCCATGGTGGAAAGTAACTGTCCTGCAGAGGCATCGCAGCCGGCTCATTCTCGTAGTTGAAGGGATCGCCCCAAAACCCCTGATATGGTCAGTCATGAGCAACCGGCCATTGCCAAAAGAACTCACAAAATCGAAATCCGGTACAACGCCGGGAGTCGGTTGAACGTCTCCTACAATGTTATTTATATTGTTTAGATTGATGTCGTCCCAGCATGGAGCTGTCTGATCCTGCAAAGTAGCTATTGGCTGTAGAATCTCCGCTTGAGACTGTGCTTGATGCGATTGTACTGGCATTGTCTGCTGAGCCTTTTGTCCAGACGAACCATGTATAGCATAGCTAGGTATAGCTCCCATTGCCGAATATAGGGGAATATTGCTGTTCGATGGGTTCCCCATCTGGATAGCCGTAGACAACGGTACGGTAGAATTGGCGAATGAACTAGAACTTTGCATTTGGCTCCTCAGAGATGTGTTGTTCTCTGCTACAACTTTGTCGATCATGTTCCTGACAGCTTGCCATGCCTTGGCACCATTGTTTTCACGGAGAATGCGTGACATCTGCAAGGCTCTCAGCGCACGTTGCCGGTCTGGAGCATCAAACAATGGATTGCGAAGCTCCGATAGAACATGCATGATAGCTTGGAAAGAGGCGATACCACCTTGAACCCATTAGCATGTGACGTTCCATCATTAGGATGACAAACCGATGTGCCATTGAAAACGAGCTGCATCTACATCAGCAGCAGCTCCATTGAGCGTCTCAATGCAATTTACAGACTTCTCGAAGATACTGTGTGCGTTTAGCAGCTGCAGGCTTCCCCTATCAAGGAACGTTGGATGGAAGATCACTCACGAGCGGCGTATGTCATCCGAGAAAACGAGATCGCGATAGGCACGCGGCATGCGAAGCCAGAATAGTAAGTAGCACCGCCACTCTAGGAGTGAGGCCAATCCCAGCGTCAGTCTCTGCATTGGTATCTCCGGGTTCAAGTATCGTAGATATTTCCTTTGGTTCTCCTCATGAGCTTCGTCAAGCATGACCTTGATCTGCTCATAAAGATTTCGGAGTTCCTGTGCAGGATCTGGATGAGATGTTCCATGAAGCCCAGAGTCTAACATGCGTCGCTCGAGGCGATAAGTACTCTGAACTATCCGGCGCAATGCTCGCATACCCATATACCTGACAAGTTGAAAAGACATCGAAGTAAACTTTTCTTCATCATAAGGCGCCGGGCCTGGGCTTGCTCCATCGACAAGCTCTTCGTCGTCTATATTGCGCGGGAACAATGTGGTGTAGAAGTCTTCGGATATACTTGGCTCCTGTCCTTTACATTCAGCTGCACGAAATTCTAGATGACCTAGTTGATGCCACATTCGACGGCGTAGCTCGATAGTAATGGCATCCATCGATCCGGCTGGAAAAAGAGATGGATCCCGGTGAAGACCCTGGTTCAAGGCAATGCGGAACGCAATACCTAATAATACCCAGGCTTTACCTAGTCCTGCTGTGAGCTATACAGTCTCGAATTGTGATATTAGACTTACCCATGTCTTCTTCTTTGGTGATACAAGTCAGCCACAAAACAAATCCCTGGAAGATCTCCAGACTTGAGGTCGTTAAATAGTTTTCCCTAGCAAGTGATATTTCGACACCGAGCTGAAAGCGGTCTAAAAGAACTTCCTTACTATCGCCAAACTTGTTCAGCACAATTTTGGGGGGTAGGGAATTTATAGCAGAGAAGAAAATAGCAAAAGCAATTGGGTGAGCCTCGCGATTGTATGACGAGAATTTGCGAAGTACTGTCGGCTTATGTGTTATTCTCACCATCGGATCCACGTTCGCAAAATAAACATCTAGCAGCGTATCACGATGCTCCTGGGTGTTCGGTAACAGCTGTTCGAGGTTGGGGCCCCCACCTGCACGGCCTAGTGAAAGTAGATCGACTAGACTGCTTTGCGGTGCTTCTTTTCTCTCTTCGTCACTCTTGTCACCCAATAGAGCTTTAATATCCTGAATCTGCAACATTGTCAGCATACATCAATTGGGATACTCCGATATAAACCTAAAACGTAGTAGTTCCACAATCACATCGCAGAGGGAGCAACGGTATGGGAGACCGACTATACTCACCTCGTCTGCGAGCAACGCGTAATGCAGAGAAGAAACGAATTGGGACTGTCCACCGTCCAGAAGTAGCGTACCATCACCATCGTCGGATGCCATACCACCGCCATGAGAAGTTTGACTGTTCGAAGACGGCGTCAGTTGTGCGTCTAGTTCTCTCCTCTCAAATTCAACACTAGACCTGACGGAAGGAGCTGGATTTATGCTCTGTCCTGCGACCGCTTTCTCCAACAGCAGTTCGAGTCGATCAAGTCGGGCTTGAACGTCACTGTTCTTCACAACCTTTGAGTTGCCAACATTAACGGGTTTCGATATTCTTCCGATGCCCGTCGACGCTTGTACCTGATCCGTCCATGTGCAGATATGATTTCCTCGAGTGCAAGAGCCGCAAACTGGATGCGCATGGTCACACTTAACCTTTCGGCGCCGACATGTTAGGCAAGACGAGATGACCCGTTGCCGTCCCCCGCTGGGTTTTGACGCCGAAGTTGGCGAGTGAGGCTGAGCGCTGGGCTTCGTTTCGACCATATTACAGGATGTGGTGTGCTTCCTTGCATTAGGTTCTCAATGTCTGTGGTGTAGTCGATCGGAGTCCGGAACAGCTATCGAATCGTTTGCTATGGGCATGCATCTCTTATCGCCCCGCACGTGAACTTTGGCGTGTCCCGTTTCAGTTTAGTTGCAATGTTCAATAATCACTGCACACTTCAGCACCGTTCTACTACACCACTCGAGAGACAGCAAATCAAGCGTTCCGAGCAATGCCGCGTTACATCATCAATGATACGCACGGATCATCACGTAAGTCAGCTTTCAACATGCAGCTTATGTAAGCTATATCATCAGTTTTTATCTCCTAGACGATGTTGTTTGTCCTTGCCTAAATCAGTAGCTGGAGGAGCGCCTTCAGTTGGCATCCATGAAACAATATTGCCGCTAAAAAAGACTCAACGACAAGCAGTAGGAGTCGATGACTTCACCTTCCTGACATATACCACAAGCACAATCAGCCAACTTACAGCAGTAAATTGCTCTTAGTAGAGGATTTTAAACACATTACAATAGTCTACTTACTCTTTTGTGGTAAGCTCGACTATAGAAGCTGCTGTGTTCTCTGAAGTAAATCTCCAGGGGGACCTTTCCACAGCTTTAGTTGGATTTTGAGTAAACCATTTGCAAATGGTGTGTCGAAAGATAAGTTCTTGAACCTCCCTAAGTGCTATAGAAGTGAACATGGTGATAGCATTTTTTGTCTAGATGCTCTTGGCCTTTGTTGATGAGCACAAGAATATTTGACTAGCAAATAGCATATGCTTAGAACTTGCTTCCACTCATCAATATACAAGTCAAAAACGAGGCATATTAATCATAGAAACTAGACAAGCATCGTAGGTGCCTACCAAGAAACACCATTCATTGTATTGAGCCTTGATTGTGTACCGAAGGAGTCAGAGTGTCTGTATCATGGGCATGGGTAATGGGCTCGGAGTGAGAGCACTGGCAAGTTGCAACAGCCTTGTATATGTTTTGACGGATTTATTTTAGGCGTAAATATTGAATCATCGCAAAATTGGCTATATTTGCGTATTTAGCTCTACCTTCGGAGTCTAACGATATGCATGCAAAACCTGGAGCTTGAATGTTGAAGCTCATGTTGTCGTACAGACGAAATGGCGTTTCAGAAACAACACTGAGATCTATCATTGATCGTAATCATGTTGAATGCCGTAGGTCTTACAATCATGAAGCTATCATCACAGCGCATAGGGCCCTGTTCTTAGGGCACCTTTGGTCACTCCGAACTTTCCGGGTTTTACGCTAAGAGATTTTTCAAACAATATAATCTATGGTTCTCAAGGTTGCTACAAGAAATTTAATGCCATAATTGAGACAATGAGTTTAGCCGCTAGGCTGCAAAAGTGGCTGTGCCAGAGTACATTTGAGAGTGTCGCATGAGAGCTTTTGCGAATGGGAATATAATGTTAGATTGGGTAATTTATGTCCATCACGTATTAATCATATGAGAATAGTATTTACAGGGCGAGATGCCTGGCCCCAGCTGCATGCAAAATGAATCCATACCTTAGCATGGAGAGTGACCTGAAAAAAACAGTAGCTTATGCCTGCTTGACAGTCTTTCCAAGGTCAGAAATGCGTTAATGTTAGACTCAATGTGCTATCCATCACTGGTACTTACATATCTCTCATGACTCATTTGCTGTAATACTAAGAAAGCAATGGAGATTCATGGTCACTGGCACGCAAAGCTCATATAGGCGAGCCACTGGGTCGTAAATTTGTGAAAGGGGTAATGTTAGAAGTCACTCCTCCATGGGCTAACCCTGCTGGCGCCATGTTGGGTCTTGGTAGATTGAGGGAAGGTGTGGGGATTGCAGACTTTAAAATGGAGCGACGGATCAGACTTCAGAATACTGGTACAGCGTGAGAATATGTTTAAGTAATTCCAGAGAGATAATGCCACGTACATAATACTGAATATTATAAAAGGTATATTGAGTATATTGATCTATCAACATCACAAAGTATGTCGGAGCCGCCTCGAGCGAAATCATGTTTATCTAACTCCTATACGATGAATCTCTAGTCCACTCAAATGTCGACAAGGGTGTTGCTGCCGCTCGTGCGGCTTTCAGACGAGAGTCATCAAGATGGACCGGTTAGCAGCGCAGCGACGTGATGTACCGCCCCGCTAACCTGATTGGCAAGCACACCCACGAGTTAGACCGATTAACATCACGCAGGGGGTACGTATGTTAGCTAGCCAGACTTTCAGATACTACTCTGGCTAGACGTTTAGGTTTGCAGGCGAGTAATGCCAGTGGAGGACAGTATTTATATGGTGCTGGCTGTGAATCATTGTCCCTTCAGGCTCCGTACCAAAGAACCTTACTTCTCTTTCAACCATTGTTGAGAGATCTGTTGCATATTTTATCTCCAATGATTGTTCGGGAATCTATATCCCGAAAAGAGTATGCCTGGTAAGATGATAGAAAATTATAGAAATATTGTTCATCTGGTCAGGAACATGTGAGCGAGATTCGTGGGCCACAATCATGACTGGAGAGCAGAACAGCCTCTCAAACCGCATTGGAAATCGACCGTGAAAGTAACGCATAGACATTGCGTGGGAGCTTACGAACACGGGGATTAATTCTCGAAGCACACTCCAAGCAGGATTTCTGACGTATGCATTTCCAGGGTTGGAGATGGCACCTGCTTCTATCATAGGAAGTGCAAAGCCCTTAAACGGCGCGGACTTGGGGAGGTTGTTGGTTACACAGCCAGTGTGCGAGTGAGAGACCTGACGTCCACTGCAATGTTGCCATGGCTGAAGCAGATAGCCGAGCGTCCAACCCAATCAGAGCGGGAGCGACGTGGGTTCCGCCATGCAGGCGGTCCAGGCATCGTCACACGTCAACCGGCGTGACTGGCACCCTCGTCCCCTGCTGCTCGTTCTGAGTGGTTGACACAACCGCCAGGGCTGCTTCGGTGCAGTGAGGCTGGGTCGACGTGAACCAGGCTTGCTTTTCGCAATGTCGACGTCCAGGAAAGCCTCTGCGGGATTTTCGCCACAGATGCGACCAATTCTCGAAATCTTGCCCTCTGAACGCGCCGCCGGGCTCCAACCAGGCTACTTAGAAGCGACATCTGAGCTGAGCTGAGCCTGGGGACAAGCTATCAGACGCGGGTACCGGCATTGGCGGCCCTGAGAGCCTCGTCTCCCAATCTTTGCAATTGGATGGTATCATGAACATTCATCACTCATTGAAATGCCGACTTTATCCCCAGGTGCGCATCAGTCCCGAAGTTATCGACGGTGCGCTGACTGAGCCGTGTCAACAGACGTTCGCGACTCAACCCTCAGGTCCCTCAAGCTAACCTGCCCCTCCGCTGAAGTCATCGACCACGAAACGCCGTCCGCCTCGACCATCGACTCGCCAAACATGGAACCCAACCCCTTTGTTGACGCGGATGGGGAATGGTCGGACGAGGAAGAGCTGATTCCGAGGAGCAGGCGGAGAACTCAATACATCCCGCCTCATGTCAAGATCACGACCACATCGGCCGAAACGTCCTCTGAAGAATCCAATTCAACTTCGCCCAGCCCAAATCGGCTGAGCGTGATCGGTAGCCCGCTCGTCCCGCCTAAGAGCCCTTCGAGACCAGATGTGAGGATTGGAAGCAGCCAGGAGGATCTGGTCCAGCGCTTCTACCAGGTTACAAGAGAACGTGATGCCCTGAGGAAGGAGCTGCAAAGGAAGAGCATGGGACCACACGGATTACCAGCCAGGGCTTCGGTGGTCTACAAGTCAGAAGAGAAGACACTAATTGAGGAATTACACGCCTTGCGATACGAAGTGAGGATATGGAGTGAGGAGTACTTTAGTGGTATCGTAGGAGCCCGGAACAAGCGACCGCATATACATCGGGCTAAAGAACTCTTTGGAAGTTTGACCGACAACTATCCGGCATATCTGAAGCATTCGGAAGACCGGCCGCTTCTGATTCAAGCGTACATCTGGTCAAAGTTGCAGCAAAAGATCTTCAGCAATTGGCAGAAGGGATGCGGATACGTATGGGCAGGGAAGTTGGGCGATAAAAAACTACGACCTATCAACGATACCCTACGAAAGGCGGTGAAGAATGAGATCGAAGCCGAAGAATACCACCACTGGCGATCAAACACTGTGAACCTTCTTGTCCCGCAAGTTGACGGTAAATGGCGTCCCACCTTCGACGCCGCACCCGTGCTAAAGCGTATATCTCGTTTCTGCAGCCGCATGCGGCGCAAATTACGTCCGTGGTCTACTCAATCCCTCCGTGCCGGTAAAGATCAGTTACACACTATTGTTTCAGCATCTGTGGCTTTAGATCTCAAGATGAAAAGGCAAAGAGCAGATTATCGATTTGTCACCTTCACTGGCGGAAAGAAGGATCAATACTGGGGTTACGGGTTTTATGAGAGCGAGATGGAGGATGTCTTCGAGGATGATGGGCATGGAGCAGGCGTATATCGTGGGGGAAGTGTTAAGGGAAGGCATGTGGAGCTGGCGCTTGCTCCTGCGCTCGAGAGATGTGGGAATGCGAACGGACATATTTTTGACCAAAACTTTATTTTAGTGAAAGCAGATGTCAGTTGTAAAAAGTTGGAGGGAAAGAGAACACGTACGAAACCAAGAAGTGGCGGCGGTGGTGTTGCGAAGAACGGGATGAAGAGTTTGGGAAACATATGGAGCAAACATAGGTGAACGGAGACCACTTCGTCGCCGCAAAGAAGGTGAAGAAGAGGATTATATCATTGACTTCTGACCATACTGTGCCCGCGTTCTTCTTGGTTAATTTATGTTCAAATTTCCAAAAGAAAAAAAACCCCCACAGACCAGATTTCTATCAACATTCCATCTACGTCATATGAGCTTAGAGCAGATCTGTGAGCACGAGAACAGGCATAACTCGTTAACCTCGATGCGTAAGACGATTTTAAGGCTTTGTTTTCGCTCATAGGGATAGAGTAAGGGGATTCGACTTGGACTCAGTGGTAGTAATCTAATATGTTTCAGTGCGTCTAGCATAAATGCTGAGGGCGATAGTTGCTAAGTTGCCCAACCATTCGTGGCAGTTGTAACCTCGGAGCGATAAACGGCTGGCATAATGCTTGTTTCCTTAATTCAGAACCGGCAATAGATCTTGACGGAAGAGGATATCTCCGAGATCTGACGCTGGGTTTTTAAGAAATGGCCTAGAGGGAAAGAGCTCGATACCCAAAAGTGGCACGCAATTTGTCTGGGTTGATTTGATAACGGTGTTTTCGACTGCTATCGCGCCGGGGCTGTGTGGAGGACCAATCTAGGCCTATTAAGGAATTAATTTACAATTTCGTACCGTCTATTTATTCTTTTACGGCTCTCCAATAGAGCCAGTCTTGAATACTTAACTAGTTTGCGGGACTACATGGATCTCCCAGTCAGCCCCGTATGGGCCTTTGATTGTCTTACGCTTTTCAGCTTCCCCTAAAGCTCCATCTGCACTCGTCACATCGCTCTCCAGAACACCCCTTTTCTTGCCTGTTTGCAAATATTCAAGAAATTGGACAGATGCGTTGATGTACTCTCGAAGTGCAACTCTAGAGTCCAACGTTGATCCTGTAACAAGCTTCATGACCCAAGGTACAATTAGAGGCGCATCCGTACACGAAGGGTGAGCAGTGCCAGCTACACAGTGTTAGTGCTTTAGCATTATCTGAAGTCCTGCAGTAGATACGTACTTAGAGTCATGTACCAACCTTCTCTAACACTCTCTAAGATCTTCCTAACCACGTCAAAATGCCAACCCTGTCCATAGAATTCCGTCTGCTGGTCCGTCCACTCGCTACTCTGCATCACCAGGACTGGAACGTTGATGGCATTGTTTAATGGCCCAGATCCCTTGCCTGGATCAAGAGCAATACCACCATTGATCGGCATCTCTTTGGTCCCAGCGGCCTTGAGTGCTTGCATAGCACCAGTCGCGCCGTATGAGTGACCGGCAACTGTGATAGAGGAGAGGTTGAGGCGATGCTTAAATCCAGAAAGGGTCTCAACAGGCGATTTGGGCTTGAGATTGACAATAGGAGCATTTCCGGCGTTGAGTTGCGCAAAGAGTTTGATCGTTTCGCTAATCTCTGCTTCCCGAAAGGCGAGCTGAGCAGCTTTGAGGTCAAGCTCGGTCATTCCAGTCTTGGACTCGAGGTCTTTCAGCTTCAAATGCCAGACTTTTCTCTCCTTTCCGCTGGGGTAATGGATGATAGTGCCTGGCCCACTTCCGTCTCTGTGTTCAACTGCAGCCACTACATATCCATGGCTTGCGATACTCCCAAGATAATGCGAATAGCTTTGACTCATACCTGCCATACCATGCGTGAAAACAACACATGGCAAAGTTCCATATTCCTCATCACGTTTGAGCTCCTGGTGTTCTTTCTCAGCAGCGCGCAAGATATTGCCCAAACCGTCAACACCAGAACTCTCGTCAACTAAAACTTTTTCGGCGCCTGCGAGGATGGGTGCGTTTACGACACCTGGAATCACGGTACTCGATCCGAGGAGCCAAAGGGAAAAAGTGAAGACTGCACTTAATCGAGAAGCGCCTGCGAGTCTGGCGTATCCCTCGCCTATTAAGGAGATGGGCTGTGGAAGCCATGGTCGTGCCCACGGTCGCGAACCAGGTGAAATAGCAGACAGAGAAGATGGATAATACAATGTAATAGCAAGATTCTCAAGCTCGAACAGTTTCTCCCCAGTCTCTTTCGATGTAGCTTCATTTATGATCCTCTTTTCAACAACAGTCTCGACATCCAGGATACCAACTTCGTGAGGTCCAGTATATGGTGGTAGTGGCGAAACAATTGGCGTCAAGGTGAAGATCAGCACACAGAAGAGGAAGAGGCCTGATATAAGGAATGTGATACGTTGACACGTAAAGTGATGAAGGCTGTAAACCATAACTGGAAATATATGCTAATGATGAATCCAGTAATACAAGGAGGACAGGATAGAAGGCACGCAGGATCGTGTCAGGAAAATGCCTGTAATAGTGTTTTAAACTGTGAGACGATGAACGTGGAAGACTAATTTCATGTCAGCGTGACTATTGTGGCTGAGAATGCGTTGGGAAATCGAGGTGCGAAGTGATGTCTTGAGCGATGACGTCTTGTGGAATAATCATGGCGCCAAGCGATGATTGGCTGATATGCAGCTTCGGCCACCATCTCAAAAACTGTCAATTCGATGTCATATCTTCATGTTGACTCTTCAATTTTGATCATATGCCAATTCAAGATGAGGGAATTTGCTTCCGCCACATCCGACGCCCTAATGTACTGTGTGGTAGGAAACTGTGAATGGCCACTCGGAAGCCTTATTTGCAGGAACAAAAAGCGCGAGGCATGCAACTCCAATTCAATAACTTCATTGGCAGAAGTCAATATAGAACATCAGCCATGGAGGGGCACGAAATAAGCTTACGAAGCTTGTTTCATAAATTCATGATAGTTGGAAAGCAACTGTAAGTCGTTCATCTATGAATTGTGCGTACATTATGACGAAGGAGATCTACTTGCTCAGGGGTCTGCCTAGATCTTGATGAAATCGAAAGCTTCGGGACCCGAAATTGCTCAAGAAACCGGATGTGGAGGCACGCACAAACTGAGGATACTTGGCTCATCGGAGTATGGCAGATCAAATGTCATCAAGCCGGTGACAGAATCAAGCAGTACGAATGCCTACAGTTCTACAGTTGTCCTGAAAAAAATGGACTTCTCAATGGCTTTCTGGTGCACTAAAGCACTGTAAACAGCTAAGATTTACTAGGCGATTTCGTGTACACAAGACAGTGTTAATACTAGACACTAGACAATTCTACACGGAAGCCTTTAAGCATTGCATCGGTGCGGCATTGAGGACGCCAGAACACTAGATCTCGTATTGCTTAATACCGAGAGTTCATTCACTTATCGCCAAAGCAGTTGGATTAACTGGTATGAACACAAATACAGCAATAAACACCGAAAGATGCCTAATTCGGTTTATTGTGCCGTACGAGTGCCTAACGGATGGAATCCCTACGACTAGTGCAACATTTGACGAGTTGAATAAGTTACGCTGAATAGCGATCAGAAAGGAGATGTGTGAAACATAGGAGGCCGTGGAGAAGTTTGGTGACTTCATCCAAGTAATTGCCAACGCGCACGCGAGTGGTATCGAGAGCGCTCCCCCAATATTAAAACTGGACAGGCGTCTCATTGTGAATAGATACAGAACTTGTGTCGCCAAATATTTGGAGCAGGCCAATTTTTAAAGATACTCAACGTTCGCAAAAGAGATGAGATCCTAGTTGATGCGTGAAATATCGCACAAAGTAATACTTCACTTGATAAAGTTCGTATAGATGTTGCTCAGGAAGCGTGGCAGGCTTATGATAGCGTAGACTTGGACTAGAATACCTCATAAGCCCTAAGAAGCTAGAAAGTTGCAGTGTTCCCGAAAGAATCTACAGCTACATTTGGGGAGGCACTGACAAAGACTCTGCCGTAAAATACCTAAATCAGACGGCCATCATCCAAGGAGAAAGGCCTTCATCGTCCATCCGTCAGGCATGAGATTCCACTCGCTCTGCAATTCACCCGAGACCAGCTAAATTAAACAGCGAGCGGAAGTGGCAATTATCCACTAGCTGAATGTTGATAAGCAAATTTGAGGTTGCGTGTACATGTCCACATAGCGCCTCGAAGTGTTGGAGGTGAAGGCAAGACAAGCCCATGACATGTCAGTCCGCCTCGCACTTCAGCTTCGCAGCGTTCTCCAACCACAAATATTCACAAATTTGCTGATCGTTTCAAGGCTGAATACCCCTGAGTAGTTTTATGATCGTATTGCTGAATGTATATAGCATGTTGAAATCTATAGTCTTCTACATTCGGCCAACTTTCTCGACTGTTTATCCAAAAAAATCTTCCGTGCCTGTCTAGACTGCCGCCATGCATATACCCATATATAGTCTGAGCAAGTATAAAAGAAATTTACAATGCGACCTGCATTTACGCGACAAGGTGGTGTCGACAGCAAGGACCGGATAAACTCCCTCTGGAAACACATTTCAGCCTACTCATGTATGGTCCGAGTCATATACCTGACTTATAGCACGGCTACATAACCAATATGGGTTGTCTGCATCAGCAATTAAACAAGGCCATTGCATCGAACAAGAGACTTGACCTGCTATTTCATCCGTTCAATCCACTGGACGTATGCTTATACATATGCACTTTCAGAAAATTGTGGGTTCTTCCTGCCAGATCAAGTAATTTCAGTAGCGATGTGGTCACATGAAGGAGTAACACAGGAGAAGCGTGAAACCGAAATGGGTCATTCAACCTGCTATTCACGACGTTTTGGGAAGTGCTGAAAGAACTATCGCATGTTTGATAGTGATTATGTTCAGGGATTTTGTTCTTGCAATGCTCTTACCCTCACCTCATCGTCTTATTATCCATGGTAGAGGCTAGACCTTCTAACCATGTGTCCATCATTTCCCCAGACTTCGCCGATCCGGTATGCATTGATCAGTAGATCCTGGCATGAAAATCTTTTCTTGAATCGTCCGATACGGTGACCAGAACAATGCATTTGCAACAGGTCCAACAGCTAGTGACGTTGCACAGCGGGGGAGTTTGATTGACGGCCGTGAGTGATGTGTCGCAAGAACGCAAATTTTGGGATTGGCTATCTAAGGCTTCGACTTTGCGCTCGGCAGAGGAAGCTAGTCGGACGAAACCGTCCAAGGGGCGTTGAAGACGCGATACGCCGCAATATAGATCGCTGCAAAGACATGGCGCAAGGCCGCAACGGATGCGAACGTACACCCACCACTCAATTGTGCAGCAATGATAAACAACCCTGTAGAGTCATCACGCGACATTGACCACTAACCTGCGGTCACGATCCAACTTACAGCGATGTTGACATGTCCCAGCTAATCGTAACTGACAAGTCTGAAGGTTTAACATGCGCTCACATTGAGCCGATGTTTGATGCGAATCCACCCAGACAAACTGGTGGGCCTTCAAGACGACAGACTGCAAGTGCAAATGCGGCGTAGTTGATGTGCGAAAATCATGCCCTTCACGTCACATTCAGCAACAGAAGCGAGAACCGTGTAAGCAACGAGAATCCGACAAATCGAAGGTGTACAATTGACTGGTGGAATTAACCTAGGCGATGATTGGCATTTGGAGGCGAGCAACGATGTTGAAAAGGTAGTGAGCGAGTAAGTGGACATTCAATGTGATATGAAGTCAAAGAAACTATCAGAGTCCGTTTCGCGTCTTAGCCTTCCTTCTTGAAACACCAATAATGATTATATGCGACACTCCATCTCAAATAGCCAGCCTGACTGGCTCTCAACGATACTGACAAAAGGAATTGTAGCAAAGGCTGCAGGCGGTGCGAAGACGCGGGGGCGATTATGGTACAGTGATGCATCTGATGCGGTACACTTCAATCAGTAAAGAGAAAGGAAATTCAACGGTTGACGAATGGCAAAGAAACTCCGACCATGACCTTTTTATCTTCCCCCAGGAGTTACATAAATAAGAGAGCAATGAAATAGTGAGAAGCGCATAAGATCCTCGTGAGTCGTGAATATATACATTGAAACGAAAGTTTGATAGTCGTTGCCAGCATGAATCCATGGCCGGCCATGCTTTGAAAAGCCACCAGGGCGAAACCGGTAGGAACGTGAGGCTGTCAAATGACAGCACAATAGAGGTACAATGAATTAAAAAGAGTGTTCCCTTGTCGGACAATAGGATTATATTCGGGTTGGTGTAGGTGTTTTCCGTGGTGGCGTTGGGAACAGACTTAACATTGGTTGCGGAGCATGGGTTGTAGTCGCAGCGCGACTACGCAGTCTTGAAGGTTGATCATCTCCAATGTTTCTGGCTGTAGCAGGTGACTTCGCTGCGCTATCAGACAACGCTTGTTTATGATGACGAACACGACTCGAGCGTTGCGAAGCTTGGCGACCAAGATCTGGCAATGCTTCACTATTGATGAGAGACTGACCAATGTGACGCGAACCGTACTGTGCGAGTTCGAGAGAAACCTTGAGCTCTGACTCCAATAAACTTTGAGGCCTTTCGATGCCCTGTGGTTCATCTTCAGAGGCGAAAAACGTCCGACCTTCCAAATTTCGCCCTGGGGGCGTTATGTCGTCATCCTCTTTGCTTTCATCAAAGGAGTGGAGAAATGCGACTTGTTCAGAGAGTTTGTCCACTACAAGGCTGATATCAGGTTCTTTGCGCGAACGCCGAGAGGGCACAAGTTCTGGCACGCTACCGGCAGAACTTGCAGAGCGCCGGATCGGAGAGCTCCAGAGACCCGAGCTCTGAGTAGAAGAGATGAAGCTGCTATCATACGAGCTTCGTCTGCTAGAGCGAATGTGGCTACTACGAGCAGAACTCGTTGTACTTTGATTTGCTCCAAGTAAAGGAAAGTGTCGATCCGAGCCATCATACTCGTCGAGAAGGTCCTCGTAGGTAACTTCACGACTATCTTTGTATTCCTGAGGAACCAAGAGTGAGGGACTTAGCGCAAATCCTTCGTCCACATTGAAATGATTGGTGCGGATAGATTCAGACGTTATTTCCGATTGCGGGCCTACCGCTGAGAAGGAACCGGCTGAGGTCGAAACTAATTGAGGTATAGTGCTAGCACTAGGAACCAGTAGCGACGTACGAAAATCAACAGGAGGAAACTGTTGTTGGGGTTTTTTCTCGCTATCGTAGGCCAAGAGCCGTGCCTGGGGATCTTGTGCAATCCTTGAATATGGATCTACACGGCTGGTCTGCGGGAAATGGAGACGATGGCTATCATGAAGTTCATCGTCAGACGCGCGATCCCATTCAAAATCGCAATCTGCCTCCAATGCGTTCTCATATATGTAGTCCACGTCGTCTTCCCAAGATTCCTCTATCGCCCGCCATGTGTTGGACTTGCGACGATTGGCAGAGGGTCTGAGGATAGAACCGCGGCGGGACAAGCATGTCGAGCCTAAAGTTTCTGACATCTGTGATACTGGCCGGGTAATTGGACTCTTGTGAATAGAAGACTTTGGAGAAGTATGAGAGTTCCCCCGAGCGCGGGTTCTCGTCAATGGAGAGCGTTGACTGTTAAATGGAAAGGTCTCAAAATGAGGTGATCTAGGTGTAGTTGGTGTTCGAAGTGGCGGCTGTGGCGCAGGTCTAGGACTAGTAAACCTGTCTGGTTCCTCAGCAACATCCTCAAGGCTGGGACTGAAAGGGGGTGTCATGGCAAGGATGGCGGAATCGTCGGGTGTTGTGAGAGCATGTCCAAAGTACGATGGGCCTCCTTGTATGCCCGGCAATCGCTCTGGGGTTGTCGCTGTCCCAAGCTCGAAAGAATCCCACATACCCGACTCTCGCTTAGATCTGGACGACCGCTGCGCAATCGAGTTATCCTTCTGATCCAAAGAATCCGAGCCGTCATGTACCGGCACTAGAGGAGGAAGCGAAGAAAACCGAGGCGGAGCTACAACAGATTGAGAATGTCGATGATTCCGAGGACTGACACCTGGCTGAGAGAAACTCTCCACGGATCTCGTCAACCGAAGCGTTGATTTCGAGGCTTCCACTGGCGGGCTTCGATCCGATTGCGGCCACTCTAGGGATGCTTCGAGGCTAGATGGCTGCATTCCAGTGTTCAAGGCAGACATGGACTGATTCTCAGATGTCGCCAAGCTCTCCGACGAAAAATTGTTGAAATGTAGGTCGTCAACCCTGATGCCGGTGAGGCCTCGACTGGGTGGCTGTGATGTGCTTACAGCCCAAAGTCCAGCAGCCAGCTTATCACCAGGGATCTTTTCGAGAGCAGCGAATTGGTGCCGGTCGGTGTGTGTAAGGTGCTGGAAGTCAAAAGGGCTAGATATGCGATGTCGCAGATTCTGCACTGTTAGGCCAGTAAGCGACAGCATACAAACACAAGTAGGCCACTTACAGGAATGCTCAGACTGAATGTCTGGTTTTCTACCCTTGCGCAAGACTGATGCTCGCTTTCCCCCACCATCTGTGTCTCGATAGTCGACAGCAGCTATACTGGATACAACCGTCTCGCTAAGTCTCTTTCCTTTCTTCCCACGGAACAGCGACCTTCTTGCGCCATTTGTAGACGACTCGGATTGGCTCTGGTTCCCAAGCATTCGAAATCCGGAGGACTCATACAGTGAGGCTTCATGCTCAGCCATGTCAGGATAACTTGAAGGCAATAAAGAAGAGGTTGTAGAGGTGGCCGTGTTGCTTCTCGATCGCAGGTTGAACACGGAACTCCGCTTACTAATATGGACTCTGTATTGTTGTTCTGGCGAATGCATTGTTCCATGTGGAGTATGGCCGAAGCCTTGGGTCATGCAAAGGTCAGGCGTTGGGGAAGTAGTTAAAGGTCCAGTGACCGGGGACTCTATCGAGGATCGTCTGGATTGCGGCAGACCATCGCTCTTATGGAATGAAAACATTGCTTGGCGATTAGGAGAAAGACCGGAAAGAACGCTCCAACTGTGTGCAGTGAGTGTTAGGCAATGCTTGTATGGCGTGTGCAAGACCCCGCAACTGGTCGGCAGAATTATTCAAATCTGCAACCATCGAGCTTTCAAGGGGCGATTTGAACCGAAAGCTCTGGGGAAACCTGTCGTGCACGCGAGCTCGGGTGTTATGAGGTAGAAGGTCCGGGTTGGGTACCTGGTGGACGTGTCAATGGTCAATGCGGACGGCTTTCGTAAAAGCACGAGCGCTGGGAAGAGGTTCTGATTAGGGGTTGAACCATGCAAAATGAAAAGAACATGGGCTAAACCTTGGTAGAGGAACGTAACAAAACGGGAGGACAAAGGTGTAGCTGAGATGCAATAATGTTGCGAGTAATATATGCGTACCTGGAAAGATGATTGGCCTATCCGCAGGGGAGTAACCAGTAACGCGAGATTCTGGTCACGGACCACAATCCCACAGGGCAACGGCTGATGTGAAGGGATACTGCCTGTTTCTGAGATAGTAAGACGAGGATATGCCGAAGACGGATGGAGACGAGGATAGGCCAGCGTGTTATCGGGATTTGAGTAAGACGAAACGTTGATGTAGTATGGCAAGGAATGTCGTGCGATTAAGTTGGGTTGTGTGAGGGACTCAACCAAGGACTGCAGGTATACTTGGGGTTCCGCTGGAGTTTTCTGTGGTTTTTCATGTCTTGACACCAGAACAGGCGAGGCAGACAAGGTACTAAGAGCGGTAGGGATGATCTCACTATGTAAGTACATGGCGGGCTTGCTTGCGCAGCGGCGGAGAGCATGTGGAGGAAGATTGATAGTGCTCAGTACGGTCCACCGAGGTTAGTGACAGTCAGGATGTGCAAGGACAGGGTTTGCTGCACGCAAGAAGGGACATGGGTATCTCCTGCTAAGAGATGCTGTTAGTGGCTGGGGGGAGCGGAAACTGGGGTTCTAAAGACGAGGGATGCCAGGCCTTACAGGAGCCCAAGCCACTGAAAATCAGTGTCACAGAGAATGCGGCCCGACAGGTCGGCGTGAGCAATATAACATTGCAGGGATAGCAGCTACTGCTGCTGATTGGATACTGCAGTGAATAAACGGATAAATGGTGCGAGACGCGCTGGGACCACAACAAGGCCCGCTAACAGGTACGTGACGTTCAATTTACTCGATGCCACGGCACGTTGTGCAACCACAACGGATTTGACAATGTACAGCAACCTCGGGACTGATGACGGTGAGCTGCCAGCCGCAAGCATGGCCTCATGGGACAAAGACGTGCAAGCTGTCTTGCACCACGCCGAAGATGACGCGAGCAGCAGAGAATTTTAGCAGCTTCGAGTTTTGTTGTTAGTGCCGAGCAGTGCCGGGTTCGCGTTTTCAGACGGGCAGGGCGCCAATGCCTGCAGATGCGGCCCAGGGTAAAGCCTTGTAAACGGGCTTCATGCGTAAAGCCACAGCCTCGACTCGTCCAGGTTGGCTGCATTACCAACGAGGGCCAAGGACGCGTGAGACGACTGTGTTGGCTGAGCTGGAGCCAAGTAGCCATATGCTGCACCGTTTGATTAGGCAAAGAGGGAGCTTTGCATACTTTGGACAGGCAAAAACAAAGTACACGCTTTTTCGGTTGCAGCCACAGCGATCTTCAGTTGTGAGACAAGCGGAAGATGAAACAGCCGACGAGAAGCCTGCATTCGCCGACGACGTGTCCAAACAGAACTCGATACCCCGCCTCACGCCCGCCTCAATTTACACAAGACTCTGAGATGGGCCGACGGCGGGCGGGAGGGAACACCTTTAATGCGGCCAGAGGACAGCCGAGAAATTGCTCCCAACCAACCAACAGCTCCAAGCTTTCCAGCAAATGGCACGAGCCGTGTGGTGCTCGACGGGCTGTCACTCTCGCGAGCACGTCGCACATGCGACCACGGCCAGCGTGAGATTCGCTCAGCCCAGCACAGTCGCATTCGAGCTTTCCGTACGGGCTGGTGGTCCTCTCGAGTGCCATCGGCCAAATCCATGCTGTACCTGCGCGACACGTTCGGAGCTGGCAACAACTATCAGCCGCTGTGCAAGGCGGCTAGAAACAAATGACGATCGTTGCCGTGTGTTTTCTGGGTTGCTTTCCTGGCCAGCGATGATCTCTCGAGACTCATGTAAGCCGCGTGGGGCTTTCATGTCCGCTTCCATGTCCGCTTCAGCTGCACGCGCGTTGGACCCTCTCACCATGAACGAGGTGGCTTTTCAGCATACCGCGCTGTGCTCCCACCCGAGCAACAAGTAGTTTTGACGCGCATCGCGCTCGTCCTGTCGTGTTGGGCGCACAAAGGCCGTCCGTCGGTCATGTTGAAAATGGCTCAGTGACAGCGCTGCGGCATAGAGGAGGATGGCATCACCTGCCTAATAAGACGAGCAGGCCACATCGCCGACAAGCTGCAGCCCCCGCAGGTACACATGAGCCTAGTCTCTGGTGGTGAGGTGAGAGGAGCCAAAAGGATGCTGCCCGTTGATCCTCACTCGGCACATGTCGTCACGTGCTCGACTGCGGCGCGGAAGCAACAGGCCGGTATTCGGAGCGACTGCGGGCGAACAATAGGGAAGGAGCGCTGCGCCCACAAACGCGTTACGTCATCCATCGTCAACCCAACAGCCCGTCCCCAACCACGCTGCTCGCTGCAGGAACGCGACGCCCTGCTCCTGGTTCCTGCAGTGCTGACCAGTTACGAGACCCACCAACACATATCCACCAGAATCTGTTCGGCGTCTCCACCTTCTGCTCCGCCAAAGCAGCCCCAGCAGCAACCCTAGCCGGGCCTTCCTGGGCCTTTTCGCACCCATAATTTGCGCATCGCCTTTCCGAAAGCTTCCTCACTATCGGACGCGTTAATTGTTATGGCGAGCGCACCACCTGCCCATCAGCCCTACCCAGCGGGAGTCTGCCCCAAGATTGAGCGCGCCCATACCACTGGAGACCATCTTCGCAGCCTGATCCACATGGCTAGCCATGGGCTGCTCTGTCCTCGGGAACATCCCCGTTGTGCCCAATAATAGTCACCGGCTAGGCTCCACAGTTCAACCATCAAGGGCATTGCTCAACCGACTGCCTCACACATGTGCCCGCGAACATTACTGCTACCTTCAATCGACCCATCGCGGACTAATATTTATTCGTTTACAGATGGGGCACTAAATTTTCTCTGCCGTCCGTAATGCGACTTTTGTCTATAAATTGCCTCATCCTCGTACCTACATATTACCCTTGACCTTGAGGCTATTCTCGTCAGAGCTCCAATTGGCGAAAAGGGGCGCCAGCAAAGCTCCCTTCTCTCTCCCCAGCAATGCTCAGAAGCCTCTACAAATCGCCAGCCATGCGAATCGAAGATTCTGCGAGAGGCTCTATTCAAGTGGGTTGCCTTTGTTCGTGTGTTTCCCGTATGCCTGCCTCCATGCCCCGTTGCAATGCTCTCAACACGCCAACAGCCGTCGCGAATCACACGTGCGTGCCCCCTTCCTCTAGGAGAGTCTGGTCCAAGTAGTCTTTCTTCCACTTGATTCTCCCACCGACCACACATGCGTGTGCTTGCCCCCTCTGCCACCTCAATGATGTTGATATCGTCTGACGGGCCTTCTACGTCATCGTTATTTTTTAAGATTCATTGACTCCCATGAATTGTATTTGACTTGTGTCGCCGATTACATTTATCTTGGCCCCACTCGATAAGCCTCCATTCGTTGTTTAAACATACCAGGCCTACCATCACACCATCATATCAGCGCAGACTTATTGATAGAATAGCCTCTGTATTTCAATAGTTAAGATGTCTCCTTGCCTCCGATTACCCCCCCTATCCCTGGTAAGCATGCACTGCACAGTCGTAGGAAGCGGATGTTGCATGGATCACCTCAACAAGTGCACGATGTAGGCTTTAGAAGGTTCGATACTCTCCAGTATCCACGAAAACTTATATATCTTGGCAGCTAGAGGGCCCGTTCTCCGCTCGAAGTCAGTGGTCGCATTTCATGCACCACGCAACCTTCAGCCACGACCGTACCTGACGACCTCTTAACCTTAAACGGAAACGGCTGTCTACCCGTTCTACGGTACGCCAGCCAATCAATTGAAACTTTGTCCTTGTACCACAATGCAAAGATGCGTCAAATGGATTCTATTCCAACTGCTTTAGATCGGGTATCTTGCGTTGATACATGACAGACTGAAGGCCCAAACCAACCAGAGTACAAACCATAGCATTTTTCACTCTCGCACTCATATGGCAATTCCAACAAGAGCCGGCCTTAGGGTGAGGGTTCGGAGAAGGCTTCAATATGTAGCGAATGACTAAACATCCGACCGAGTGTGTCTTTTCCTCTACCGCTCTGGGGCTAGTCACTCCCAGGAGCTCTGTGGTGAACATTTTCTTCCTGTCATTGCTGCTGGTAATGTTTGGGTCACCTTCAAGGACATAGGGAAACGACGGCTCGTTGATAAGGTACAATCATGCTTTACCATGGTAGATTACCAACTTTTCGAGATCATAATTCTATCGATAAGCCTAATGGCTCGTTCCAAGGTCAAGACGACCCATCCCATGACTTGAGTCAGAGGCCTCTTTTCAAACAAACCAGGTAACGGCGCTGCACGGCATTAATCACTCTCCAGCATCGAGACCCTCCTGAACGAGTTACCGAGGTTCGTCAACTACAATTACTAATATATGAAATGATTTGGATTTCGTGGTTCCGTATCCTGGCCAAACCACTCGGAAAATCTGGGGCATATCCACGTCCACCAATGGCCTATCTCGAAAGGACAAATGTTTGCATTTCTCCACCAAACAAAAAAATTGCATAACAGGAGTCCTTTCGCGGCATTGTTTATAGGCCTTCTTTGAATGACGGCTGCTGCTTCGATTCTCACAGACTTCAACATGAATGCCGCCTAAGTTTCGAGCAATGGGGCATTTAGGGGACCTTGCATTAACTCAAAGCTCGCCACGTAACTTCGGGATGGCTCACGGCCTAATTCGCAAGGATCAAAATCTCTCTACCGATGATCACCCCCAGTCAACAAGCCTGTGAACTTTTTTCTTACGGGAATGTAGCGCAACTACTGGCGATCCTGTAAGTCTGCAATTACAAGCAGGCACGCAAATTCTACTCGTGACCACAAAATTGGCGTTCATACTGCCGACGTGAGGTGGAGCTCCAATCGCTCGGCCCAACCAAGAGCATTGAGAATGTAGGGCTGAATATTGATACACTTACTTCTTTGACCGGTCATCATCATTGCACGACCTTCCTCCTTCTCAATATACATCCCAGTGGTCCTTGTATGTTGAAAATGACTAACACGAGCGCAACAACGACAATGTTATTGCATGCAATGCCGAGTATTCCTCGTCGCGATTAAGTCACAGCAACTCTGTGAATCAGCAACGCGCCCAAAAGGGTGCATCGGATAGACACATACATGAGAGTACGCAGACACAGACTCTGAAATACCTCAAGACGACCCAACACGAGGACAGGTTGATATGTGGCCGGACAGACCTTCTTCGCGTCACCTAGTCCTTGTACATTTCTACCAGTAGTACTGCAAATGGATTGTATCACAAGACAGCCGTACTACGAGTAGTTGTCGTGTGACCACAAAGACAAGCTACAGCCTCTTAATCAATTACCTGCTCTTTCTATTTTCGTGCCCTGACCGAATGACTGGATACAGTCACTTCCCCTTAAAGGCTGAACTCAAGGGTGCTCTTTTCTGTTAGCCTGCCAGCCGTCAGTGAATCTACTAAGGTGATACTTGGTGATACCGGTCTGTGTCTACAAAGGTAGCTATTTCCCTCTCCGCACGAGGTTGCACATGGTTTGTAACACAGTAGCGCGTACCCCGAGCCACGCGTTCGCTGCTGTGAGTAAGCCAAGTCTTTAAACCAGTTACACGTAGAATTAATTTTCATGCAGTGCAAGCATCGAGGTATGACATGCGAAGTGTAATGCGAAGTGTAATGCGACCATCCGAGCACATCCTTCGTCATTCTCCGCTCCCAGAGTCGTATTGTACAACTAGTCCCTTGCGAAGACGAAAGTCGAACAAGCGCCAGCCTTCATGATCCCTCCTGCGGCCAGTTTCCACAATAGGGCTTGCGTTCTCGACATCAATGTTCCATTGAATCGACATATCATGCTGACGAATCGACTGATAGTGATCGCTCAGCTGGGGTTACGATGACGAGGTAATACCAGAGCACACTGGATTGTGCACTACCCAAGTGACGCAACATTTTGATACCAACCCAGCGCAGTTCATATGCACACTGGGACTGTGCACCGAAATAGTGCCAAAAAGCACAGGAAGATACTGGGAGATTGTGGGAGTGTCGCTCAACGCTTGTGAGCGGGCATTAGTTTACCAGTGTGTACGGCAGCTAACGGCACTGCCTTAGATCAAATTATAATGACAGAAAAGCTCGAGAAACTCTCAGAGCGGGTTGATCACATGTACCGGCAGATGAAGATGGGAAACTGCAGTGGGCACTAGAACAGATATTGACTATGGCCTGGCTCCAGGTGAGAATACTTCTGAAGGTACCCATACCCGATCCTGAATTTCCAATGTGTGATGTTGCTGCAACGCGGGCATTATGGGATTGAGGCAAGATGCTGGTTGGAATCATCATTGTGTTTATGCTGGGAGGATTGAGCTGACTTGCACCCTGACATGTCGCGTGAAATGACAGAGAGATATCAGGTATTCGTCTCTCTCACAGTGTGTGGTATTTCCATATATACAATGTCACAGTAACAGGACCCATAGGAACCGGTACGCCCAAATGTTGCATTTCCTGCTTCTCTTACACATTCTCTGCACCCAACTAGTCTACGTCGTCTCGTCATGGTGCCCAGAGTGATGGTCGTCCTTGAACAATAGCTGCTCAGCAACCAGGTAGCCGGCGAATGCGACGGTGGCGATGCCGAGGCCGGGAAAGGAGCCCTTGAAGCGGTTGAATCGGGTGAAGGGGCCTGTGTAGCGCCATTGCTCACTGTTCGGCCATGAGTATTTCAGGCGCGGCGGTAGACATACAAGACAACGTACTATCTTGCCCATGGGTCGCCCTTTGTGCCATTTGCAGAGGCGGCAGCAAACTTCTTGGGGTCAAAGCCGGTGATGGAGGGGCGTGGTGCCATGATGAAGGAGCTGTGCCGGTCAGGATCTGTGGCGTGGGACGAGATTGTATGCCAATTGGCGAGCGAGCGAGTCGCGACGTACAGGAGGAGCCTCTATGTGCAGTTGAGGGCAGCGTCGGGGTGGAGAATTGGAGCTGCCATTGTACGGGAGCTTGTCCTTCACACTGCTTCCAACCATGTCTTGGCGCGCCGATCAAAGCTTGGGCCCGTGGAACTTGTTGGCGACTACACATGCTTTCACTCTTGGCCGCATTTTGGCCACCTCTCGCTCTCCACTTGCACTATTCCTTTGCTTAGCGACACTTGAGCCTTCCAGAACCAGATTCGCTTCTCCTCGTTGCTTGTGCCTCCGCAGACGTAGACCAGACAGGCGCACCCACGGACGGCGACAAACACGACACACGCACGCAAGCACACGCGCACACGCTCTTCCACTGACTACCGGCCACAACCCACACGATGCCGCCTCATGGGGGCCGCTTCCCCGGCCACAACCTCTCCAATCCCTTCGCACATCTCTCTGGGCCGATACCACAGCAACCGCAGCAGCAGCAGCACCAACAGCACCAACAGAACATACAGCACCAGGGCTTCGGCGGCAACCAAGCCCACAACCTCAATCTCTTCGGCCAGCACCAGACCGGCTTCCAATCAGCGGCAGGTCTAGGCGGCGGCCTCGGAGGCGCAGGTCTGGGAGCTGCAGCAGCGCTGGGTGGCGCTGGGGGAGGCACCGGCCTGGACGGCCACGAGGCGCGCATGCGCTTTGCCCACGGCGCTCAGTTACAAGAAAACGCTGTTCGTGGACAAGATGGCGCAAAAGGACTCGCGGGCCAGCGCATTCGCGAAGTCTGGCGTTCAAATCTGCACCAAGAGATGGATATGCTGCGCTCACTCATCGACCAATATCCCTACATCAGCATGGTTAGTATACCTTTTTCCTTACAAGCTGATTGGACTCCTTTTCTGTCTGCGCCGTGTCTGATTTGTCCGTGTGTGTGTGTAAAGTGCCCAATAAGTGGTGGCACGACATATTCTCTCAACGCGGTAGCTTGCATTCTTTGTCTCTTCATTTTGCCAGTCGCTATGCTCACGCTGTACACAGGACACAGAGTTTCCTGGTGTTGTCGCACGACCCATAGGAGATTTCAACTCAAAGGCGTCTTATCATTATCAGACGGTGCGCTGTAATGTCGACCTCCTCAAAATCATACAACTTGGCGTTACTCTTTTCTCAATACAGGGCGAGATTCCTCCATCGCATCTCGACCCTTCACAATTAAATTACCAACCCAAGTCGTTGCAACGCTATGCGAATAATATTGTTGTATGCCCATGTACATGGACCTTCAACTTCCACTTTTCCCTAGAAGACGATATGTACAACGAAGAATCTATCCAAATGCTCAAAAAGTCTGGTGCCGATTTCGAGAAACACAACAGTCAAGGCATTGACCCACAGGAGTTCGGCTCACTCCTCATCACGTCTGGGATGACTTTGACGGATGACGTGAACTGGATTTCCTTCCATTCTGGCTACGACTTTGCATATTTGGTGAAGATGCTCAGCTCAAAACCATTGCCCGAGGATGAAGATGCATACCGCAAGCTCGTCGAGGTTTTTTTCCCCCGTTTATTAGATGTCAAGTATCTTTGGCGCCATGCAAACAATCTTGTGCGCCGTGGTGTCATCGGATCCACAGCGACCAACATTTTGAACAACCTCGGCACAAAGTCTGGCCTTCAGGATCTTGCCGATGAGCTTGGCTGTCAGCGTGTGGGTAATTCACACACAGCAGGATCTGATGCATGGCTCACCGGAACCGTCTTCTGGGAGATGAGGAAGAAGATCTTTGATGGCAACATACCCGATGAGATGAACGGTCAGATGTGGGGACTCACAGGTGTCGGTCCGCCTGCCAGTGCGACTGCGCAAGCGGCCGTACTAGCTGCACAAGGCGCGCAAACGTTGACGGGCTTTCAAGGTATGAATGGAATGATGTTCCACCCAGGCAATGCAAGACATGGGGGGGACGGCCCCAGCACACCAACAAATCATCCTGCAGGTCTTGCAACAACGCCAGGCCCATCAGGACAGGGAGGAATGATGACTCCGGGAGCGTTTGGAGGCTATGGTGGCAAGTAGTTGCATCCACTTGACCTCTGTACTGAAAAGATTTCGTAGAGCAACAGAAATCTGTTGTATCCGATATCACAGCATGCATATTCAAGTGGACTGTTCCAACATACACAGATAATCAACAGTCGCTTCAACGCCCTCATCCTGTTGTTCCACATCAGTCTATTGATATTGTTCTTCGGCACCACGATGCCGTTTCACTACCTCCCTCAAGAAACACGCAACAGTCAATACAGCAGCAGCAGGTGTGGCCTCTGCTGCGCATGGTGAGGACCGACTATAATGCGAAATGAAAATAAACAGTTGGGACACATACTACCATGGTCAAGCCCTGATAGTAGTCCATGACAACCGGCACAAGTTGTTTCATTTGGGACGTCACAATGGGCGACTGCCCGTATCTCCTCCTGATCAAAACATTCAAAACATTCAAAACGGCCCAAGGTACGCCACCATGGCACTGTAGTGTTAAACAATAACCCCCACATCATTATTCTATTTATTTTGCAATTCGCCATACAAGGCCACAAGTAATGCAACATTCGCATTTCCCTGCAATTCGTAAAACGATAGTGGCCACCAGATGTCTGAACTGCGCCCGGGCTATAATCTGTAACCCAAAGGAACTGTTCAGCAAATGTTCCGGTTCGCGAGGCGAGAGACAGACAGGTCAGGGCGGAGGAAGTTGGCGAGAAGGATGCGAACGGGGCGAATCAGGAGGTGGTGGCAAGTAGTGAATGAAACAGGATCAATACGCAGACGTGGGATTAGATCTGGAAGCGTGCTGGGCAGAAACGCTGGGTTCGACAGAAATGTAGACTCTTGTGTGCTGTTTTTCAAGGCGTGCTGTGTTTTAGGGGATAAGCCCCAGTGCAATCTTCAGTCTTGATATTCTTCACCGATGGTACGGTGATCATGCGAATATGTTTCGACCTAGTCAGAACATCGAGGCGCGCCCAATTTGCTACAACCAATGTATCACGGGAATCAAGATTACGGATGCAAAAGGCTGGTTTGTATGCAACAGAATGCGTATTGCAGGCTGCCACGATTCGATATGTAGGAGTATCGAGCTCCCTCTACATGTTGAAGCGCGTCCTCTTCTTCTCCATTCTCCCTTTCCATTGCCACTCTTGGCCACTTTTGAATTGGATACCGCGGTCTATACGGCGAAGCTTGAGTGTCATGCGCGGTCTGCAAGTATGTTTAGCAAAGGATGTCAAAAGGGTTCTGTTTGGAATAGCACAACTTACCCAATTTCCTGCATACCTACCTTTACGTCCTCCACACCCTTGAGTGGCTTACCGTCCGTTCCCATGATGGGTTTTTCTGTCTCGCGCTTGTCACGAAAAACATATCGATGGCGTCTCATGAAGATGTAATCACGTTGGTTGTGTAAAGTCAAGACTTGCCGTCCTTCCAACTCCGGCATCGCAGGGAACAAGCCCTTGAATAGATGTGCCGTCAAGATACCCAGCGGAGTTTTGAAATTATTCAGTATCAGCTCTGGATAATGGCCTGTATCGTTTGCATGCCTCGGCAACTTCTTTCCCTCGACCCAATTCGTCACGCTAAAGTGAAAGTGTGGCCCAGTCGGCAGATGTATGATATCCAGGCCATCGGGTTTCTTCTCGTGTTCTGCTTGCATAAGGACGACCAAAGCGGTGTAATGGCGCGCTGATGCGAATTCTGCAATTTCGCGAACCGAGTACTTGTGTGCATGGACATGGGCGGTTCGCCGGATGTATGTGCTGTTTGGGAAGAGAGAGGTGAGGATCTCAGCTTCCTTGTGTAGAGTTGAATTTATGGATGTAGTTATGAGGATTTTGGGCTCAAGGGCGGGTTCGAATAATTGGGGGAACTTTTGTTTGAGGAATTCGGGGGAAAGTTCGAGATTGGTTGCTGTTGAGGTGGTAGGGCTGGCGGCGCGTTTTGGAGGGCCGGTTTTGCGTTTGCTTGATGGCGTAGAGTCGGAGCCTAGCTCGGAGGCGTCAGGCTCAGAGTCAGAATCCGAATCCAGCATGCTGTCTGTGTTGTCGTCCAAGTCCTCGTCTTCATCTTCACCTGGTTGCTGCTCTCGCTTCTTCAGCTGTGCCAGTACACCGTCTTCTTCGCTATGCTGGGCCTGTCCCGCTTCCGCCGCTTCCTGCTCAAGCTTTCTTCTTTTTGCAAGGCGTTCTACATCAACGGCCCAGCCCAGCGCATCTTCTTCGTCTCCCACTGGCTCATGGTCCCACACTCGCTTGCTGTCGATTGTGGCAGGAACGTTGCGGGCATGGCGCTCTTGCCGCAGAGAAGGGTCTTTTTCTTCCTCGCGCTTTCGACGATGTCTCAAGTCGCGCTTCTCGGCTTCCCTGGCCTTCTTGATCGAGAGATGTGCGGCTTGTCGGCGGAGCTTGTTCTTGGGCTTGAAGCCGGTGGGCGCACTGGGTGTGAAGGCCATGGTCTGCAGGGCAAAAGATGGCCGATGGCCGTCAGTGGCGTGTCTGGTATGATGCGCCAGTCAGTTCGAGCGACTGCTGCCGGACGTGTCGAGTATGTGCAACTGGGTTCCACGCCCTGGTGCACACTATCCCGAACTTTTTTGCGGGGCGGCGATTCCTTCCTCCGATAAATCTTGGCGTGTCGCGTGGAGACTTTCGCAATCGCGGCTGCGAAGAGTCATTGACGGTGACGTAGCCTCATCTGTGTATATTGCATCCAGTCACTCATTAGGCCCTGTCGTCCTCTCGCATAGTAGAGGACAGCACGTGCATGCGCCAGTCATTGCGGTTGTGGCCCGCCGGTTGCTTCTTCTCTTCACTGCGGCCCTGCGCGCCCGTTTTTAGTGCCCCGCCTTGCCTTGTACATCCCACCAAAAGCTTCACAACAACACCAGCCCACTTTCGATTTCAAGTCCCCCAGCGGAAAGACCAGGCCACCATGTCCAGTGACATGACCACGTTCAAGGGCAAGCCCTTTGACAGGGCCTCGCTTGAATCTCTCATGAAAGTATGCATGCGCCCACAAAGAAAAGAAACACCAATAGCCCGGGCGGAGTCACAGTTGACAATTGCAGCGACGACTATTCTACACGCCCGCCTTTGACATATACGGTGGTGTCTCGGGCCTCTACGACTACGGGCCCCCCGGCTGTGCCCTCACAAATAACATTGTCGACACATGGCGGAAACACTTTGTACTCAAGGAAAACATGCTCGAGGGTAGAGCACACGCAAGGCTGTCGAAAGTTCTGCACTGACAAACTACAGTCGATTGCACCATGCTCACGCCCCATGAAGTCCTCAAGACATCCGGCCACGTTGACAAGTTCGCCGATTGGATGTGCAAAGACCCAAAAACGGGCGAGATCTTTCGAGCAGATCACTTGGTTGAGGAGGTGCTGGAGGCTAGGCTGAAGGGCGACAAGGAAGCACGCGGTCAAAAGGTGGAAGCAGAAGAGGAGGACCCCAAGAAGAAGAAAAAGAAGGTAAAGAACATCGCCGCCGTGAAGCTTGACGATGCGCTGGTGCAGGAACTCGAGGAGGTGCTGGCCAAAATCGACAACTACAACGGCGAGGAGCTCGGCTTGCTCATGAAAAAGTACGACATTAAGAATCCCGCGACGAATGGTGAGCTATTGCCACCCGTCGCCTTCAACCTCATGTTCCAGACCTCGATTGGCCCGTCATCGAACATGCCTGGCTACCTGCGCCCAGAGACCGCCCAGGGACAATTTGTCAACTTCCAGAAGCTGCTTGAGTTCAACCAGCAACAAATGCCCTTCGCATCTGCGTCCATTGGCAAGTCGTTCCGAAATGAGATCTCCCCGCGCGCCGGGCTGCTACGAGTCCGAGAGTTTTTAATGGCTGAGATCGAGCACTTTGTCGACCCCGAAGGGGGCAAGAAGCATCCTCGTTTCGATGAGGTCAAGGATGTTGAGCTTGAGCTTCTCAATCGAGAAGTCCAGCTCTCTGGCAAGACAACAGTCTCGACCACCAAGATTGGCAAAGCCGTCGAAACCGGTCTTGTCGACAACGAGACGCTTGGGTACTTTCTAGCCCGCATCCAACAATTTCTTCTAAAGATTGGTGTCGACTCGAAGAAGATTCGATTTCGGCAGCACATGGCCAATGAGATGGCGCATTATGCGGCAGACTGCTGGGACGCGGAATTGCTCACATCATATGGTTGGATAGAGTGTGTTGGCTGTGCAGATCGAAGTGCATACGACCTCACTGTGCACATGAAGAAGACTGGCGCGCCACTCGTTGTGCGCGAGCCCAGAAAAGAGCCGCTCGTCATTGAAGAGTGGCAGTGTGACCTGGACAAAAAGAAATTCGGTCCCAAGTTCAAGAAGGACGGCAAAACAGTGGAAGCAGCCATCGAGGCCCTTTCGCAAGACGTACGAGAAAAGTTGTCTCTAGATCTGGGAAAGGAAGGCAAGATCATCGTCGACGTTCCTGGTATTGGCGATGGCAAGGTCGAGGTTCCCAAGGAGCTTATTAGCATCGAAAAGCGCACAAGGGTGGAGAATGTACGCGAGTACACGCCCAATGTTATCGAACCGTCATTCGGTATCGGCAGAATAGTCTACGTGAGTTGTTCGCTGATTGAAGCCGATGATGTTTACTGACCATGTCAGGCCCTTTGCGAGCACATTTACTGGACACGCGAGCAAGACGAAGCCCGTGGTGTTCTCTCTTTTCCCCCAACAGTGGCACCCACCAAGGTTCTCATTGTGCCACTCAGCTCACATACTGACTTCAAGCCCTTTGTACGACTGCTCAGTGATAAGCTACAAGATAGCGGTATTTCTAGCCGTGTTGATGACTCTGGCGCATCCATTGGCAAGCGTTATTCGGTAAGATGAAGTGCCCAAGCGTGCCCCAACCTTTCTTCAACCTAACATGGGATAGCGTAACGACGAATTGGGTACACCTCTGGGTATCACCATCGACTTCCAGTCAGTCAAGGATCAGACTTTCACGCTAAGAGACCGTGACTCGACGGAGCAGGTGCGTGCTAGCTTAGAAGACATTGCCCAAGCTATTTCTAGCCTCGTCAACGGTACGGAAAAATGGGCAGACGTGGCCGCTCGTTTGCCTAAGTTTGAGGGCCAGGAGGTAGACTAGACGCAGATTGCCGTTCGGCAATCTGTTTCCCGTGCTTGAGAATGATTCGCGAGCAAAGCGTAGGACGAAACCTCAGAAAGCCATTGCTGGAAGGTATACTTGTACTGCGCGCGGCCTGGGATGGGGCGCGATTGTGCAGGCAAGAGAGTGTGTCTAGGGCAGGCTATCACTCGGCTCCTCGCACTTCTCCCATGACATAGCTATTCTACATTTCTTGACACATTTTGCATATGCTTGCTGCCCGCCTTACTTGGTCGCCTTGTCGCTCCTGGGTGCTCATGGCTTACCTGCTTGAGTGGTTTGTCGGCCAATGCTCTTGATGAATAGGGAACATGACTTGCGGTCCTGGGCCACAGGGCGCCGCAATGCATGCAGCAGGGTGGGATTTGCATGCGCGGCGAGAAGGTCCAGTTATGCAACGAGGCCTGGCCGCATACAAAGCGACCTCGGGCGTGCAATCCAGCGACCAAGGTCTTCGCGTGTCTCATGCATGATCAAGCACTGACATTGTGAGGGGTTGTTGTAGACGGCAGCTTGTCGACATGGGCATCACGGGCTCCATGGTCAAAACCAGCCACCTGGATGCAGACTCGTCGCCAACCACGTGCAACTGACCAGTGCCCCCCGGTGATTGATGCAGCGCTGTCTAGCTGCCCGCTGCACCTTCTAGGATGTCCTGTTCCGTTTCGTTCCGTTGTGGTTGCATCACATGACTGCACACTCGACAGCCAAAGCTTGTCTCCGCTCTACGGCGCCGGAGCGCCCTGCCGGCTCTCGACATTGTGGCCAGCCTTTGGCGCGACCTGTGAATGTTGGATGAATCCGCCCCGACAATCTGGTTGAGCGACGATCTTGGGTGGAGGGCCTGGAAAACCCCACGCCGCCACACCGCCACGCCGCCAGAATAGCTGGTTCCGACCGCATGGCTGCTCCCCCTGCTGCGCCGCCAAAACCCCTTCCTCCTCCTATGGGCCTCCAACAGACGACTTGCCCTCACGCCAGGGCCAAGCCCCTCTTAGACTTTGCGGCTTGCATTGCACAATTAGCGCATATACCACACTGCATTACACTAGACCCAGGACCAGTGCAGAAGCCCCCCCCCCTTCGAACCTCATCCCCATCCACTGTGCCAGGGTTAGTCGACCAGCCCCTTCGCCTTGCGATAGCCCGCGGACACGGAATGCACAATACGGAGATTGCGTTGATGTTTTCTTCTCGTAGAACGCTTCTTCGTCCTGCCTCCTGTCTCCTCCCATCTCCTCTCCGTTTTCCCATTTCCCGTCTCCCGTTTCCCATTGATCAAGTGATTGTTGCATGGTTCAAGGTCGACTGGTCACCGCTGTGCTTTGTAATTCAGCTGTGTCAGAACTGCTCGTCACGGTCGAGCGTCTAACGTGTACCACAGAAGCCTGCGTATCCGCAGCTGCGGCATTTGATTAATCCGACTGCCTGTCTGCCTGTCTTGCCAGTCTCAGAATGTGGTCGAGACCCGCTGCTTAGCTACTCCCGAAGCTTCCAAGTCTGATCTCCATCCCCCTTACCGCCCAACGTCTTGATCGGCCTCTTACAAAAGCAGTACCAAAGAAGCCGCCACTTGGGGCATCGACAACAACGCTATTTACGCTCCGATTCACCGACCAGACGGCTCTCGGCCGGCCGTACGCGCTCTACCCCTGGTCCATTTTCTGTATGCTTCCGTCTATCCAAGCAAATACACGCCCTGCCAGTATCAACCCACCGTCGCTTAAAGTCTGCAACATCAAAGTTCAGCACCAACCGCCCTTGGACATTACGAATGCAGCGCTCACGCCAAAGGCAAAAGCACTTGCACCTTTATTGATCTATACATCCGTCTTTCGCCACCCTAACCCTACACAAGTGAGGTCGTCTACGCCTTACCAGCTCGCTTCTTACCATGGACCCGGGCCCGCCACAAAATGCCACTTTACCAATCAAGCTAAGTCCCGAAGAGTCGGTAGCACCTCACACAACTTCTCCACCCAAACGGGCGCGAGCTGACTCGGGGAGTTCCACGTCGATGGAGTCAAAGTAAGTACACAAGTCTCAACAGTATGAGAGTCTGGCTTCTTCTCTTGTTCCCCACCAGAACACTCGTTCTTCAACACAAACGTACCCACACGCGCTGTGTCAAGCCTCACTGCTGAGTTCTGTTCCGCTGGAGTCAAAAGCTGATGATGCAAACGAAATAGTCGCTCTGTCCGTACCCTGACTTCCGATGATCTCGATTATGTCCACGAGAATGACCGTACTTATGGCAACAACACGTACTACCTGCCATGTGTTTACCTGCCAAACAACGACTTCCAGGAGCAAGATCGTTTGTCCCTCCAGCACCAGATATTTGTCCACGCGCTACAAGGAAAACTGACAACCACGCGGCTACTACCATCCACGAGAAGAATCCTTGATCTGGGGACTGGGCCTGGCCATTGGGCTGTTGAAATGGCCCGCCAGTATCCACAAGCAGAAGTAGTCGGTATTGACATGACTGAATGGGATCTGGACACCACCGAAGCCACACTGGGCGACTGCCGTGTCACTTGGGAGTTGGACGATTTGGACGTCTGGGGGAGAGAACCAAACGTCGATGACCTTGTAGCTAGACTTGCGCAATACGACTTCTTTACCGAAACGACGCATAGAAAGCCAATCGCGTCTCCAACTCAATCTGGATCCCGAGCTGAGCTTGACCAGCCTCAAAATCATCCAGAGACCTCTGTTGAAGATTTGACTATCGACCTCTCTCGTCTGACCCCACAGCCAGACCCAGGCTGGCATTTCAGCGATGCTTTCGAGTTGATCCACCTACGTAATATGAAAGGCACTTTTGCGCATTGGGAAGAGGTGTATGCAGAGATCTATAAGAGTTTGTCTCCAGGAGGCTGGGTTGAAGTTGCAGACTATGATCTCGGGCAGGTGCCGCTTCCCGTTGGGGATCACCATCCATCAGCATTTCCTATGCCGACTCTTCGCAAGCTCTACAAGGCCATGATGGAAGCTTCCTTCAAGTCAGGCCGTCCGCTCGGCACATTCTACATGCACGCTTCGTATTTGGAAGAAGCAGGCTTCACCGACATCCAGACAACGTCTGTCAATGTGCCCATTGGACAGTGGGCACAAGACGAAGCACAGAGATCAATTGGCAAGTTGATGCTTGTGGTTGTAATGGAGACGTTTGAGGCGAGTTTACTACGACTGTTAACAAGATACGGGGACAAGGAGAAGGCGTGGACCGCCGAGGAGGTCCGGACAGAATGTGCAGTCGCACAGCAAGAGGTCGCAGACTGGTGTGCAAGAGCTGAGCGAGGAGAAGTAGAGGGTTGGTGTGCGAGCTTCAAATGGGTTACGGGGCGGAAAAGCTGGCATGCTTGACGTTATGCATAAGCGATTGCCATTTTCAGGTTGTTTGCATCAGCAATGGAGTAACAGTGTTTCTCAGCTTGTAGTGCTCGAAGCGACGAATGCCGAATTGTATGGCAAATTTTGTAATGTTGTCGCTATCTTCTACCGTTCAAAGGCCTGTTCTCCCGTTCTTCGTCATCCTCGTCAAAATCGTCTAGTTCAAACTCCTGTGCCCCTCGCAAGCTTTCCTCGTCATCCTTGGCCTTGACAAGCCCCTTTACTTCGTCTGCAGGGTTTGGGTAGGGCGTTGCACAATCCTTGCTCCTCAATGCCGGATAGTATCTCCTGTATGTATAGTGTGCGACAGCCATTCCCAAGACGGAGCCAACAGAGACATCGTAGACATCGTGACGGTAATCTTCGCAGCGCGATATAGCAATAAGTGCGGCACCGAGCAGCGGCGTAAGAGCAAGCAAGACACGGGCAAGATCGGCTCGTGGGCGGTAGACGTGGCATTGCCCAGCAATGAATAGCGCCAGATATCCGAGTCCGCTAAAGGAGAAGCTGCTGTGCCCACTAGGGAAGCTGCGCCAGCCGTCATGTAGCACATGATGGTCCTTTTCGGTACAGACTTCAAAGGTAACAAGTTGATTTGCTGGTGTGCCTGGCTCCGGCTTACACCGCGCAATCAAATCTGGTCGTGGCCTCCCTACGGCATTCTTGACTACGTCGGTGATGAACAGGGTGAGGATCAGGCTGACGAACCATCCGAGGATTGTCACATGAGCTTTGTGCGTCCCAGGGCGTGTGAGGAGGGCCCAGGCTACGAGTGTCCCAAGGGGTATTGCGCCAGCGTATATGAAAAGCCATGCTACCAAAGTGTTAGAATATTGACCACAAGAGTAAAAGGGAGTGGAGAGAAGCGTGAGGCGTACGTACAAACAGGGACACGCTCGATTTCGGCGTGCGGGTATCCGATTGCGAGGTTGTCCAGAAAGAACATGCGATGGAAGGGTTCGGCGAGAAATTGTATCTGTAACTGCGGTCAATTGGACCATGTCTTTGATGGGCGCACTTGGAAGGTTACCAATATATATCCACTGATCAGGATAGCGAGTCCAACATAGTCGGAAGCATAGGAACGCTACGTTGCACATCAGCATGGATCTAGCTTGCACGCGGGCCCTTTTCCCTACCTGCCAGAAACGGGCAGCTGCTCCTAGAAAGCCTGTCGAGTTCAGGAGATCATTTGTGCTACGCCTGTGCGGTTGGGCGGGCATTATCGATTGAGGCAATGTGCCATGGACATTGTTGGCGGGATAGGTTTGACTGGAAGACGTGTGGTTTCGGAGGTGTGGCTTCAACTCCGCAGTTGGGACCATGTGGGCCCAGAGTGTTTGGGCGCTAGTAATCCTCGCAGCCTGGCCAAACCACAGCCCGAAAGCACTTGGAATAAGCAATGAGTTCATGTTGATTGTTTGCCAACCGAAGTGACGCAGGGTATTTGTTTGATTCTCATCCCTATGAACGCCAGGAAATGCTCACGTTTGCATCACGGGCCGTCGAGGCGGCCACGGTGAGCACAAGTAACTAGGTGCCAACCCCCCCCCTTCCCTATCCCATGCGGATTTTGGTTGGTCTCCAGCCAGCGCATCAAGGCTCCTGGTCTCCGAAAGGATAGTTGAATTTCAATAGCGCGTTCAGCCCGCCAACCCAGTGGTCTTCAGCAATGTCTTCCTTTCCCATGGTCCCTCGCACAATGCTCGGTACGCCGCCTTGCCAGCCGAGGTCGGATTTCCTCACCTCCTCGCCGGCGATGCGAACCTCCATTCCCGTGCCCAGTTTCTCAGTGATAGTTTTACCGTCGATGCTGACTTCGACTTCACGGCCACGGTTCTTCTCTCCAAGACGAAGCGTGATGGGTGTCTCAGATGGTAAGACGAGGGGGCGGAACGACAAGGATCGGGGGCAAATGGGGGTCAGCATGAGGGAGGGTACAAGTGGGTGTACGATGCTGCCACCAGATGATAGCGAGTATGCAGTACTGCCTGTTGGCGAGCTGATAATCATGCCGTCGGCGACGGCTTCGGTCAGGAAGCGGTTGTTGATGTAGACGTCAATGATCTTGAGATGCGGGCTTGAGCCACGGTGGAGAGTGACTTCGTTGAGGGCGTATGTGTCGCCGTCGCCCTGTGCGCCGCCGATCCTCGTGCCGTCGGGCCCAAAGACGCCCACCTTGAGACGGTTGCGAAGCAGGATGCGTGCGGTTCTGTTGGACCCCATGGCCTTTCCTCGAATGTCTGCGTAGCTCAGTGGCCTATCCAAGGGGTCTTCGGGCGAGGTGGGCAGCCGTGGTGGGACGCCTTCGAGGGAATCCGACAGGGTGGAGTAGGTGTCTGGGGCACCGCTCATGTACACCTCGCGAAAGGCCCTCTTGTATTCCCGGAACTTGAATTCTCCAAGGAAGCCTATGGTGCCCATGGCAAAGCTCAGCACGGGGGGGACGCTGGCAGCATGGCTGAAGAGGCTGCTGGCTCGTAGCAGGGTGCCGTCGCCGCCGAGGGTGCAGACCAGGTCGGTTTTATCCGACAGATGTTGGGGCGTGCCAGGGCCCTGGTTGTAGGTGTAGACGGGGAAGGGGAGCTGGTGGTGTAGTTCGCGGGCCGACTCTGGCTCGAAGACGATGTTGATGGAGGGGTACGTGGAGCGGATGTGGGTGGTGAACTCGATGACCGACTCGGTGATGTTGGGCGTGCGTTTCTTCTTGGTGACGAGGATGTTGCGCGGGGCGAGGGCCATTGCAGGCTCAGGAGCGTGTTTGTGGGCGACTGGATGTACGAGGGCGTGATGCGCGAGGGCAGCTCGGAGATGTGTTTGATTTGGAGGCGGCGCGCAGTCGACGAGAGCAGCCGAGCGTGTCGTGGGGGGCGAGCAAGGCGCCATGGCAGGACGCGGTGCTGCACAAGCTTCATATTGTGCGCCGTGACGGAGGTGGAAGATGGACATGGACATGGACATGGACGATGGCAATGACAATGACAGCAACAATAGCAATGATGCGGATGATTGATAATTATCATGTGCACCCAAGGCGTGGGCTGCAGACGAGGGGCGACATTATCCTGCTTTCTCCCTACTGCCTGCTTCTGCTTCTGCTTCTTCTTCCTTTTCTCTCCCTCTCCCTGTCCACCCTACCTTGGTCCAGTTCGCCGTGTGTCGCGCAACGCCGCTGTGTCGAGGTCGCAGGGCTTGGCCGTCATAGCTCCCGGTTCTGTGACCCATGCATGATTCATTCCTTCAGCCGCGCGGGGCTCTTGTTCGTCCGGGATTGGGTGTGCGCCGCCTCCTCACCAGACTTTCCCTTTCACCCACGAGTGGAAGCCTGCGGATGAGCATGCAGCTCGTTCCTGGCACCTGCTTCGGGACGCCCGTGGCTACAGGCGCTGTGGCCTGACTGTTCCAGCACACCCACCACACCCACCACACACACCCACTCCATAAGCCTCACAGACACATGAAAGATCCGTCCTCGTCCGTCCACCTGACGTGTCCGCCTACAAGCCATCTCCACCGAGCATCCCCAGCCCTCTCCCTCTCCCTCTCACGACCATGGCGACTCCAGGCTTGAAGCAGCGGCCACCCCCCGCATCCGTCCCCGTCGTCGACAAGCTGCGAGCAGAGCGGCTGGCCAAACCCACCGCGCCCACGACACACCCTGGCGGGGACATCAAGCATGGCCTCCTGCAGCAGGCCCTCCGCATGTTCCTCTTCGCCGTGTATTTCAACGGCAGCATCATCGCGTGCGTGTCTACAGCTCGCTGACAGCCCCTCGCAGCATGCTAACGCCCTGCTTCAGCGTCGCCATCACCCAGTACATCGGCTGCCCCCTCTACCTCTACAGCAAGGACCTCTTCTACGCATGGATGGCCATGACGAAGCAGCACTTTGGCGTCGTCACAACAACCATGACGTACTGGTGGGCCCCCGTCAAAATGCGCATCAGTGGCGACGAGAGCGTGAGGGGCCAGCTCCGCAAGACGCGCGACGGACGCCTCGAGTGCGATTTCCCAGAGCGCATGGTCCTCATCTCAAACCACCAGGTTCGCCTATCCGCGTCTGCCCCCGCTCCTCACGTGCCAGAGCTCACGCGCTGCAGATTTACACAGACTGGGTCTATCTCTGGTGGATGTCCTACACCTCCTCTATGCACGGCCACCTCTACATTATCCTCAAGGAATCCATCAAATACATACCCATTCTCGGCACCGGCATGATGCTCTACGGCTTCATCTTCCTCTCACGCAAGTGGTCCACGGACAAGGAGCGATTCCATCACCGCCTGCAGAAATTGAGTACAAGTCACAGCGGGCCATTATCCGGCTCCACCGGCCTTGACCCCATGTGGCTCCTCATCTTTCCCGAAGGCACCAATTTAAGCAACAACGGCCGCAATGCGAGCAAAAAGTGGGCCGATAAGAACAACATTGACGACCTGAGGCATGCTCTGCTGCCAAGAAGCACCGGCCTGTCATTCTGCCTACAAGAATTGAAGACCACGGTTGACTACATGTACGACTGTACACTTGCATATGAAGGTGTCCCGTACGTTTCACATCACTCGCCTGGCCTTGCCTTGGCTTGCTACTGTCAAAAACAATGGCTGACCATGAGACAGCGTCGGCCAATACGGCCAAGACATCTTTACACTGCGAGGTACCTATTTCCAAGGCCGGCCCCCAAAGTCTGTAAACATGCATATGCGTCGCTTCCGCATTGCTGATATCCCTACCCACGACGAAAAGGTCTTTAGCGACTGGCTGCTCGCTCGGTGGCGGGAGAAGGACGATCTCCTCCAGTACTTTGTTGAGCACCAGCGATTCCCAGCCGACGAGGGCGTCACCCCAAACGTCAACGGTGGGCAGCCACTGAAAGGCGCAGGCTGGATCGAAACCGAAGTGCGACCTGTGAAATGGTACGAGTGGGTGCAAATATTCGTTCCTATTGCTGCATTTGTACTGGTCATCAATGCTGTTCTAAAGTTTGCCACAATGGTTCTCAGGATACTGAGGATCAAATAATGTCAACACTATGACGGACAATGCAGCTGGATGCGGTGTCGTTTCTAGACTTTTGATTATGGATTTCTGTCCAGCTTGGGCTCATTGCCGGTGTTGTTCCCGCTGGTAGGCGGCTTGATACCCCTATATTTCTATCTCACTTCCTTGTCCTCTAGATGTAACCAGGTTTCTCATGACCGACTATACCGCGTGCTACTCATGTAATCTTTTTTGGGGCCCTTGACGTCGTAGCGGACTTCCCACCACACTTCCCCTGCTTGTAAAGGGCTAGCCATGGCCTTTGAGAACCTCCAGCTCGCACGATACAGATCTTCGGCACAAAGATGCTGCTCTCTGTTTTCTGCTTCCAGTATGTCCTCATTCGCACTGACATGGCCCATTTCAACGAATAGCCCACCAATCCCCTCGCCTTTTGCTCCAACACCTTCTCCAGCCATGGCCCGAGGCATCTTCTCGTCGTTGAAAAAGTGCACCACGACATACCCATTTGAATCTTCTCTTGACAACTTGAGCTGATAAACATACTTGCGCCTCGCAGTAAATCGGAGACCACCATCTGTTACAAATTCGCCCTCTTCTGCGTACAAGAGCGTTGGTGGTGACGAGGATGGCAAAGCACAGGGTGTGAATGTCGCGGTTCCGATCACAGTCCCTGACGGGTGAGTGGGGAGTTTGGAACAGAGAGTACGGGTAAAAGTCCAAGTTTGACCATCTAAGCCTTGCAGGTTCTTGAAAATTGTGAAGGGAACATCCGGCGGGCCGTCTTTGATGCCGCCATCATTTGTGTCTGGCTCATGCTCCGCTTTGGAGTCCTGTGGTACAAGCCTTGGTTCCATCATAGCCAGGACACTCTCCCATGCTGGCTCGCTTACACTCATTTGCGAGTTCGATTTCGGCGCTCGACTCTCCAGCAGAGCAGCATTGACGCTCTGTAGCGTCGCTCGACTCGGATTCAGCGCAGGATTGCTCATTGTAATCCAACTCAGTCGTTGCTTGATGAATGCCTTTCCAATGTCACTGCTGCTCTTCCTTTTATTTACATCAAAGTTCCCTTGCTCATCTACATACAAACACAGTAGTGCAAGAGCGGTACCGACGGAAAGATCTTTGCCTGTGGGACAACAGACTAGGACTTTGCCAGGCAATGGTGATGCCAAGGACTCACACAAGTCTAAGAGCCGTGGGAGCTTCATCCGGAGGTCGCGCGACCCAAGCTTGCCTGTCTGGCACTCGAGATGAAAGTAGTGTTTGATTTGGGCGCTCTTGAGGTTTGTGCTAGGCAGGGGTGTGGTTGTGCAGCTGATAACTACGTTGAAGGAATTTAGATCAACGTTCTCGCTTGATGAGACGTACATGTTTGCTGTTGGCTTAATCAAGGTTGCAATGGCATCTCCTGATTTCTCTTCTGTAATCAGTCTCGCAATCACGCTTTCGATATCCTCTTCACGGGTGCTCATGAGTAAATCTTTGTTTTCCCAGAATAGCGTTGGCGTAAGACCATGCGACCATGCTTCATGGTCATCAGCAGCGCCTTGGATATAGCCGGCCTGCGAAATCTCCGCGCCATGAACCCTTCGAGACGCAGTGCACTGAATAATGGGATGGAAATCTGGAAATGACAGCGGTGTCTCTGGTAGAGATGATTGCTGGGTTATCCATATTGGTCGAAGAGGTTTCTTGAGATTGTTGCGGAGCAGTTGAATGTTTGGTTTGCATATGTCCTGTTACGTGTCAGGTAAAATTTGGGGGCATTAAATTAATCATGGAAGACTCACCAGAAATTGCGCAACAAAGCCATCAATCCTCTTCTCAATCTGTGCATGCTCACTTTCTGACACAGCTTGGGGCGGCGTGTATAGTCCATGCTTCCCATTCTCGTTGCTGAAGATAGCCCTGTTGATAACACAACACCATATTGGTACCGTCTTGCTCAACGCATCCGGCATACTCTTTCCCCTCCTCGTCGAGTCCACAATCACGGCTCCACCCCACTTTGTCGCCACATCTAGGAGCTGCAGGTTCAGGCGTCTTAAGCTGAATCCCCACTCACCCATGTGACCGTCTGTACTTTTGAAGTAGACGGACTCAGATTTGCGATGCGGCGGGATATACCAGCTTCCACACCTCTCATTTGCCACAAGCGGAAAGTTGTACGCTTCTGCGACTGATAAAACGAATGTACTGTCGGATGATATTGACGAGAGGCGGTTTTTGATCGACAGTGTTGACCGACGAAGCGACGAAAGTGTGCTGGAGAGACTTGGAATATTGGAGAGGTGAGGGAAGATTATATCTGCCTCATTCAAGGGCTGGGACATGTTGAGGTTGAAACGACAAGTCTAGCAGCGTGATATATTGAAAAGCCAAGAACCAGATACTCGCGCGTGAGCAAGACGAAGATGGCGGTTTGGAGCCAAAAGAAAAATCAAGTCTTTGCTCGCATATCCTGGGAGTCGTGGAAGTTCAAAAGCGGTCGCAGGCATTAAATGTCGGGCAGACTCCATGTGTAGACAATCTTTGAGGGTCCATGAGTTTAGTGAATACTCGTGTAGACTGCTGCGTGTGCTGGAAAATCGTCGTCTGAACTTGCTCAGCTTGCCATGGGTGGCGCTGCGAGTTTGTAGCCTACTAGGCCAATTCAAGTTTAGCACATCTTTAACAATGCGACAATATGACAAACCTCAGCACCACCCAACTTTATATCAAATGGCGTGGGCTGTGGCACTGTTGGAAAGAAAGGGAGGGAGAATGTGGCAGAGACTAAAGCAATAGTAAGATCATTGATGTCCTCTCCCTACTTTACGCTCCAGCGCCGAGCAAACCAACGGTTTGCCTTGGCCGCTTCGACTAAACACGGCCGATGGAAACAATGTGAGAGCAATTTTGTGCAGATTTCAAGATGGGCATAATGGCATTATATACGATATCCGAGCCAAGTCTGATGCAAGCAAGGGCGTGAGGCAAATAAGCAAGCGATAATAAGAATGTGTCAAGTAGAGGGGACACACTCAGTCCATAAAGTTGGTCAATGTTGCGAGTGGGTACCTAGACTCAGCAGGAAGAGGCAGTTAGTATAAAGAGTGCAACAAATAAGTTAGTACAGCAAGCAGTGAGCTCATAACTTGAGTTTCGGCACTGGAGCCAATTGCATTGCAAGCATGCTGAAGAAGCCGAGATGAACTTACAATAAAAAACACATCCTCGATAGGCGTGCGGTGTTGTACGAACACCTCTTCCCTTTTCAGGGCTTCTAGTCATTAATATAACTAGTCTGTGGTTCCACGGAGCTTATTGACAAGTTTAAATTCGCCTTCATTTGGGCTTCGGTTTTTGGCACACATCGTGAAGATTTAGTCTCGGCCAGTGAGCGTGTCCGTAAGCGATAAAGGCTCACAGACCTCGAAGTGTAGAGTTCTCTCCAGGTAAGGTTTCGCATAGGAGACATGGATCGGAAGAAATAAGGTAGATATGCGAAGAGAATACCCATCGCAAATCAACTAGACCCAAATTCGGGTTATGGAAAGAGACCTATGCGACATTTCTCTACGAAGCAAGTCGAACCGGCCTGTCTTGCTGGTCAACCTGTGCATGTGCCATCGCGTGGACTTTGCCCATTCGGCGAAGACATTTGTCCCATGAGCTACTACAATGTGAAGCTTAACATATACTGCACACATCCAAAGAAGGGTGAAGCTAAACACAGTGTGCATCACTTCGCGACGAGAGCTTCTCCGTGGCCAGCCAGACGTTAATGTGCATGGGGAGGTGGGGAAGCGCTAACCGAGAGAGGTGCGAGAATCCGACAGTGCTCTTATCACGTTGATAACGGCAATCGAGAGCTGGATGATTGACAAGTTGAAATGCCTTTAGAAGCGGGTTGATGAATGTGATTGGCAGGGAATAGTAGGGGTTGGTAAATGGAAGATTGGGTGTTCTCAAATTGAGTTCCTGTCGCGGGTCCGCGATGAATCTGCCTTGGAAGCTTTAAGACCCCGCTGTACCCTTGGAAGCCTCCGCTCTTTAAGCTGTCGTCCATCTTCTTTTGATCCAAGCTACATCAATCACACAGCATGGCGCTTGGTCGTTTGAAGCAAGCAGCTTCCCATCTCACCGGCCTGGGCGAGCCACCGCATCCATTCGATCCTCTTAGTGAAAGCGAGGTCGAGCAAGCGGTAGCGACGATACGCAGAGAACATAGTAATGTTTTCTTCAACGCTATTACGCTATGGGAGCCGCCCAAGGTGGAGATGATGGCATGGATCAAGGATCCAGAACATACTCCGCGGCCACATAGAATTGCAGATGTTGTTTGTATAGGTAGGGGAAGCAAGGTTTATGATGGGCACGTGGATTTAAACGAACAAAAGATCATCACATGGGAATTGACAGACGGTGTGCAGCCTTTGGTAAGTGAATAATGTGCCGTGATGTGGCTGATTCAGTGCTAACATTGGGTACAGATCACCATGGAAGACCTTCAAATCGTCGAGACTATTGTACGAAAAGATGCCAAAGTGATCGAACAGTGCGGCCTCCTGGGCATTCCTCCAGAGGATATGCACAAAGTTTACTGCGATCGTGAGTATCTATGAGAAGATAGATAGAATTTCATTGATCGTATCTAGCGTGGACCATTGGCTACGACGAGCGCTTCGGTACCAACGTGCGTCTCCAGCAAGCTCTCATGTATTACCGCCCGCACGTCGACGACAGCCAATATAGCTACCCTCTTGACTTCTGTCCAATCTACAATTCAGATACCCAAGAGATCGTTCATATTGATATCCCACCTGTTCGACGGCCCCTAAACAAAGCACCACCAAACAATTACCATGCGGCTGCTATTGAGGCGGAAAATGGGTACAGGACAGATCTAAAGCCTATTAATATCACGCAACCTGAGGGTGTCTCGTTCAAAATGGATGGCAGATATATTAGCTGGGCCAATTGGAAGCTCCACGTCGGGTTCAACTACCGTGAGGGTATAGTCCTCTCTAACATCACGTTTAATGACAAGGGTACTGTACGAGACACATTTTGGAGGCTCTCGCTTGCTGAAATGGTTGTTCCTTACGGAAATCCTGAGCATCCTCATCAGCGGAAACATGCCTTCGACTTGGGAGAGTATGGTGGTGGCTACATGACAAACTCACTAAGCTTGGGATGTGACTGCAAGGGTGCAATTCACTACATGGATGCAGCATTTGTCAACCGAGCTGGCGCGGCTACCACGATCAAGAACGCCATTTGTATTCACGAAGAGGATGCTGGTATTCTTTTCAAGCACACCGACTTCCGTGACGATAGTGTCACCGTAACCCGCGCCCGCAAACTCCTAATCTCGCACATCTTTACGGCCGCCAACTATGAGTATTGTGTATATTGGATATTTCATCTCGATGGCACCATCCAGCTGGAAATCAAGCTTACTGGCATCTTGAATACGTATGCCATGCTTCCTGGCGAAGATTTGAAAGGCTGGGGCACCGAGGTGTACCCTGGCGTCAACGCGCACAACCACCAGCATTTGTTCTGCCTACGCATAGATCCTAATATTGATGGTCCTGACAACACGATTTTCATGGTCGACGCCGCACGGGGTGACGGTGAAGTCGGCAGCGCCGAGAACAAGTACGGCAACGCATTCTACGCGAAGAAAACAAAACTTAGTACACCCGAACAAGCAGCGACGGACTATAACGGTGCCACGAGCCGAACATGGGAGATGTCTAATGAGAACAAACTGAACCCCTACAGCAAGAAGCCTGTGAGCTATAAGTTGGTAAGCCGAGAGGTGCCAGAGCTGCTACCGAAGCCGGGGGGACTGGTATGGAAGAGGGCGGGGTTTGCAAGGCATGCGGTACATGTCACAAAGTGTAGGTTCTCATGGATGTGGTATTGGAGTTGAGACTGATAAGAACATAGACGACGATGCCCAGATACATCCGGCGGGCCGCCACGTTCCTCAAACCTCTGGAGAACCTTCCCAAGGTATCCCCGCTTGGATTCAGGCAAACCCCACGGCCGATCTCGTCAATACAGATGTCGTGCTCTGGCACACATTTGGTATCACGCACTTTCCATCTCCTGAAGACTTCCCCGTCATGCCTGCTGAGCCAATGACATTGCTCCTGAGGCCACGGAATTTCTTTACACGGAATCCATGCCTCGATGTTCCGCCAAGTTACTGCAGTGTACCGAGTGGTGTCAAGCAGGGCAGCACGTTGATTGACAAGTTGAGCAAATTGGCATTTGGAGAGGCCAAACAGGAAACAGCGGCTTGTTGTTCGGACCAAAAGTTTGGTGCTGGTGTCTGACTCCGCAGTGGGGGTTGATAGTTTTCTGTACATACGTTCTTACTTACTTTATTACTCTTAAATTACAGATACGTGGGTGTATTGTTTGATGAGCATGTCTAACGTATCCTCCTTGCCCTGGTACGCTTAGCTACTACTACAAGTGAATATATTGTGTGAGTATCCGACTACCGTAGCGTTAATTACTGGTCTGGCAACTAGGTGCATATGACGTCGGACCCCCCACGCACAGTTGAACATCACACGGCCCAAGCTCCCAACGTCGAGTCTTCCGACATCCGGCCTCGTCTTCCATTGTCCCGCCATGCGTGACAGACGTGTCGATATATACCCAGCAACCCGATCCCATGGATTTGTCTTTGGCCTGATACAGCGCTCTCTATTATAGGCTCGTTGGTTAGCACTCAAGAATGCGCTCGCAAGCACCCAACATCAGCCACCCGTACCCGCGATGCCCCGCGCGTTCCCACCCGTAGAACAAAGTCGCAAACAGAACAGACCAGATGTTCCGCGAAGCACCCTTTCTGCCTCTGTAATAGAGAGTGCGGCGGGATTCAGCGCTGGCGTTGTGTCCTGTCTTGCTGCACACCCGCTCGATCTCCTCAAAAACCGACTGCAGCTCAATACGCAGAGCAGATCGCGCCCTGGCGACTCGTTTCGCATACTGCGCAATGTGATTCAGAATGAGGGTGGCGCAGCAGCACTATATAGAGGGCTATGGCCGAATCTATTGGGCAACAGTCTAGGATGGGGCCTGTACTTTTTATTCTATGGGAACTTGAAAGACTTATTTCAGAGCAGGCGGAAGAAGGGTGAGCATTTGGGGAGCGCCGAGTTCTTCTCTGCGAGTATCATTGCTGGTACGCCTACCTCAAATCAAGTGCACACTGGGGAGCGTTAACTGATTTGTGCTTCCTAGGTCTGTTAACGGGCGCGTGCACAAACCCAATCTGGGTTGTGAAAACCCGCATGCTCGAGCGCGGCGCAAACCATCCGGCCGCGTACAAGTCCATGACCTACGGCCTGCGCCATGTCTACGAAACACGTGGTCTTAAAGGGTTATGGGCTGGGTTTGTTCCATCATCTCTAGGTGTTCTGCATGGCGCTGTGCAGTTCAGTATATACGAGAATATGAAGAAGCGAAGAGGGACGCAAGTTGGTGGTCAAGAGAAATTAAGCAATTGGGAATACGTGTACATGAGCGGTGGGAGCAAATTGCTTGCCGGCGCCATTACGTATCCTTATCAGCCAATCCGAGCAAGGATGCAGCAATATAATGCGGCGCAGCAGTACCGTGGACTCCTGGACGTGTTACGCAAAACGTACAAGAATGAGGGCTTTTTAGCATTCTATAAGGGGTTAGTCATACACAACGTGAAGCGACGATGCCAACGACAGGGTACTAATGTTCGAGTAGTGTCATTCCTAACACGGTTCGAGTTATCCCAACAACAATAGTCACGTTTGTGGTTTATGAGAATACGAAGCTCTACTTACCGAAGGTTTTCAAAGATGACGAAGACCAGTCTCATGATGAGGATTGAAGCAATTTTCAGCATCTGATCGCACGTAATAGTATATCAGCGGTGGACCCTAGGTGTGGTATCTCCCAACATAGCATTGTGCTAGCATTTTCTGGCGTTTCAGAGGGCTTAGACGAACATATAGAGCAATTTAGCATATGATGAGGAGATGAGCACAATGGAATTCCTAGGCATGTACTTGGAGCTCGATTGTAGTAGTGGTCGCAAGCTACATCAATCAGTGTTTGACATTCAAATTGTTCTATCGATTGTGTATGATGTGGCATGAGGGCAGCAGGCAGACAAACATTGAGAATATTGTGCAGGAATGCGGGATCGGCGAGCACATGGATCTTGCTCGGGAAGAGCTTTGTGTGCAACAGAAAAGGTATTTTTAGCAATCGTCCACCTGCAGTTTATCAACTTGGTCGTGATCAATATATTTCGCTCTATTTCACATTGACTGGTGCTAAACTCATTCATAGCCGCACACTGTCTGTCGAAGCATAATTCGTCATCCTTTCATACTGTGTCTCATGCCTAGAGAAGCTGACAATCTCCTTACGCGAAGGAAGTGTTGCGGCTTGAGAGGCTCCTTTGGAAGTATCGATGACTGCGAAAAGAGTCTCTGTGGCATCGGGAGGACATCTGAGAGTAGATCTTCTAGACCCAGCGAGGGTCCATTCTTTGCATCAAGGTGCAAAGTGATGTTGGCATGATCCATATCCGTGAGATACAACTTTGAAGCGAGGGTAGGTAGACGGCTCTTAACAGTATCGAGCAAGGCTGAGCAGAGATGAGAAAGTGACAACACTATGAGCAGGCTGGCCGTGTTGCTACCAAATGTAACTTTGACAATATATCTCGCCATGTTGGGCGCGGGCGAGGTAGAGAAGTGAGGAAGAGCTTGTGATCACGTGTGTTGTGTGCAGCAAGCTGGAAGGTGAGACGACGGCCATGGCGGACTCCAATATCAGCCCTACGAGACCGAACGAGAAGAATCAAACACGATGCAAACAGTAAGCAGGAGCATTATGGGATAAAAATTCAAATATACCTTTGACCTCAAGACCAGGGTCGAACGAGAGAAATGAACTAGCCGAGAGCCGCATTGAAAGTTCCTAAGTCACGTATGGCAATATCTGGAGACTGATGCAGCCACAGTGCCTCGCGATACATGGAATCATATACCCGGAAAGATATTATTTAGAGGTGCATGATTGCCCACTGTGACCGAGTGAGCTGACGTGCCTGGCTGGACAGCGCTCCTGTATGGTGTTTTCTCTGTCAACGGCTATCCTTTCCCATCCCTCCGTCATCTACATGTGGCTAAGGTTAGGTTTCGAATGGGGAAAAGTATACAATACCAGACACCGATACTTGTGTAAATGATATCCACAGCTTCTGTAAAGACGCCTGAAACAGTAAAGGGATGCGAGGATAGCATTCAGCGAGTCTAAAATATCTCTCTACATGCAGATTATGCTGGGACCTCGGTACGAGAATTGCCACACAAGCTACACTTATTCTTCTAAATAAGATATAGACCCAAAACAGGCACTATCGAAAGTCACAGATGTGATTCAGGTGGGAGGGGTCCATGGTCACGAAATGCCCGCTTCGGATTTGGACTATCGTTCTTGCAAAACCACCGAAGTAGAAAGGAGGAAAGATTCACTTGGGCCTCATGGTAAAGTCTACAGGGCATGGTAGAGATACTATAGCAGACAAACTCAGGAAGGGAAATCAGTTCTTTCGAATGTTGCTCGTATGCTGATTCTACCCAAGCCTGACTCGAAGACGTACTTGACACATGCATTTGAAGGACTGGGTAGATAATGACAGTCAAAATATTTGAAGTTGAGGTTATGTGCAGGCAAGGAAAGACCGGACTTATGCCTATCGAGTGAAAGACCAAACGCCACGTTAACTCCCGCTTATCGATAAGCTCGCCATTATCTCCAACTGTCCAGATCACCTCCACCTCTGCATACCTCCGTGAAGCCCAGACTCTGCTTCCAGCTACTCTCAGTGTGAAACATACTCATTGAATATCGGTTGGGTCACAGACACGTATACATCCATCATGGAGTCGCCAGACACATTCACGCTACTTCCGCTCGAAATGGATTCTGCCACGAAGGCCATATCCGCGTCCAATAGCCTCAGCAACGCACTCGCTACCGAACTCGTCACCTTAAACGCACTCCATAGAGGCCTTCTTAACGTCGAGACCCCCACGGGCACACCACCCCCACCTGTGCCTGTAAACCCAAAGCGCTCAGCACAAATTGGGAAGTTGCGCGAATCTGGCAACGCTGAATTCCGTAAAGGCAACCACGGCCAAGCTGTCAAGTTATACAGCCTTGCGATCGAGATGGCCCTGGGCCGACCACACTGGGAACCCTCAGGCCTTGTTAGAGAAGAGGTTTCGGGACTGTTGAGCAATCGCGCGCAGGCAAATATGGCGCAACAGAATTGGGCCGAGGGCGCGGTCGATGCGGAGGCGAGTGTCGAAATGAAGAAGGTGGGAAATGCAAAGGGCTGGTGGAGGAGAGGCAAGTGCTTGCTGGAGATGGGGAGGTTAGATGAGGCGGAACAATGGGTGAAGCAGGGCCTAGAGTTTGAGGCAACTGAGCAGGACTTGGTGCAGCTGAAGGATGAAATAGAGAAGAAAAAGCGCGGCATTTAAGATGTTACATTACCACATATGAAGAGTTGGTGAGGGCGTCTGATCTAGATTACATTGCAAGGCGTTTGGCGCGGTAGGATTTGTGCGACTACTTCACGCAACCTGAGCCTTCTGGCCCTCTTGCGGTTCTGCATACCCTTTCAAATCAATTCTCGAATCTTCGTACACCGCACCTCCATTCGCCTTTGTTCTTTGATCCATTTCAATGCATTCATGTAGGCGAGTGTGCTGGGCGTGGGCCTCACTTTACCCATAGTTGACACTTTGCAAAACTTCGAACATATTCCACATCTTTCACCTTTCGTGAGTCTTCGATGTATTGAGACATTTGGTTTGAATAGTTATAACATGTTTACATTGTTTTGTGCAAGGCAATTTCTCTAGCTGATTTCTTACCCCTGGACACCAAACATACAAACTTTTCAAGGCCACTCCCAGGTTGAGTGGCGTGATATATATCATTGTGACAATATTCACATACTTCAAGTAGAGATCGAAAAAACTGAAAACGATCGTGTCTGTCAAAAGTAGACAATACAGTTGTTGTCATTGTGACCCAAGCGAGACGCTTCAGTTGCAGATATTTGTAAGACGAACGTTAGACTAGGCCAAGAAATTACTTGATAATCAATGATAAAAAGTGGCATCTAACAGGACGCTTCCCGTTTCCATTACGACGCAATAATACCCTCTATGGGCTTTGTAGACCTCGTGTTGCATCTGTGCAACAAGATTTAATGAGGCAGACATAAGATCCGTTGCGTAACATTAGAGAGCAAATACTCTCGGCCGGGGATCACAGGACTCGATCCACAACTGGGGGAGATTGATTTTATAGCGAATCCTTGGAATTTTGATGAGCTATCAGGTGAGGTGCAAGATAGTTCGAGGTAGCTGCAGGGAGCTGCTACCTCTGCCTTGCTGAATCCTATCGTCATGTACTTGCCTATTCACTCCACCACAATAGTTTGCTTTCTCTGCAGGCCACGAAAATCACCTTCCAATAATCTAAAAAATGCCATATTAGCACACCGAACAAAGCAAATATGCAGTGCTCTTACCTTATCAGCCACAGCCTGACTCATCATAGACAAATTGGCGGCCGCACTCTTTAGCGTACCTCCAACAAGCATAAAATTTGCAGCCACAACCTCAAGTCTTTTTTTCTCGATAAGCGCCTGCGCATTGAAACCCCACCTATCCTTCAAATCCTGTACCATGCCCTGCTTCCCTGTCATCGCAGCAGCATGGGGCTTCTGCAATTCCCTAAGATCATCGGGCGTGACTTCCACTTTGCTGACTCCGCGTGCCAAGATGAAAATGTATCGATGTAGGCGAGGGTACACATAGTTGGGTAATGGTGCTGGGCCAATATAAGGAGACCTTGCTGCGGCGTGAGAAAAGGAGAGGGATCCATCAGCGTTTGATGATAGATTCGTGACAAGCCAGTGTCGAACTTGACCAAAATACGTGTCATCAATCATCATAAGATCCTGAAAGGCTTGCGTGAGTTTATAGTTACAGCCAGTTATAGTTTGAAGTAGAATGCGGATTGGAACTCACGGGGTCCGTCATGATCAACACGAGGTTATCTAAAGGATCGGAGGGCTACAATCTCTCAGTTGAGCTTTGGAAATTGGAATACCAAAGTAATCGTGGCCAGATTAGTTTAACATACAGGTGGATGAAGATAGATTTTGGGCTCAGGCTGTGTTTCGTCACAATCCAGTTCTTGAGCAGGAGTGTCCAATGTCGCGTTTGGCCATTTCAGCGTCATGCCGTGGGGCAGATCGATATTGTCTGGTAAGACATTTGGGATTACTTTATGCTCCGCCAAAATCTGTTTTTTATCTTCAGCGCTTGACATGTTGAACTGATATGCTGATATTGTGAAGTAATGGAAAACTGGTGTGTCATGGTAGAGTTAACATTGGTTGGTGTGGTTTATATAGCTAGGGTGTCTCTAGTTAGAGAAAATTAGGTAAATGTTAATGCATCATTAATGTTCATATGAAAGCACCTAAATTTGTCGCTCTTAACTAGGATGCAAGACTGATGAAGCATGTGAGGCCACGAAACATGATAGACATGACGTTTACATGACATGAAGTGAACAACTGGGATAAATGCCGAACCCCGACAGATCCTAGCCTCATTACGACTTCATACAACATTCGCTCTCAGGCTCCGGAGAATCATTGCTTATAACACGGAACATAACAGTTCGTGAGAGCTTAAACTATTGCTATGGTGCGATGATGTGCGTCAATTAGGCACGCAGCTTCTCTAACATGGATACTACTTTTAGCATCACAGATTACAAGAGCCGCTAGACGGTACTCCAACCCCCGTGACTAACCCCTAAATGTATACTCCTAATAACTTCACTTTGACGGTGCTCTTTGCGTGGAGGAGTCAACTGCAATTCTGCGTTGCATTACTTTGACAACGAATCTACTGGAATTAATGATAGGTCTCAGCTGGGGCAATCGAAATCTTCGAAATCATTGACGGTCTTCAATACCCATTGACGTAATGGGACTATGTGATTCTCATCAGAACCAATCTCTGTGGTCAACTAGCTGTAACAATCTACGACAAATTATAGTTTGTGAGCCCGAGACCTCTTTCCTCGCAATAAGGTATAACATATCGGTCTTCAAGTTGAGGCCAGTATTCTTCCCTTTATGGAGCTATTGATCTGGACAGTATTGTCGACTGACAGATTCTGATTGACAGGCATCGTTCTTCTGAATAATATCGTTTGAGGTGATGCCTGAGGTATGTCTCCATGGCGACAGGTATCAATTTGTACAAAGACGTTGAGCCAATGACTATTGAAGTCAGTTATTTAGAAGAGTCCAGGCCGCTCTGACCGCGAAATTTCTTCGACTCAATTGCTTACCACAAAGCTCTAAACTAGACTATAGCCATTTTCAGAACTGAGGAAGCACTGAACATTCCTATCCATGCCATTGCTATTTGCGGCTCTGTGCTGAGGGCAAAACAGGTTACGAAGAGTGAAGTCTTTGTGATCGCCCCACTGTCTGGTTTCATGTGGGCCGCAACCTTCCCCTCTCCTGCGAACTAGATTCTCAAGAGATTCGTCGCTGTTAATTGGATCTTCTTCCAGCTTCCCCGGGGTGAGAGTCCTCTGAACAGAAAAGGTACCTTGCGCATCTTGACACATATTTCAATACTGCGGCGCTCTATATAACACTCTCTTCTACCCTCACAGATGAAGAGAGCGAAGGATTTAGGGGCTATACCATACCCATACGCACTGAGCGTTTGCCGGTGGAGTTCACGTATTGATTCGGACAGCTTCCGTAGAACATGTAGCGTATTTGTATGGCGGCTCCCGTTATAGAATCTTCAACGATTCTGTATTCTGGGGACCTTCGTTCTGGAAGGGATATGGACTTTTGAGGTGGCTGCTACGGTTGGAGACTGGAATTGCTTGGTTGCTATCGTTAACGCAATGTTAGAAGGTAGACTAACACTATAGTATAAGTAGCTAAAAGTGTGCGACCTAGCTACAAAAATAATTTGTAGCTGCTGCGCAATCGGGAGGGTACATGCAACAACAAGAGTTGGAGACTCTGCCCTTGACAAATGTCCAGACCATTGTGTCAGTCGTTATGTTCCTCACTGAAGTCTGTTTCAGAGATTGAGGTTTGAGAGGACCCGTTTGAACATCGGTTTGCAATATGGGCAGAACGTGTGTTGAAGACTGGTAGTTGATGCATTTTCTTTATAACTTTATTCATAATCGGAAATGAACCAATTTCCATGATTCGACCTGAAGTCTCTTGTAGCATATGGGTATAATGTATAACGTAGGAACAAATGCATGGATTTTGTCTATAGTATAAAATATTTAGCATGAAAACTGGTGTCTCGGGCGACGCTACAGAAGTCCACTTAAAGCACGCTCCACATCCACATTACAGGTTCCTGTGTGAAATGAAACAAGAGGACCTGCTAGTATTTGCAAAACCCTTTACTCGTCCTTGACTCCTCCGCGGCCCGCACGCTCGGCAGCCTCGATGCTCTTCTTGTCTGTCTTGATTTCGCCTCCACTCATGGCACCCATCATGCCACCGCTCGCCTTCCACGGCCTCGCCAGATCGCCCGTTGCTGGCTGACCCAAGAGATGGACTTTGACGAGGTTGCCCTCGAAGGCACCTTTGAGGGGGATGATAGATTGGATCAACAACGGGTTTGTGTACTTGAAGTAGATGTGCATGACGCCCATCATGCCGACGCCCATGAGCTGGGCCTTGAAGAGCTCACGCAGCTTTTGAAGATCGTAGGCTTTTACAGTGGTGGCAACGAATTTCGGCTCCTCACCAGAACCCATTGGGGCAGGCTCAACGTATTTAACGACGGTCATATCTAATGGTGTGTAAGCGTGTCTGGTCGCGTCTAGAGCTACCAGAGGGCCTCGCAGGACTCGAGTTCCAATGGATCGGGAAACGCACCATTCTTCTTATTGATCTGAGCCTGGACGTAGAGGTAGATGCTCAAGATGATGATGTTGGAGACAATGTAGAGGGCGCGCACGCCATTGAGAACATTGGGGTCTTCGAAGGGAACCTTCTTGGAGATCTGCATGAACCCCCTGCGCAAATGTTAGTCGTGCCGTGGTGGAGTGCGCAAAAGCGAGACGTACAGGATGATGACAAGGTTGGTACTGCGCGGTGGAATTAGCAGACAGTTACGAAGACGTCGAAGGCGCAAATGACATACATTTGCGGGCTGATAGCCATTGTGAGAGTTGAGGCGGTAGCCGCGGAGTTGACAGGTGGTTTGTGCTGTGGCGAGAGATCGCAGATGATCTGTGTGATGCTGAAGTATGCGCTCGCAAAGGGTGGAAGTGTAGGGGACGGTTGAGCGGGCGGACTTTTGTGGTGGGCAATGGTCTTAGCGTGACCCAAGAGGCCAGGTTTCCCGCGATTCGCTAGCCGCGACAGGAATCGAATCACTCTTCTATGGCCATCCAATGCCTTCTGTGACCACATGTTGGTGACTGGGGCAGAATGGAGAGATCTAGTACCCTGCAATATTTGGCGAGCACGCTTAATACATGTCGCATGGCAAGCCCATCTTATCATTATCCGCCTTCTCCACAAGCCTTGGGTATCTCGTCTATCTTGGAGCTGTAAACACACCCATCTTGACCTCCATGCCTGTTGTGAACCAGAAACAATATGCAAAAAAGGATACAAAAAGGCACCCCCATGTCTTCTCAAAACGCCTCGCTAATAGATCGAATGGAAAATTGCATCTCAAAGCGACCCACACCTAGGTAGTTCTCATTTCCATGCAACGCAGATACTGTACAGCCACCTAAACCACGCATATACACAGCCCGTGGTTCTGTCACATAACAATGCACTCTCGTTCTGGTCGGTTCTTCTCCTTGTGCTTGCTCTTCTCCACCCTTTCACCAGGGTCCCGGCTCTTGCTCCTAAACCGGTCTTTCTTTTCCTTCTTACTCTTGCTGCGCGAAATACCAGCATCCTTTTTCTCTTTGACAGGCAGCGGGACCTGTGGTCCACTGTTGACACTCTCTACTTCGTTGATGACTATGATCGGGTCCTCAGCGGGGATTCCTTCCGTAATTTGTAATTTGTCCTTGCTTCCGCGGCCTGTCAGCCTCGACAAAGTAAGCGACAGACGGTTCTCTCCACTCTGACTGCTGGGCCGACTTCTGTTGTTTTGGCTATTATTGTTGTTCCCAGGCAGCCATGTTCGAGAGCCTCGACGAGAGGCTGACAAAAAGCCGATCTTCTGCTCTTCTGGCGTTGGTGGTTGGGTGCGACCGCGCGAAACACTGTACAGGCTCCCTTCGATATCCTCGAACGCAATGCTACTCCGCCGATTGCTTGATATGCTATTTCGGCCGATCAACTCGTCTGAACGACTCCAATCCGCATGCGCCCCAGGCGAGGCGACTTTCTCCCATTCTCCGCCAGCATCGGTGTCTGTGGCAGACGCGGAAGGAACCGAGGTCAATGTTTCTCGTGATGCCTCAAACGAACGAACTCTACTCGACCCTTCAGCATACGGCGGAGGGTCACCGCGTGACGCCAATTCTTCGTTGATTGGCTGCACTTGGTAGAACAGTAAGTAAGGTGATTCTTCTCGTAACGCTTTCTTGACATCTACTTCGGTTACACGTGGGTTCGATAGATCGTCAAATCGTAACCAGGATTCAGCATTTTCATCATCGTCAGAATGTGAGCTATGTGGACGGTCATTGGGCTTGTCGCGAACAAGTGCTATGTAATGTCCAGAATCGACCGAGGCTCCACGATGACACACTACCGATTGTAAGACCAGCTTGAAATTGCCAAACAATGGGCCCTCGTCCTTCATTCTTTCGTCGGAAATGAAATGAGGTAAGCCGATTTCTAGTGGAATGTCGATAAACGTATCAAGACGCTTCGGTGCACCGTTTGGAAGCATTGTGTATCGTTTCAAACAAATGCCAAGGACAGGACGCTTCACAGAAAAATGTGCGGCGACTTGGGCGTCTGTCCTCGGGGCATTATCGGTATACCACGCTAGAGAGGCGTTAGGGTGTTCACAGTCGCTGGAATGATGGACTTACGTATCAGGCTGAAAAATTGCCAGGCGGGCATTAGGATCTCCTTTCTGAGAAGTGAAGCAGACCGTGGCCGACCTCCAGAGCTGTTATCGAGCATGTCTTCCAGATGCTTTTTCTCATCGAACCTGCCTACTTCTGGTAACTTTTTTGCGTACCTCTGGCTGAAGATGCTGTCTGCGCGCCGACGTCCATCAAGAGGGCGGGTGGGACTCAGAGGTGTGGAAGGCCCAATTGATGTTGGTGTGGCGACAATTGGGGAGTCTGATCCTGAAATCTCAATAGTCTCGATATGTATAATCTCGGTCTTTTCGGGGTCCTTGTCAACGTAGTCCTCCTCCTTGGACTTGACTGACGCCATGGTGTTCTGCCGTTGCAAGTAGCGTTTGACTTCAATTCGGTTATTGAAGTAGGTTTCGAGGCAATCCTCCAATGTGATGACATGGTCACCCTCCTGTTCCGGAATTGCCACTTCCAGTAGCCGCTCGTTGACGAATTTATGGTCGTCTTCCTTGTCTTCACGCCCGGTATGATAAATGTCCATCTTCAGAGTGAGCAGGGGCAACTCGAGTGCACCAGTGATGAACGTGAAGGCCTCGGATGCATCTTGTTGACACACACGAGCAGCATCCTCCCACCCACAGTTTGCCAGAGAGTCTTGGAGGTGTTTTGTCTAAAGCTTTGTATTAGCGAATGTTGAGACGATCAGACCTGCAAACGTACGAGATCGACTTTGATAAGTTGCCCGGTCCGTAGAAGGTTGACCCATAGTCGCAGGATGGCTGCAAGCTTCTTTCTTGGCTCATCGTCGAAGTTGTCATACAACATTGCCTCGAAGCTGTCCAGTCTGGCAAACATGGCGAAGAGCAGTGCGTCCAGATAGCAGGTCACCATGTTCCTGTTGATAGCTCCCAGCATGGTGACATTTGGGTTCGAGTCTTTCAGCTCACCCTCGATCGATTCGTTGGCGAGTACTAGAAGATTGTAGGCTTTATCAAGGTCATCAGGATACCACGAGAGGGCATGGTGGGCCTGCTCTTCTCCAATTTTGGTAATACCAACGCCTTGCAGTCGACTAAGCAGCATCTTGGCCTGAGCTAGTCAATGTATGCACATGGAATAACATTGCCAACGCACCTTCTTCTCGGCATCCTTGTCCACCGCGGTCTTTGAATCTTCATTGGTGAATATTGTGTAGAGGTCTGGTGATGTCTGTGGTGGGTGGCCCTGTTGAATTGAATAGTCAGACGAGTTCGTGAGTGAGGATTGTGTAATGTCAGGCGAAACAAATGTATGAGACGGTGATTTGTCTTGTAGGAATAAGAGACTGTTCTGTACAGAGGATGGCACTACGGCAAGAAGCCTTTGTGACAGGATGTCAAGACTGGACAACAGCCGTCGCTAACAAATGGAAGAGTGTTGAGGCATTGAATCGCCTGCAGCATTTCCAGGAGGGGCTGTTGAATGCACACAACTAGGGGAGTCTAAGCATACTTTACTGCGGGCGGATTTGGAGGTGCGCTTCTCATGGTGCTTGTCACGACGGCTGAGGAATCGCGAGACGCCGTTCATAGTGCTGGTGGGGATTGTCGACGCCCATCCAGGAGGAGGGTATGTGGCCGCTGGCGTGACAAGGGCGGCCGACAAGGTAGCAGGGTAGTCAGGAAGCGTTCAACGCCGAGGAAGGCGTAGGTGAGAGGTGAGAGGTGAGGCGGGTGCTGGGTGGCAGGTGGCAGGTGGGGGAGATGGAGGCGGCGATGGAGGCGGCGATGGGTATCGGGGAAATTGCCGGCGAGCGGAAAGATGAATTTCTGTCGGAAGAAGCTCCAGAGACGTATGAGTGAGTTGCACAGTCTCGGGCAGTCAGCCGCAAAAGTGGTAGACTGGTTGGTGGTGAAGTAGGGTGGTGCGGACAAGTGGGGTAGCCTATTGGTCTATGGGCATGACCTAGCACCAGCTGATCCCTGCGGCGATCGGGTCTCGCGTGGAGGATGCAAAAGTCCAGTCGAGACTTTTATGTGCTCTCCGTCCTGGCGCCAACCCTATCCCCATTCGACTCCAAACCGCCATGGCCTTGCGTGAACTGCCATTCCGGACGGCCAGCGCCTTCTGCAGAGATGCCAGGCCTGCCATTGGCGCCCTGCAGCCCCTCTGCCGCCGCAATGCCTCGTCCACCCCCTCCGAGGCGACCAGCCAGATCGAAGCCTCATCGTCGCTCGAGGTGCCACCGCCATCTGCAGGCCTGGTCAAGGACTATGATCCAGTAGCACGCAGTAGACTGAGGCGGCGCGGGAACAAGCAACTCCCGCCGAGCAGGTAGGCAGCGCTTCACGGGGCTGTCCAAGAGACCCACTGACGCACACGGTGCAGGTACCAGTACCGCTCGCCCAAATACTACCGGGGCCCCCTCCATCCCCATCAGCCTCCGCCAGAGTCAGATCCGTCCTCGCGGCTCTTTCAGCCCGGCCCCTTCAGTCTGCCTCGTCTCGAACAAACATATCAGAGCACAATTGCCCCCGATCTACTCACCCTCACATACCAGCACTATCCCCCAGGCTACCGAGCACCAAAGACGGACCAGAGGCTGCGACAATGGACTGGCGACTCGCCATACTACAAGAACCGTCCCTTACGGCCACCGCGAGGCAAGGGTGAAGTCCTGCGCCTTCTGAATGAGCCGCGCACCTTTCGCAACGTCCCCAAGATCACAAAGGTTACAGTTCACTCAATGGTGCCGGAAGCGCAGGAGAACAGCGCGAACATGCATGTTGCTGGTATGATCTTGCAGGCAATCACCAATGTACGCGCCATTTCACACAAGGCCAAGCACAACGTGGTAGGTTGGGGCCTACGTCAGGGCAGATACGTGTCGATAACCTCCACCATGGAGAGAGAGGATGCGCACGATTTCTTGGCAAAACTCATCGATGTTGTCTTGCCCAAGATCAAGGAATGGAAGGGCGTACCAGGCTCGTCGGGCGATGGCCATGGTAACATGAGTTTTGGCCTCACCCCGGATCAACTTGCCCTCTTCCCTGAGATCGAAGTCAATTACGATGCGTGAGTACTATGCACAACAAACTTGAACCCATACTGATTCAAGTCAGCTATCCTCCTAAGATGATACCAGGTTGCCACATCACCATCGGTACCGACGCCACGAGCAACAAGGATGCACGACTTCTCCTTCAGGCTATTGGTTTGCCATTCTATGGCAAGCTCAATGACTGATCTAGACCATTGCTTCTACACTTGTACAAAACTTGTAATAGCTGCAACGCCTCCCATGTATCCTTTGACCATACACCACTGTCTCACAATAAAGATTGATTTTGCATCACCGTGCTTATTTTCGGTGTAGATACTCAATTCTTCTCGTCAAATCCTCGGTCATGGTTTCTTTCAACTTGATTCTCTCCCTCTCTCTCCGAATAGTATAGACTGGCATACAACGTATTGCATCTGCTCTGCGCAAGTACTGTAATGCGGAGCTCCTCATGATGTCGAATTCGTGTGAACATAGCTTATGGAAAGGCACGCAGAGTTTTCATTTCTGCCACTGAGAGTCCATACGTGCACCAACTTGCCGTGCCCCATATGTCTTTGGCTCATCGTTTTCTTGGTAGTTTTGCAAGTGATCGAAATAACAGCTCTTGTCGAAAAACCTCTGGTCCTCGCTCGCAGGTTCCTCGACACGTAAATGTACGTGAACAAAGGCACGTATTCTTTTCCTAATTGCCCCCTCGGGGAAATGCCCATAGATATGATGCGGCCTCACAAGTGTGAACGTCTGTCCGTTGTAGTGACGACGATGAGGATCGCGTGAAACATCCTGCATGTGCCTCAGCAAATGATAGTACATGTGCCGATCCGCTAGCTTATTTCCTTTGAATCCACTTCCACGAAAAAGAAGCCTTATGTGAATCTCGACGGTCTGACTGTTGGCCATTCTCCTGAGAGTTTGCTCGACAAAGGGATGCAGGCTGGTGCTAGAGCACAAAAGAGGCGATGGCTGGGAGCCTCCAGATTGACCGAACAGAGCCGAGAGATGCTGGTTGTACCAGGTCGCTAGTTTGGAGCTGATGAAGTCGACGTCGCTCTCGTACGGACAACAACTAGTATGGTGTTGATTCCTGCCCACTGCAGCCTGATAGAAATAATTTGATAGTGGGACGAGTGCTGTAAACCAAGTGAAATATGGACCCAGGACAACAGTGGGTGAAGATTGGTCATTCAGCTTGCGCAATGGAGTTTGCACCAGTGCACCCTTCACATCATCGTGCGCTTGTCTGCTTGTTTGAAGAAGCGAAGTAGGCATTCTGTAAACCGGCCAGAAGTGTTTTCCTATAGGAGATGCATCCATGATGGGAAAGATGGACTTGTATGCAAGCTCAGAAAGGCAAGTGTAGATTTGACAGCGCAGCTCAGGCGGCAGCAGCATGAGGTTAAGAGGCTGGTTGTCTCCAGGTTGCGTCTTTGTCACTCCAGCACCTACGCCCCAATCACGCCACACCAAATTATCCATGGAAGAAGTCATTCCATGCGCAGTCATGGGAGATGGGCGCGGATCAAATGTGCTCGAAGGAATGGAATTAGTGGTCCGAGTCAGTTTACATCTTTCGGAGCGTGCCTTTAACCTAGCGCTAGCGAATATGGCCATGCCCTGCCCTGGTCACTCCCGCGGCTCTTGAGGGGAGGCCTGCATCAACATACCCACCGTTGCGGAACAATCAATTCACTCTGCCAACGCCCTTCGCCTCTTTTCCGGCCTCCGCCATGCTCTCCGGAATCCTCATATTCAATCAGAAAGGCGAAAACCTCATATTTCGCGCCTTCCGTAACGACTGCCGCCCCCGCCTCGCCGACGTCTTCCGCATCCAAGTCATATCCAATGCCCAAGTACGCTCGCCCATCCTGACCCTCGGCTCGACAACCTTTAGTCATGTCAAGCACGAGAATATATATCTGGTGGCCGTGACAAAGAGCAATGCAAATGCAGCGCTCGTCTTCGAGTTCCTGTACCGGCTGGTGGGACTGGGGAAGGCCTATTTTGGGAAGTTTGATGAGGAAGCCGTGAAAAACAACTTTGTCCTAGTGTATGAGCTTTTGGACGAAATTTTGGATTTTGGATACCCGCAGAATACTGAGACGGATACATTGAAGATGTACATTACAACAGAGGGCGTCAAGTCGGAGAGAGCCATGGTAGGTTCACCTTGACTGAACCACTATGCAACGAGGGAGCAACTACTGATGTCGACACAGGAGGACTCGTCCAAAATCACAATGCAAGCAACGGGCGCTCTCTCATGGCGGCGAGCTGACATCAAGTACCGCAAGAATGAAGCCTTTGTCGACGTAATCGAGGACGTGAACCTGCTCATGTCAGCGACCGGCACAGTGCTACGAGCAGATGTCAACGGGCAGATCATAATGCGAGCATATCTATCAGGAACCCCAGAATGCAAGTTCGGGCTCAATGACCGATTAACACTTGGCGAGGACCACCTTCAGCAGCCCTCGGGGAATAAGGCTGGTGCAAAAGCAACGAGAGCGGCAGCGGGCAGCGTTACTCTCGAAGACTGCCAATTCCATCAATGCGTAAAACTCGGCAAGTTTGATGCAGATAGGATCATCTCTTTTGTTCCGCCAGACGGCGAATTCGAGCTGATGCGATATCGAGCGACAGAGAATGTCAATCTCCCTTTCAAAGTACACGCTATCGTCAATGAAGTAGGCAAGACGAAGGTCGAGTACAGCATTGCCATTCGCGCCAATTACGGCTCAAAGCTCTTCGCTACAAACGTTGTTGTACGGATACCAACGCCTCTCAATACTGCCCGCATTACCGAACGCACATCTCAAGGTAAAGCAAAGTACGAGCCCGAGCACAATAATATAGTCTGGAAAATTCCTCGCTTTACGGGCCAGAGCGAGTTCGTGCTTAGTGCAGAGGCGAGCTTAACGAGCATGACGAACCAAAAAGCCTGGTCAAGACCGCCACTCAACCTAAGCTTTTCGTTATTGATGTTTACGAGTTCCGGTTTATTGGTGCGATATTTGAAAGTATTTGAGAAGAGCAATTACAGCAGTGTGAAGTGGGTACGGTATATGACGAGGGCGGGTAACTATGAGATACGGTAAGCCATCTTATTGAACTTATTAGTATGTTTTTCGCTCACCTTTGCAGATTTTGATTACATTTTACTTGGTAGCTATGCCTGGGTGATCAGCGGTGTTGCATTGCAGGCGTTGTGGATTCGCATTGCACGATATCCAACCCATACATTAATCACACGACCACCGTTGATGCCAATCACGGCCGATTAGCCTGCACGAGGGTAAACACAAATTGCTCCCCATCTCTTTTCGTTCTCCTTTAAACTCTTAAGTGTATTGAATCAACTTCTCCAACATGGTCCAGTACCTCACCATTGTAATGCAAACATCAAAGTGCAATGTTCAATTGCCAAATAGCCATGGCAGAGCCGCTATTCATAATACAAGTAACTGTGGCAAGATATAGGCTTGCTGTGTTTGCTACGCTCACTTTGCTACGCTCACTTTGCTACGCTCACTTTGCTACCAGCTTCTATAAGGCTACTACTCTGCGTATCCATATAATCAAACAAGTGTCCGGCGCATATCGGCCAGATGGTACACAGTGATTGACACATACGGAAGGTACATCTACATGTCACAACGTAATTCTAAATGAGCCTCTAAAGCCCCGCTATTACCAAACGTTTCCTCTCTGTCCTCCGCTGCTATGGTCACAAAATCTCTCGATAGGCATTGCTGTCCTTCCACTCGTGGATTGGTTTAGATCGGGCAAACTGTCTCCAAGCACATTATGGTTGGTAAGAAGAATCAAGCCCTTTACGCGCAATAGGACGAACAAAATCAACAAAATGTAGCAGGCTTTCATAGGCTACGGCGAAACACTAATTGAAAGGGGTCGAAGAAAGAATCTAGGCTGAGTGTTTTGGCCTCTGAGACTTAAACAAGAGTCTCAAAGCTATCGTGCCAATTTTTACAATTAATTCCAAGCAACAAAAGTCAGAAACATGGCTAATTAGAGATAATTGATTTGCCCATGGTTCAATTCGTACTATACAATAATATGCAGAGCAAAGCATGGGTATGAAGATTGATGTCACTAGTAGGGGACATTACAGCATATGATCATCAAATGATGCGAGAAGTGAGAGTTGTGAAACAATACTTGAAAAGATTGGTGCAGTCACTAAGGAGAGCACAAAAACTTTAGATGCGACATATAGACTTGTTACACAGTTTCGTGATCGTGGCAAATGTACCGCTCCTCAGACAGTGCTTGCTTGAATCACATTTCTCATATCATAGTGAGCAAAGTGCAAAAGTGCAGATCTTGTAAGTTTTTTTTACGTATAGATGTCAGAAGAATCTGTTGGAGAAAGGACGTCTTCTACCGTGCGATAGAACCTCCCTTGTCCCAGACGACTCTCATCATGCACAAATAAATGCAAGAAATTGATGGCCCACCACGTACCACATTCTGTCAACTACCTCATACCTTGAAGTAATTATGTGACTGTATGAAAATTAAATAGTCATCTAAAAACTTGATACATGACTCCCCTGTTTGTCCTCTAATCTTATGCTTCGTTTGAGTCATGAGAAGGTATATCCAAGAAGTGTTTAATCATTTGCACAAATACACACACTCTACCTCTCAGTGTTCTGTACAATATCTTACACAAGTTATCGTACTGGACGCAATCATAATGCCACCACAAAATGAAAGCATATGGAAGCAAATCACGGAAATTCCAGTGCCCAATGTTCGGAAGAGGAGCCTGCTGCTCTATCTATGGAAGCTGGTACCTGGAACAACGGATGCTCTCCATCATCCAAGTTACCAAACCAAGCGCCAACTCTATGAGAAATTTCTTGAAGATTGCAAAAAGACCAGCATCCCGGCAGTATTCCGGCCTGTATTTAAATGTCACGGCTATCCTTTTGATGCAAATAACACGCTCGCTACAGAGAGTGGACAAGCCTGGGCTAAAGCACTTGCTGTAGCAGCAATTGTCACAGAAGTTGGAGTGATGGATATCACTAGGAAAACCCAGGAAGAGATCAGTAGGGAAGTAGCAGCAAAGGTGGCCTGTGAAGTGTTTGATGAGTGGCCTCCGGTTATGGATAGCCTGTTCAAAGAGGCATACATGTTGCGGAAAGCGGAGTTGAGAGAGGAGGAGGAGGCGAAAGCGAAGGGGCCTCAACGTTTTGATGGTGAGCCTAATCAGTTTGTCTATCCACAGTGATGAAATGAATCCACCACTTCTTGTGCTGCCTGTTCAAACGTCTCCTTGAAACCGTGAACTTTATAGACAACGAACGTTCAGATGCTATGCTATCGTATATTTGTCGTGATTAAGAGATGGGAGTGGCTGTTCCCTCTTACAGCCTTACTCCCAGCCAAATTTCATAGTTCATATTTCACAGTTCTAAGTTTCTAACCGCACAGTGCACGTAATATCCCCGCCATTTCTCTTTTCCTGGTGCAAGACTGGTTTCGAGGTCTTCATACTAGCATTCAAATATTTGGCCATCATGAGCAGAGCTAACTGATGAACAAAATGTTAACTGTGAGCGCTGATGGCATTCCGTAGGCTGAAGAAGAGTGGTTGGTGTTTGCTAGCAAGGTGAGCGGTTCGCAATCAATTTCGTGCTACCTTTCGACTTGCTGGACGCGACAACCGCATTGCTCATGGACAAGAATGGTTATGAGAGCATAAAAATTCTTTACTCATTCAAAAAGATAACACCGACGGATTCGTGGTTCTGTGGCCATCGTGGGTGGCCCTGAACATTTAATTGATTGGTACGATGCGCACCATGACTGGCTGGGAGATGAGCATTCTGGACACAAATCATGACCAGTAACACAATATCTAACATTTTCAGCACTCGGAGTCAACATTCTGAGTCCTTGTGTGGTTATATTCATCTTCGCGCCTACGTTCTTATTTAAAGTGCTCTCACATATCAACAGTAGTCACACACTAGACCTACGAGGATAAATGGAAAAATCCGATACTTTCAACAACGTAGATTCCAATAATAGAAGCAGTAACAGTTCATTATGTCACCACGAAAGATAAATTTCGAAGATGTTGCCCGTCTGGACATAGTTGAGCGACGCAGACAATTATTCATCAACATCTGGAGATCAGTACCTGGCACCACCGATAGAATCATCCCTATCGATAAAACGGAATTGGAGAATCTCTTCTGGAAGGCTTTTCTCGAAACATGTCGCGCACAAACCGACCTCGCAGATGTGTTCAGAGAAACACATGACAAATGCGCCTATCCTTGGCAGAGTGACATTACGGAACTCAAGGGCAAGTGTTGGCTTACGCTATTCATGCGAGCAACTCTTCTGTTGGATGGATTTCTCCCGTCAATGGATGGGATGGATCGCAAAAGAAGATTGGAAAAGATAAAGCAGTTGTTGCAGGAAGAGATAATCGATGACTGGGTACCAGAACACGATCGGCTGTTGAAAGAAGCGGCTGACAATCATCTCTATGACCCGGTTTTCTTCTAGTGTAGACGCTCGAAGCAGAATTCGAGTAAGGTCAGGACTTTGTAGTATATTAGCCTGATTGGTGTGTATTGTTCAGTTTCAACCCCGGGTCCTTTCATACAAGCTGGGGCGTGGGTAATGCTTAATGAGTAAAATTCAAATATGCTGTAGCTAGAGAGATGTCATTCAATTTCGCAGGCAAGCAACAGTTGAATTTTATTTTTCGTCTATAGTCTGTAAGCTTGGTGTTTTCAATGGCGAAAAGCAATGTGAAAAATGCTATTACCGTTCATGTTTTTATCATCTGTATATATTAGAACAAGATGATGCTGGGAAGAAAGACGTGTTGATGATCGCAGCGCTACTCCAGTATGTCTCGGATCTTACCCAGTGCAGACACAAAGATTAATGATACGCATTATTAGGTCTGTGAGATCTTGTGTCTGCACCATTGTATCATTTTCATCACTTGAGGCACTTTGCAAAGTTCCTTCATGGTGACAAACTGCCATGAAATCTAGGATTGCAGCAGTGTGGGAATTAATTGCAAACTCTTAGAGGCTGGTGTACCATCAGAATCACTAAATAGATTTAGAGTTCTTAATGAGGCGTTGGATACTCTTCATTCGTCTACTCCTTAGACCGGCGAACTGGTACAAGCATAGGGAAGGCTTGAGCCATAAGCCTGCTTGCGATTTAAGTGTTCAGCAGTGTCTGCTTCGGCTAAGAAACATTGAGGGTAGATATTCACATACAGTAAAACAGATGACTATTTGCTGGTATTGATTTCAAAAGATAGCTCTCCTGTTGCAGTCGAATGGCTAGTATAGCACTCCTTTGGTACTCCTGACCTCGCCCTCCCATTGTTTGACCACCGTCGTTGCGTTTCTTATAGCAATAGCAAGTGCCTTGAAGGCACTTTCCGCACGATGATGATCATTTTCGCCTCGTATACAATCCACATGTAGCGTTGTCCCACTAGCCTGCGCAAAGCTCTGGAAACAATGTGGGATCATCTCGCAACTCAGGTCTCCAATCTTCTCCCTCTTCAAACCTAGTTCAATGACACTGTATGGGCGATTTGACAAATCGATGACAGCTCTGGATAGTGCCTCGTCAAGCGGTGCGTATGCGTGTCCAAACCTCGCCAGACCGGTAGAACCTTGCAAGGCATTCTTGAATGCGGTGCCAAGCGCTAGACACGCATCCTCACTCGTGTGATGGTCGTCGATATGGAGGTCCCCCTTACACCGTATCCGTAAACTCCAACCAGCATGCTTAGCGAGAGCATGGATCATGTGGTCAAGAAAGCCAATGCCGGTGTCGACGGAGATCTCCTGGCTTGAAGACTTCTGCGTGGCGTGGTCTTTTTCGATCATTTCGCCTTCACCGTTGAGCTTCTTTTTGTCGAGAGCATCCCAGAAGTCGCTGCGCTCGTAGGCTTCCAGTTCGCCGCCGTCAAGGTTAAGAGAAACTTGGATCTTTGTCTCGTTGGTGTCGCGATTGAGGGCGCAAGAGCGTGGCATGGTGGGCGGCGTTTAAGTCTGTTCTTGTATTGTAGAGTGGGCGCCGTGAGCTTGGTGCGTGGAAGTATCGAAGAAAGCGTCAACAAGGGATCAATTGCTGGTAAATGAGTGTTGTAACTAAAAAGTTCGCTGGGAGGCGCAATCGGAGGGGGCGTTCCCCACACCCCACGTCATGGCCAAAGCTGCAGGGCTGGAAAAAGTGTGACCAACCACCGACTCGCCGAACCAAGCCGCAAAAGTTTTTGATATAGCCCCAGCCACGCCACAACGAGAGCGCAAAGCTGCTGCCAACCGAATCTCCACAGATTGGCAGAGAGATTAAGTCATTGCGGTTTTTAAGAGCAGAACAACTCTATCAAAATGCCCGGCGCAACGCAAGAGCAGACACAGGTCCAGATTCTAGACCCGACGTCTGCGACCGACGAGGAAATTGACCCTTCAGTTGATCGTGACAGAATACGAGTTGTGGGTCAACCCCATGTATAGTTTGATGTATGACGGGCTGACCGTGAGTAGCTATCTGGTGCAACAGAAACCGCAGCATCATTCCAGTTCGACGGCGAGGATCACACGCTGGGGAATGCACTCAGATATACTATTATGAAGAAGTGAGTGCAGGCACAATGCAACCATGTGGCCCATCAAGTTGCGGCTTCATAGGGCCGAGCATCATTTCGTGGTTCAAAGTACAGCTAACAGGACAATAGTC
>JAGTJM010000063.1:0-182849 GCA_020747015.1 Pyrenochaeta sp. MPI-SDFR-AT-0127 | reverse complement strand
TGGACAAGTCTTTCAAGGCGCCCTCTAAAGTGTGCTGGAATGAGGTGAAACTAGTGTGGGCACCGATAGGAGCTGGAAAGTTTAATGCCGCGTCACTGGTGAAATAAGAACTGAGTGAACTCCAATCTTTCTTATCGATCGCAATCGCCACCCGTGCAATCGTATTTCGGATAAGGTCATGTGCGGTCGGCATCTTGTTTGGTGACTATTCAATACTTCGTTCGCTGTGTGTGACTAGTCCATCAGGGTATCGTATACAGTATGCATTTATATGCACATCAGCGGAAGCATGCGAGGATATATACGGAGTTGTTCAGATCCTTTTTAGCGAAAATAGTCCATATCCCCGAATACTCCAATTCGTCCGTCTTGGCTTAATAAGCACCTTTGACAAATACGAACATCATCTGCATTGGAAAAATACACGTGCGCTACTTATTTCTTGGCTTGCTTACAACTTCTGACAAATGCCTTGAACAAAGTATACTGGGCCACGTTACCGCAGCCTTCAACGAAATCCCCTGGATTAATGCGCTGGCTAAAGTATTTGAACTTGGTCACCAAAAAATAAAGATTACAAGAATCTTATCAATTAATATACTATATAACTATCTGTATTTAATATTACTAAACTTCACACGCATAAATATTGTTAAAAGGGCTTAGGGTCCTTAGTAGAGTAGCTATAATATAAAGCAGCTAGTGTTAGTAAGGAGTCCTTTCTTAGTAGCTTCTAGATTAGAGTAAGTAGAGATAGATAAGTAGTTAAAGTAGTTCTAAGTATTAAATAGTAGTATTTAATAATAACTTAAGGTTAATTATAATATTCTATAAGGGTATATTACTCTTAAGTCCGTAATATAGGATTCTCTAGGACTACATAACTATGCGGGGCACGCGTTACTATTAGTCTTAATCTAGGTCTCTCTTAACGCCTATATCCTCTCTATCTCCTTCTTGCTTATAAGCGCTAGTGTCCTCGTTACAGGTTCGTAACAGTAGTATAGTTTGGTAATATAGTATGTGTAAGGAAAATGAAATAGATAAATCGTATAGTAATAAGTTATTATAATTGTGTGTAGTTGATTGTGTATGCGTAGGTTCTCCTCTGTGGAGAGAAGTTATGAGGAGATATCTCTTTATGGCTCCCGGCATTATTCATACCCGATTAAGCTACAATGGTCATTTTATTATATTGGTTAATGCAGAAGGCAATTGATGAGAAATAGGTGCTTCGCAACGCCCCATTGAATTCATTCCATAGCCATTGCGTAAGCTTTCTCTTGGGAAGCTCCCCACGGATTCGAGCATAGAGATCCCATAGTTTGAAATGATGTTTGAGTCTTTAGTAGTGGGCGAGGTGTGTTGTGAAGATATGCTCGTCTTAGAGCATGTCTTGTTGCAGGGTTTCGCTCAATTTTTCTCACCCCTCATCTCGCAGTTCCACACGAAGACTAAAAAATCGCAATCCAAACGATCCTACAGATTCTGGCAAACCTGTTTAGCTGAAAAGCCCCATCCCCCCGCCCAAACTAAGAAGAGCTCTCCGAAAGACGGTCAGAGTGCAAATCAGGACAGAGGGTGGGGTCGCTCGGAAGTTAACCGAGGCTAACCAATTTATGCGCCCGAGCGTACATCCTTGTGACCCATTTTCTATTCAACCTCAAGAACTTACAGTATCGACACATACTACCGTAGAAGTACAGAAAATAGACGAAGCCTACCCTTCATGAAGCCATCACATTCGAGAACCACGTGGGCTGTTTGACATGCGAAATATGTCCAGTCCTTCAAGCCAGAAGCGCCACCCCAAAAAGAGCGCCTTTTCATGTGAGGCATGTCGAAAGCGAAAGGTATGTATTTTCTCCAATAATTTTGAAGATGGGGCCAATATCTTTGTTTAGGTGAAATGTGATGCTGAACATCCGATCTGTAATCGGTGCAAGATCCGTGAAGATACATGCATATATAGGCTGTAAGAACACCAATATTTCCTTCCACAATGTTAGGCACTTTTTCATATAGAGAGATCATTGTTTTTGCTAGACTGGACAGCACAATGGCCATCTTATAACAAACACTAATCCAAAGTAGTCCTCCAACCGTATCATATACACAGCGACTGGAGCAGCAAGTCGCACAACTCGAAGCCGCTCTTTCCATGGCCAGAAGAGTCGGTGGCCAATCTCAAACTAATGATGTTCCAAGTAGTCAAAGTCCGACATCAGAGGCGCAGCCTCGTCTAGGTCCGGCGAGAGTAGTAGAAGACCTAAGAGTCGAAGAGGATGGAAGGTTATCCTTCCATGGACCGACCAGCCTGTTCCAACTGCCCGGAAGTCTACGTAAACATGCAGTTGAAAGCAATCAGGCAGACCAGGAGATGGCAGCCAAGAAAGAAAGTTTGATCAATAGCGCTTGGCGTGAACGAGCATACGAAAAGCTCGCAGATATACCAGTAAAATCCACTTGACCAAAGCCAAACTTAATACCAGACTGATATTTTCTTGAAGGAGCCATTTCGTTCACTTCTAGATTCCCACTTCTGCTGGATCCAGCCGCTCTTCAACTTCGTCTATAGACCAGCATTCACTCGTAAGTAAATTCTTCTTATAGCGCTTCTATTACTCACTCGATATTTAGGCGATATGAAGAACGGAGGTCCCTACTTTTCGCAAGCACTCTTGAATGCGATTCTATCCCATTCCGTTCGATGGTGCCGTGGCGAGCCAGGTATGGACCAATTGCTCGCGCCGTTTGACAATGGGGCAGCATTTGCGAAGGACGCAGTCAGATATCTTTTCGAAGATATACAGCATGGGAATACTAAAGTACCCACAGTACAGGCCCTTCTATTGCTAAGCGCCCAAGAATGTGGTTGTGGCAATCGAACTCAAGCCTGGCTATACAGTGGTATGGCTTTCCGGCTGATCGATGATATGGGCATATGTGTCGATGGCAAAAGATACGCAGATGCCGGGCACTTTTCAATTGAAGATATTGAAATTCGAAACCGCTTATTCTGGAGCTGTTACTTTTGGGACAAGCTCATATCACTCTATTTCGGCCGATCTCCATTGATCCAGAATTCAGAAATTAGCCCTCCCCGAGTCCTAAGTATGTTCTTCCCATCTCCGTCAATAAATTACACTAAGGGTATCACAGTGGATGACACGGCTGAAATCGAAGCTTGGACGCCACATGGTCTCCTATTTTCGAATTATCCACCAAAGCAGGCACACTCAATCTCTTGTTTCATCCAGATGTGCGCGCTGGCAGAAATTCTCAACCAAATCCTCATACACCATTACAGTCCTTCTCCTGAACTGTCATCATCTCGCGCCTACCAATACGCTCTCGCAGAAGGTTTGAAGCTGCGAGATTGGTGGCGGGACCTTCCCGATCATCTGAAAATTAACCTTGCTACGTTGCCACTAGATTGTCCTCCGAGCCACTTTGTGACGCTTAAGTAGGTGTTACGAAAGCTAAGCCTGTAAAGTGCATAACAAGCTAATTTCATATCGTAGCTGCCTCTACCATACCATCAATATCTTGCTCAACCGTGCGAAATTGAAACTTAGCCGGGAACCGGGATTGACAACCGCAATAGCCGAGCATAATCCGTTGATCCAGTGTATTTCGTCAGCAACCTCTATTGTCGCCCTGTTCGATTTATACGACCGCACTTTTGGAGGCGGCCACGTAGTTCTAAGCTTAGCATACAGCGTGTATACGGCTGCATCAATTTTTTTACTAGAAATTCAAGCAGTAGGCAATGCTGCGCCAAGCACTTCAAAAAGACTATCCCTTTGCGTAGGAGTTCTTCAGCGACTCCAAGAGACCAATCCAGGTATTCATACTAAACCTTTCGCGAAATGCTATTGATAAACGGATTTAGTCATCGGCACAGCCTCAAATTTGATATCAAGAGAGCTTGAAGCTCTTGGGCTACAAACACCCGACTTTCTCTCGTCCATATCAATGAACGACGCGAACCAGGGACCTATGATTCGACCCTTGGTACCCCTACCAATGGACTCTTTTCCTGTTTCATCATATCCCGACTTTCCACTAAACGGATCACTCGACGATCACGAAGAAACAGTACTGCTCGATTTGTCTTACTTGAATGGCCAGATAGAAGGCTCTATGAGCTATAATTTGTTGGATATGCCACCTGAAATGTATGAGACATTCTCACAGATCGAGCCAATCAGCGTGATTATGAACCCTGGATTTGATATCTACTAGAACTGTACAGGCATACATATCTACGGCGCCTCATGTCACGCTCAAGCCTGTGGTATTTGTATGTAGCGACAAATTGTAGAGGAGCTCCCGTAAAATCTTCTACATTGATAATGATCATGTAACATGAAAATATACAAATGACCAGCCAGTACCAAGTAGCAGTACTTCAGCTTGAAATTCAGAGATACAGATCAAGTCCGAATCCTCATTACCTCAAACACATGGGTGATTACCACCCTCACGCTGATCAACCAAGCATTTCTCCGATGGCTTCCCTTCGATGGAGCTCTGGTATTCTTCCGAAATATCAATCTTGGACCTCCAACACTTGTACCAAGGGAGGTCAAATAGCTCTGGCATGCACTCCAGAGGTATACCCTTGGTTTCTGGTGCCCACAGTCCCAGAACGACGATGCCAGTTGCACAGACCATTGACCAGAACACATAAGCACCCCATTTATCCAAGGCAGCCAACATGACTGGTGTCACCCGCACAACAGCAAACTGGAAGAACCAATGGAGGGACATGGTGGTTGCGTATGCAAAGCTGCGGGCCTTGGTCGGGAAGATCTCAGTACCGTAGATATACGGGATCGTACACAGACCGATAGACCAGCCGGTGGCGTAGATGAAGACTGAAGCGATGGCTGCGTTGGATGCGTGTGCGTTCCCTTGACCGATAATACCAAAGTAGATGGCCATGTAAACATGAGTAATGCCTTGGAGAGAGAGACCTGCGAGGAAGCAGCGTCTCCGGCCAATCTTGTCAATGAGGCCCCAGGCAAAGACCATGGTAATGACCAATTTGACTAAACCGTACGCACCAGAAGTGATGAGCGATGTTTCAGACCCACGAACTCCAGCGTATTGGAAGATGTCGCTAATGTAGTATGTAATTCCGTTTCCGCCCGTCCATTGGCCAACAGTATGCATCGCAACGGCGAGGAAGTAGCGGTTGCGTAGGTTGGGGATTGTGAAACATTCCTTTGCTGTCGCTAAAATGGAGGCGCTCTTCATCTCGATGAGTGAATTGGCCTCCAGTTCAACCCTATTGTGCTCAACAACAAGGAATGGTTCGTCGCGTGACAGTCCGCGGAGGCGAGCAAGAGCGTTGATGCTCTCCTCATGGCGCCCTCTGGATGCGAGCCAGCGGGGACTTTCAGGAATCAGAAAGGACGCGGCGAAGGCAATGCCAACCGGAATAAGGGGGACCGCTTGGACGATTTGCCACTGCGACCTGCTCGGGGACATGTTCTTGCTGACGCCATAATTGACAAAGAAGCCCAAAGACAAGAAAGACAGCAGCACGACCATATACATGCTGACTACCATGCCTCTGGATTTCGCGGGTGCGATCTCCGATAAGAAGAGCGGTGAGATGACAGTCAGGCCGCCTGCACCGAGTCCTGCCCATATTCTTGCAAAGAGTAGGAATCGAAAGATGCCGGACGAGAAGACTTGCATCAATATGCCGCTAGCCCATATCAAAATCGCGAGTCTATAAGACCACAGCCTTCCAGTCATGTCGTTCAGAAAAAAAGCGATTAGGGCACCGAAGGCGGCGCCAAGTACACCAAAGGAACTGATATTGGCGGTGCGGTTTGCAAGACCTGTTGCGTTGTTGATCCAGAGGGACTTGTTGAGGCCGAAGTCTGCTTTAAAAGCTGGCAAGGTCACACTTGCGCTGAAACCACCCTCATCATAACCTGAAGCAACATGGTCAGTCATTTGGCAACGCATGTATAGGAGGCGCGAAATACGAAGCTTACCTTTCGGGATACCACCGGCAGCCAAAACAATGACCGCAAGTACATAGGTGGGTGATGCCATAATGCCCATGTTTTCGATTTGGTAGAAATGGTTGTGAGGTGCAGACGATCAGTATTACAAAGACACTGGGGTGGAAAGCGATGATATATATAGAGCGCAGGAATCATCATTTCTTGTCTGGGGAGACGGTTTCCGGGGTATGGGGCGCTCCGTGGGGTTGGCAAGAGTTGGTGTGAATGGCGCGTTGAGTTAGCGTTGTGTCTAGCGCAACATTCGGTCAACTTCCGTAAGGAGTGGGGCTGATTCGGTCAACTTCCGGACAGCGAACACTACCACACAGTAGCATTGTAGAAAACCCGCACCTCACTTTCGGTCATCTTCCATCAACTTGTGCACCAACACGCCACAAATTGTTACATTACCACCATCGTTTATTCTCGTTCTTCTTTGGCAGAACAGAACAAATCCACCTCTGATGTCTACATCAATGCGCCCAGCTGCTTCCAAGGGCAGCTTATATTTCACTTCCTCGCCTCGCCAATGGCAATGGTGTGTTCTTCTAAGCCTTTCATGATCTTTTCTCCAATTATGTTTTTCCAAAAATTTAGGCTCATCCCCTTCCTTGGGGTCTTATTGGACAACTTACTTATCCCTCTTCTAAGGCATGCTCAATCGTATCTCCAACCACTGCATCGGCTAGCTACACATTACAACACATCTCCACAGAAGCGGGAGGGTTTATCCAAGACAACTTTACCCTCTCAACGAATGCCAGTACATGCCTGGGACTGCCATATGCACGTGACATCACCGGAACACGCCCTTGTTGCGGACGCTGAGTATAAACCTTCACTCTATGACTTGCAACATGCAATAGAGTTTGAAAAGACAATCAAAATCTCGAACATCGTCTTAGTACAACCTTCTATCTACGGCCATGACAACTCTTATCTCCTTGACGCTCTTAAGGCAGTCGGGCTGCGCCATGGTCGCGGTGTTGTAAGCATCGATCCCGACACGATAACATTGGCCACGCTCCAGGAATGGCATCAACTTGGGGTTCGAGGAGTGCGTCTGAATCTAAAGTCGACCAATACTCAATTCACAGAGCAGTGGCTCCAGGACACATTGAAGCGCTACGCGAATGCCATCCGACCTCTCGGATGGGTGCTAGAGCTATTCATCGGAATGGAAGACATCCCAATTTTAGAGCGTGTAGCCAAAGATCTGGGTGTACGATTGTGCATCGCGCATTTTGGCGCACCGAAGCTCCCCACAGTCGAGAAGAGAAGCTATCCCCTCGACCCCTACGACTTAGCTGGCTTTCAATCTGTTGTCAACTTACTGCAAAATGGAACCACGTGGATAAAGTTTTCTGCAGCATATCGATTCGACGAGGACCCAGAGATGCGTGGTATGGAGGCTGTAGCGTGCGAATTACTGAAGATTGCTGGGGACAAAATCGTGTTCGCTTCAGACTGGCCTCACACCCGATTTGATGGGTTCAATGTGCGGCCATTTGTTGAGCGATGCTTGCAATGGACTGAGGTGGCTGGTCTCACGGAAGAGGTCTTTAGTCTGAATGCTAGAAATCTTTGGGATGCCACAGAATGAATAAACCGCCTTGACTCCTTTGCAGACCTTCTTTTAATTCATGGTGGCATTTTTTATCTTGAGTCGAGTTCACTATGTAAGAGAAAGAAACACCTTCAGATTGTGTTACGTTTTTGATGAGGGTATTCGAGCCATATTGATTCTTTGAAGGATGACGCCCCCCTCTCTTGTGGCTGATTGATTCTCAGACTGGATTACCGTAAGTGGCTATATGGCTTCAACAGTGCCCCACGAATTTTCCCCTGTGTTTTCGGTTAACGTCCGACGCAAGCCTGTTTTGGTGGCTGACTTGTGTCCAGACATCATCTGGTGGGTGTTAATTCGGCATGCAAGGGCCAAGCTAGCCTTTCCATAACGTTTCGGTCAACATCCGAGGCTAATCATGGATCAGCCTCGCTCACTTCGCCATCCTAAAGGCAATTTTCGATTTGCTTTGCTTTCTATGAGGTGTCGGTCAGATTCCGCGGAACTTAGTCTCAAGATAATGATATACATGAAGATCTCATAAGATCATCTGTAACCTCGAACAGACAAGTTTGGGCGCTATCCAAGCAGGGATATAATTGAGTGTCTACCGCCCTGTTCCGAATATCAACTTCAAATACTATAGTAGTCTTCATCCTACATCTCGATTTGTGTATGTTATGGATAGGAGCAGAGGACCACAATCGGCTGCAGCCGGAATAATAGCTGGTAGTCTCGCCGGCGCCTCGGAGACTTTCGTCACTGTGAGTACTCCTTCCCTCGAGGTGACACTGAGCAGACCGCATACTTACCACACTTAAAGTACCCAGCAGAGTTTGTGAAGACTCGCCGGCAGTTACAAAGTCTAACGACTGGAAATGTTTCTGCAAGCTCCATCAGAATTCTTCGATCGACGCTCCAAAATCCCGGAGTTAGAGGCATCTATGCTGGCTGCCAAACTCTTGCTATCAGCAACGCAATGAAGAGCGGTGTCCGATTTATCTCATTTGAGACTGCAAAACAGAAATTAGCTTTTGTCTTGCAGCCTATTTTTGGTACTGGGACCATGGAAAAGAACCCATGGCTGAATCTAGCCGCCGGAATTTGCGCAGGCGCAACCGAAAGCATTCTTGTCGTCACACCCGGAGAACGTCTCAAGACAATAGTTGTACACGATGCCGCGTTAGGAGGTCAGCTTAACAGAATGCCGTTATCGAGGATTTTTGGTCAAACTATCCGACGAGATGGCTTCTTGTCCCTATGGAGGGGTCTCACCCCTGTAATATGCAAACAAGGTACAAATAGTGCTGTCCGGTTCACCTCGTTTGGTGCTCTGAAAGATCAACTGAGTAAGATATGGCCGGACAACATAAACGGTACGGCTGCAACAATAATTGCTGGGGCTGGCAGTGGGGTATTAACTGTGTGAGTCAAGAAGCAAACCCAATCATAGTATCTTACAAGTTTTAGATACGCATCTATGCCTTTTGACAAGGTTAAAACCCGAATGCAGAGCATAGGAAGCCCAGGCCAACGAATGATATCAGTTGCAGCGCATATGTTCGCAACAGAAGGCGCACGTGTGTTTTGGAAAGCCACAACACCGCGGCTTGTCCGATTGACAGTAAAGTCTTGCCCTGGCCATGCCTGTCTCTGGGTTCAATGCTAACAACTTCGTGATAGCTTTCAAGTAGTATCACTTTCACAGTTTATGACTATTCACGCAAAGTCATAGACTCGCTAACCACAACGCGAACAGGCAGGAATTTTTTGATGCGATGAAGTCACTGGAGTTAGGAAGAGGAGTAGACCAGGCGGGAGCCTTGCCATGCTGCACCGGTCGTGGCGCTGAAGCTTGAGAGTGGAGGAAACTTAGGGAGACTGTAATTGAGATAATGGTCGTAGCCGTAATTCACTTGGGAACGCACAAGCCCTAGCTAGAGCATCTACACCATGTCAGCACGGAGAGCTTTATCGGATAACAGATGAGATTCACGTGATTGATCCACTTGTATCCTAAGCTTCACGCAATTTTGGTGATGCCCTCCTCAAGCCTCAGCTCTGCCTTGGATCGTCGCCACCTCGGACGCCAAGCGAGTAGCGAAAAACCTTCTTCGGGCATTCCATGCCTATGAGACCATCTTTACCTTTAAGAAAATGGTTCCAGGTCTCCTTCAACCTTACAGGAGTCGAAAACCAAGCTCAAGCAGACACGATTCTTTGGTTGTTGAAACTGGCAATATAATCTTCTTATTCTTTTTCTCCGTCTATTTTACTTTGTCCTCAAGCGACCATTTGTGCCACATTCCCAACACTTCATCTTGTACGTTCAGCACCAACGCCTTCTGCACACTGCCTCGTCAATTCTGTGCATTCTCAAACAGGATGACTTCTCGTGCCGCCGGCATCATTGCGTCCTTGCTTGAGCGATACCTAGACAGTGGCATAGCTAATAAGAAACGGCGGAACAAGAAGCATCATGCCAAACACACTGCCATCTGGAACGCGCATCTGCCGAAGGCTCGAGTATTCCCTGATACTACGGCAATGACGAACATATTCACACAGCCGCAGGCCCTCTTCTTCTCGAAGCTGCCTCTGGAACTTCGAAGACTCATATACTCGTATGCCTTTTGCAACATTAGTGGTGAGCTCGAGCTCCAAATTGCCAAAGACAATGTTGGAAATAGCCATCCAAAGCCATTTGAATTGAGCTGCCCAACAGCACAGCAATTGTCTGGTTTCCTAAGCTCGTGCAAATTGTCGTAAGTACAAGTTTACACAACCTAGGTAAGCTAGCGCACAGGGTAGTCGGCCACCCATGGAAGTCGTCCACCCCACCAAAACAACGATCACGATTTCAACGCGCGATAACTCAACAACCACGCTTTCAAAATGGATAGCCGTGAGGCTGCTATACAAGCTGCTATTGCTGATCTCGATTCTGGTGTTTATACTAGCCAGAGGCAGGCTGCCAAGGCGTACAATATCCCAAGGTCAACGCTGCAGGGCCGCCTCGAGGGCCGCACAAGTCGCGTTATTGCTCATCAACACCAGCAGCGATTATCACCTGTACAAGAGGAGTTTATTGTTCAATGGATACTTGAGGAGGACTTACGTGCTCAGCCTCCATCTCATGCGCGCGTGCGAGAGATGGCTACTCGAATCCTCCAGGCTAATGGCGATCATAATCCACTTGGCCACCAATGGATCTCAAACTTCTTATCGCGTCAACCACGAGTTGCCTCTATCGTCGGCCGATCGATTGATACCTTAAGAGCTGAGGCAGCAAGCCCTGCGCAGATCCTTGCATTTCTTGAGCTATTCAATCGCGTTCGAATCGAGCTTGGTATCAGAGTAGAGGATATATGGAATATGGATGAGACTGGGATAGCACTGGGGGTATGTACAAATACTAGGGTGATTGGACGAGCTGGCAAGAAGAAGGCTTATAATAGAGAACCAGGCAATCGCGAGTGGGTATCTATTATTGAGACCATCTCAGCTACAGGGCAATCTCTCCCATGCATGGTGATCTTTAAGGGACAGAGCCTCCAAACTACCTGGTTTCCAAGCCAGTCAGTTCCTGACTGGCTATATACTACGTCAAAGAATGGATGGACGTCATATGCGATTGGAGTTGAGTGGCTCAAGCGGATCTTTATCCCGTGTACAGCACCAGATCAAGATCGCTATCGGATGCTGATACTTGATGGCCATGGCTCCCATACTAATATAGAGTTCATGTGGCTCTGTAAGCAGAACAAGATTATTGCTCTCTATCTCCCTGCTCATACATCTCATGTCCTGCAGCCGCTGGATCTTACTCCATTCTCTGTTGTCAAGTCAAGGTATCGCAGTCAGATACAAGCTCTCTCGGCTCTTGATGATGCAGCTCCAGTAAAAAAAGAACGCTTTATTAGCTCGTACTATCAAGCTCGTATAGATGGCCTATCTGAGCGCGTTATTCGAGCTGGTTGGAGAGCAGCAGGTCTCTGTCCTTATAACCCAGATCAAGTACTACGCTCATCTCAAGTCTCAGCACGAGCTGTTACTCCTCCGCTAGCTGCGCCGCCTAGATATATATCAGATCTATCGTTCAAGACTCCTCAAAGATCTCAAGATCTATATCAAGCTCAACAACAGCTTTTGCAATCAGAATCTCTGTCTCGAAGTACTCGGTTCTTGCTTGGCAAGGCAGGCAAGGCTATTGCAATCGCAAATACTCGAGCAGCTCAACTCCAAGCTGCTAATCAACGCCTCCAATATCAGCTAGAGCAGATCAAGGATAAACAATCAAGGAAGCGTGTTCGAGTTGATCCAAATGAAAACTTTAGCAACGCGGAAGCAATTAAGGCTGCAATAGATCGAGCTGCTGCTGCTTCTGCTGCAGCAGCATCAAAGGACCCAGAGAAGGCTGCTGCAGCAGCAGCAGCAGAAGCAGCAGCGTTGACTCTCCAATCCATGTGTACAGAGTTTCAAATATAATTGTGGTTGTTGAGTTATCGCGCGTTGAAATCGTGATCGTTGTTTTGGTGGGGTGGACGACTTCCATGGGTGGCCGACTACCCTGTACGCTAGCTTAGCCATTACACGAGTGTTTACGAAGTGTAATCAGACATGTCGAAACCGCGCACCTGATCTACCGATCAAACACTTTCCTGTTCCCAGATATCACAACATTCTTTTGTCTCCAACGTTTGCTTCCCTCACGCCACTTTTCACACTCCATCCAATCGATACACCTGGGATGGAATCACGCCTGGCGAGGGAAGTATTTCCTGGAAGGGGTTCCTCCATATAATCTTGAGGCGTGGAATAGATGCTGGAAGCAAATCGCAGCAGATATGGAGGGGTTGAAGCACGTTCAGGTCGACATAGCGTTAAGGGTACCTGACTTTGAAGAAGAATTCTTTACTGCGTTAGTGGATGTTGCTCAGAGAGTGAGAATGGAAGTCAGAGTAACTTGGAAGCATGGAGAGAAAGAGTGGCCCTTCTCCGTGAGGAGAGGAGTCGAAGGGTTGTTCTAGATAGAAACAGGAGAATGGCGTCCCTGAAGACTCTAAATTATATGTGGGCGGCAATCTAGGATATGTAATACAACAAGCGCCGCAATTAATGTAATGCTGAGCTAATGACTGTGTCGCATGCTTGAATTCTCCTGGCGAAAGAGGGATTGACATGCGTCTCATTCTTAATCACCTGCACCCTCCCCGCTTGCCACTCAAATCTCCTCAATCCTCGCCTCGCCTTAGGGTTCGTTTGCGGGTCTGTGAAAGTACCATCCTGATTAATCGAAACACCCGTCTGAGAAATGATCCATGCCCTGACCGTAAACAGTGTATTCGAATCCGCATTCTTTATCGGATCATTCTGGACGGTTGAACTGTTCCGATATTTCCCAGCCAAATCTTTAGCATTTTTAAAGCCTATGTAGAGGGAAAGATGAGTCAGCCAATTTATCTCAGAAGATAAAAACTGTACCGATAATGCAGTTCTTACCAGATGGTTTAATCCCCAAGGTTAAAAGTCGAGAAGTGTTCCGGTGAGGAGGCTTGATCCGTATGTGTAAGCTCGTGCGCAATGACCTTGTCCATGAAGACAAAGGAATCAATGGGTGTATAGAGCACCTTCGCAGCCGCAGGTAGTGCCAATCTGCTTAGAAACGCGACGAAAGGCTGGTTAGAAAGGCTGGGCAAATCTGATAGTTTGAAACCGCGCGACTGCCCGAGAAACCACGGACAGATTTGAACCTCACTGAAATGTCCGTCAAAGGTCATGGTAATGGCTAGAGTGGGCGGGTTGACATCGTAGCACCTCGCAAATCGATCAATCTTATCTTCTACGTTGTATTCAAGGTTACGGTCCTTGTTCAAGTATCTCTTGTCACCGATCTTCTTGATACGTTTGACTGTACAGTAAAAGCGAACATCTGTAATACCATTACCGCTGGGATGGGTATTTGGAGTAGTTTGGTCATTATTGTTCAATGTACTGCTCGCCGCGAGCGCCGTCATAGGCCTCAGGACATTGCTATTCGCAGCTTGGCTGATTCGCCGTCCAAAGAGTGTGTCAAATAAGTTATCGACATTTGCATCTACCGGAGTCCTGTTCAATTTGGTAACAGCACCTGCAAGCAAGCGTAAAGCGGAGTCAGTCTTGCTTTGCACGAAGCGTGTATCGGCTACGGTGTATTAACTGTCAGCAAGCTGGACTTTGTGTCGGAAAGATAATACACACTGCCGCAATCATCGTCTATCATATATCCAAGAACATTGGTGAAGCTAAGTAGTAGATACACGAGATATGTGGACAGTCGTGCCATGTTGACATCGAATATTGGACGTTGAAGGAGCTTATGTACAATGTTCTGAGCTTCAAAATTTTGACACTTCTCTGAGATTGAGAGGGGCGGGATGAACGTATGGATATGATCTTCTGAACGAGAAGCCCAATACGTCGCAGCTATAAATCATAAGAGTTCCCAAGAACTACGTCGCTTTCCCTTCTGCCTTTCCTTTGTGTTAGCAGAATTTCGATGTGCGATACGACAACGGCGCAGATTCCCAGGGTTGTCAGTTGGCAAAGAAATATGCTTGAACTTAGTAGGTAACCCGCCGAATTCAACCTGTACTAACAAGTTTTAATAGTAATTACCTTGTGTATCCCAGTTTATAAGTAGGTAACCTTAGTTAGGCTATACTAGAGCTGGTGGGCCACGTGAAACCGGTAAAAGGATAAATGATTGGCAGACAAGTTAATATGCCCCGCATCAGCCTCACTTCAGGGACTTGATTGCCGCCTAGTCACTCAACCTCTCTCCTGCGTCGACGATATATAGGTATCGGTGAAGATAAGATCGCCACGCTCACTCCACGCTGCGCCTTTAATGGAAAGCCTAATCTATGCGCCATTACCTCCACAAGATCCAAACGGAAATGTAACTGCGTACTCTCGACTTCTCGAACTCTGGCCTGGCGAGGGCGCCGACCCGTTTTTGTGCACCCTTCGAAATGTGGATGTAGAACATCCTCATGTTCCGTTTGAAGCGCTGTCCTATGTCTGGGGGCGGGAGCAAAGCGACAGCGTCCTGCTTTGTACAGACGACCAAGGGAATATACATGGGCAGCTGGAACTAACTAGAAATTTGGAGCAAGCGTTACGAGCCTTGCGACAACAGCATCAGCGCAGGACCCTCTGGATCGATGCCATTTGTATCCGACAGGATGACAACGCCGAGCGATCCCGCCAGGTATCCTACATGCGATCGGTGTATAATAACGCGTCGCGGGTGATTATCTGGCTTGGTCAAAAAGATGCAACGGTCCGCCGTGCGTTCGAATTCGTTCAGAAACTCGCCATGGCTGCCGCAGTCCTGCAAGCGACCATTCCACAGGCTCCCCAGTCGCCACAACAGGCCCAGGCAGCACGGTTGCACCGCAACGGCCTTGTTATAAACGCCATGAAAGAGCACCCGGAAGATTCCGGAGCGCTGGATGCGCTGTTTACGAAGGAGTACTTCGAGCGCGTTTGGTGCATCCAGGAAGTTGCCGCCGCAAAAGACTGCATTGCGAAATGCGAAGACCTTGAGATTGATTTCGACATGATCCTTGCTGTCGTACCACTCCTCCTTGTGTATCGAGGTCTCACTCCTGTCGTATCAGGCCTAAGCATGTGGCAAGGTATGGCAATTATGAAGGGAGAAGAACATGATCAAACAAATCCACTGGCACCGCCTGGTTCGCTCGGCCCGATGTTGCGAGTTCTCATGTCGGTTCGAAACTTCAAGGCCACAAATCCAGCAGATCGGATTTATGCGCTATTAGGCTGCACTGACGAGGGACTAGAACCGATCTTAGGGAGCGTGAATACTTTCGAGGGGAACAAAAGAAATCCCACCTTGGCACTGGTGCAGAGAGGCTTGATTTGGCTGGCAAAGAAGGTGGAGGGCCAGCGGCGACCTGATGGAAAGTTCCTTCGACATTGGGCACTGAGGCCAGATTATGACAAGAGCGTGCGCGACGTCTACCGCGACTTTACGAGGTATTGCATCCGCAGGAGTCCTCGGATTTTGGATGCTCTCTCCCACGTACAGCATCACTCCGACCCGACCGGACAGGACGAGTTTCCAACTTGGGTTCCCAAGTTCTACGAGCCTCGCAACGCTTCTTCGTTTGTCTTAGATGTGTACCTGGCCGGGGTGCCGCCGAAAGGGCATTATCCGTACTTTGCGCAATTGCAGGACAACCCGTTGGTGCAAAGGTCAATCAAAGAACCGAATATCTTGCAAGCTGACGGCTTCCGGGTCGACATTGTCGCTGCTGTTTCTGAGACTATTACACAAGGCGCTGGTGGAACAATCTCACCCCAGACCATCTGGGACCAATTGTTCACAATGCCCATTTTCCCAAGACCCTATTTCCAATACGGGTTTGGGGCCGAGGCCTTAGACGTAGCATTTTTTATAACGCTGCTCGCAGGTGGTGTGGCTAATGTGCTCAACATCGGGTTTGATGGGGCTCCGACGACAAGGTCCGAAGCAGTGGAGCACCTCACCAGGCAAGCAAAGTGTGACGTGTGCCAGTGGCTGGAGGGCGAGCCTGGCTTTGATCCCCAGGCCTATCCGGACCTCCTAAGCGACTCCCAGGGCGCGAACCCTGCGCAGGGGCGTTCTCGTTTTGAGAACTGCTGTGCTATGTACTCACTTAACCGGAAGTTATACCGCACTCAGTCTGGAATGTTGGGTCTGGGTCCAATGGTCACGAGGCCTGGTGATGTTGTAGTTGTTCTCTTTGGCGGAAAATATCCTTTCGTGCTCCGACAGCTTGCTCTTGAATGGCAGTTCCTGGGGGAGACATATGTGCGGAATAACCACATTATGCTTGGTGAAGCAGTGACGGAGGTACGTTCAGCAAGAGGAAGACAGAGAGTGGAAACATTCCGCATTCGGTAGGCCGCTCTCCGAGGGACTGAGATGCCGAATGTGGGCCTGGACTGAGCCTATCTTATGCCATGCCGAACTAGACGCCGTGGACATATCAGATACAACGCCTGGGTTGACAGGTGTACAATGTTACCTAACGCATACGCGATGCATTATGTTGGAGGCCGGGGGCTAATAAAGGATATTAAATATAAACGATATATAGATAAGAATCTTAACTTAATTATCTCATCATTCCTTACCTATAGTAGGTTCTTATTACTTCGGCTGCGCTAGCATCTACCTAAAGGGAGTAGGTAGCTATAATCCTCTAAACCTTATATATTTTAGCTCTTTTCATAAGTTTAAAATAATCCCTAACCCATTAACCTAGGGATAGGGCTATTACTCTATAATCTCTATTCTATTAGTATCTTCATAGACCTTTATAGTATATTTACATCTCTAGCTTATATAATTTCTCTTAAGTTCTAGTTTTCCATCTTTATTCTTAACAAGTGTTGCGTTTATACCTTTAGCTAACTTTAATAGATCGTTTTCCGTCTGCCTTCCGCTGGACGCTGTTTGTAGTTTGACGGTGTGCCCATTCTCCAGACGAGGAAGTATTGGAGCAAGAATCGAATGTTTTAATATAAATAGCTTCTGACTACTTTCGACAATTGTGCAGACTAAAATCGCGATTGACAGAAGAAGCATGAGTAGCGGTAGAGTGAGCCACGCCCAACGAATCTGGATGAAAGTTTCAGAAGAATGGGCCAGCCCATATTCGAGTCTTGCGTCGGGATTATCGGCGCTTCGTATATAGTCTGACACGGCTGTTGCAATACGTTCAAAGGCCAATGGCCAATCTGCCTGGTCGACGAGATACTTGGTGAATTCTTGGAAGGATGAGGAATATGCTACGAGTTCTATTGTCGACGCAAGTTGGGCCAGGTTTTTCGGGCCAATGTTGGCGCTAAAATCTGAGCCCTCTGCTGTGGCTACCGTATCGTTGAAATTTTCGTTATACCCACTCCTTAACAATGGTCGCTTGGTGATTGAGCCGATTTTCGTTTGCCCATTTTGGATGCTCACGTTTTTGTATTCGTGGGCGCAAACGCTCATGCGACAGTGTGTCAAGGTCCCGTTGAACTCGCCAAACTTGTCCAGATCTTCGAGACTAGACAGGCTGTCAGATGTCATCAGGCACGTGAATGTGTCGATGGTGTCGAAGTCATCGTTGTTAATTATACCTTCGCGACCATATCCTGAGGTGCAGAATCGATAGGTACTCTGCTTAAACGTATCGTTGAAGGTTCCGTCAGTTATAATGCCCAAGAAGGTTTTATTGGTCTCGCCAAACACTGCGTCAGACCAAAGATATTCAGAGGTCTGGTTCTGTCGCTGTCCCAATCCTTGTAGATTGGTCGTGTTTTCTGCAACGTTCACATCGAAGCTCAAGCCAAAGGTTGGGTACCCTTCATGCGTACGACTACAATTCATGCCGTAGCCGACGATAGAATCGCGCTTGGATGCTTCTCTGACAGCGGCTTGGAAAGATTGCAGCTCGGTAAACACTGTGTCGTTCCTTGCAGACACGCCGGATACACTTTCGCGGTCATAGTATGCGCAGCCAAAGCCGTTGTTTACGAGTATACTTTCCGACTCGCAGGTCGTACAGGCTCCTAGAGTGGTGAAGTTATAGAAGGAGCATTCCGTCGTCGGGCAGTACGCATTAGACTGGTATATGGAAGGTCTTCCAGCCATGGCTGCCATCATGTTGAGTGCCATAGAGAAGCGGACTGCGAGGCGTTACTTAGTCGTGCCGATTGATCGTAATTATTCTTGGACGTTTGTCCAACAAGAACTTACCTTCAGCGCTATCCTCAGCACCGCCATAAAAACGCCAATCCGACAGTGACATGGTTGTCGCAATAGCCCCAGGTTTGTACGCAGCAGTCGCTATAGTCCTAGAATTGGAATTTACAATCGATTTCCTTGATCCTAAGCGAATGACTTGTTGCGCGGACGGTTCAAATGCAAGCATCAAAAGCGTTACCAATGCTCCTACAGAAGCTAGCAACGCCGTCCCTTTCACCTTCCACAGTAACATCATCGCACCCCAAGGCCCTCTGCTCGCATCTTCAAAATCTTGCATGTGGCTCAACGTTTGCGGTTTTTCGAAATAACTCCATTTGAGCTGGCTGAGACATGCAGCTAACGGGACGAGTAGCGAGGACTTTGCGATGGTGGAGAAAATAGCGACGAGAGATGCGGGCTGGATAGGGACATGCCAGTCAAGAATAGGCTTGCCATTGGCGTGGACGAGGACTGTGATGATTGCTATAATGTTAATTGTAGCAACGACAAGGGCACCCACTTCCCACCACCAATCAAAGCGAAGCAGGCGATTCTTAATGGTAATGTTTGGTATCGAATGAAGCGAGGGCCGATATTCTTCGTCAATTCGGCCGTCATCGGAAGAACCGTCCTTCTGTTGAATACCCGAGTAGGTTTGAGAGGTTTTGAGAGGCGTCGTCGTTGATGTTGCGAAATCTTCAAGTGAGATGTTGTCATGCGAAAGTGGGGTACGTTCTTCCAATGGGCGATGAGAAAACAGCGGCGATACAGATCTTCGTCGCTCGCTCATCATGTCGATGACCTTGAGAGAAATGTTACCGCGACAGGTACGCTGTATTCCGGTGGCCGTTTCATATACTCGTTGTCAGATCTTATAGCAGCCTTAGCTTCAGGCCACCAGATTATCACTGCGCCATGGGATGATCTTGGCATAGCTAAAAATAGCAATATTGCTTGTAAGCGCAGCAGGAAAAGGTCCCATGCCATGTCGAAAACGTGGGACTTAGGGGAAAATTCATTTTTTTAAACAGAGGGCAGCCATGTCTCTCTATGCAGGTACTGAGCCCTCCAGCCAATGGGAGTTATCCGGGTTAGGGTTGACTCTCATTCGCACGTCCCGACTAGTCTACCGGCACGATACGGGTATCAGTGAGGTCAACATTCAACTGCCAAATTAGCGTTATGCCGTACGTATGTGGCATTTGGGTTAGACCTATGCAAGACATTTACTTCTGTACGCACCACGCGGCTGAACCATGATGTTAGGCTTCCTACCCTGGCAAGCGTGAATGCACATCCAGTTTGGTGTGATGCATTATGGTGCGCGCTTCAGATTGGGGTTGGAATGGCTCGCTAACACTTTTGGAGGGGAAACGGGAGGGTAGCTACCCATCCGCTCGGGACCGTCTGGCAGCCATCTCAATGATGCACACCCGTTCTGGGGAAACACTAGCGCCTTGATTATGAAAAGCAGCAAGGGGATACCGAACCCTCACGGACGGAAACTTCCAGTACGGATTTCACCAACACGGTTATTCGCCTAGCAATTAATAGAGATCAGCACAAATAGTAACACCGCAATTCACCGCTCACGTGAGGCTATGGCAGAACTAGACAGACACTTGAAGCTAGGACTAATAGCTAAGGCTGCCAGAGGGTTAGTTTATTACCCTCCCGCAAGGTCCCTTGATAGCGGCCTCGAAGGTAGGCGTTTAGGAGGAACTGTATTTATGGCTAGGATGCATGACTACACGTTGAGGCCCTTATGCCACTTTTTCTTCTGTTTTAATAACCACTAAAATGTGAAAGAATAGGTATCACATCCATTCTTGCATGCGTTTGCAATATGAGCACTAAATTTAAGAACTCTACCGTATGGGTGTACAGCTGGAGGCAAACTGCCTCATCGTCGATTCAAGAGCCAGGTCTTCTAGATTAGGACTCTGTTAGCCAGTTCTAGATTCTAATGTACGTTAAATTACCTTTTGCTTCGCGTGACAGTTGTGGTATCTTTAACCACCCAGAGTGTCATAGGTGATATCGATCCGTTCTCCAATTCGTTCGTAATTTCCTCTCATATGATCCGTTGAGAGAAAGTTCCCCTAGACGAAAAGGCGGACGTCGAGAATCTGTACATTCTCTTAGTGTAGAACTAAATATATAAAGCTCACTTTCTCGGCCAGAGTCTTTCTCTGTAAGCAGATGCTACATTCTAGCAGTGACCCAAGTGGTTTGTACTATTATCAATTAGCTGTTTCGTCGCACAGTTGGGATTGTGCATCCACTTGAAGCAGACACATGGGTGGAAACGCAGAAGTACATCCACACGCAACCGGACACGGCAGCCCTGCGGGTACCGATCCGGGCCGCCGAGAGTAAGGCTGTGTAGTCGTGGCTGCAGTTGTATCTTGTTGATGAGGAAGAGCAAGAGAAGGTGAGGAGTTATAATTTGTTGGATGTGGGCGAGGACAGTAAGGGACATCGTGTTTTCTGGCTTTATTTTGAGATCCAAACTGTGTTTTCGGTCCCCTTCTTGCACAATAATCCGTTCTTCACGGGATATATACCTCGTGTCATGAATGATGTGCTGATTTATACTCCAAAAATAGATAGTAAATTACGGCTGGATCTCGCACTGTAAATGTCGATCGAGGTGGCAAAGCCGCTAGGCCGCACGCACTCGTGTGATCTTTCTATAAGATAGGTCAAAATACGCTTGTAATTGCTCTTCAGGAATCTCAAAAAAATAGCCTACGCTTCTGGATTTGTCTTTGCCTGTACTACCATCAGCTGTACTACAGCAGACACGTGGCCACACCCCTGCACGTCATTTTGAGGGAACAAATCTGAGAGGCATTCCAATATCGCAAAGCAAGAGAGATTTCCCTACACGTGAGGGGGCCAGAGAGGTTCGTGTTGATTCGATTGGGGTATCAATTCCGATTCAATCACGTTGCTCAAATATACAAAACACTGCGGTATGGAACCAAACATGCTGACCTCGGACTTATTTAGAGAGCAACTGACCAATATTTTATCCTATTCCAGGCTGAGGTGACTAAACTGAGCCTCTATGCTGGAGAGATATTAGCGTTATTTCGATTGCTCCGAACAGACGCCTATGATCCCATCTTCCGCTGCGCAACCCTGCCGAATGGGCTTTTGAACCTACGTTGGAATTCGGATAGTTGGTATCCCATAGATCGACTGAATGAGCATCTCAGCCTTGAATTTGAAAGATATCCTGCGAGCGCGTAGTACCTCGAGGCTCGGCGTGAACAGCCTGTTTGACCTCTATACTTGGTCGGCTGCGTATTGTGAGGAGTTGCGGAATTTCATTGAAACTGCCTTTGGAGAACACACTAGCGCTGCGCCTACCGTGCGCTCGCGGCTTGAAGATGTACGGGCATTAACACACAATCTGATCGTAAGAACTCACCGAGGGCGTTCTACGGCTCATCCATCTGACTTATGTGTAAATGATCTCATGGAAAATAGCATTTTAAGGCTCCAGACTGCCATAAAGAGGCTGAATGCTCGAATAGTGCAATTGAATTTATCTAATCCTTTTTCGCTTCACCGGAAATGCGCCAAGCAGAGTCACGGAGGCGTTCCCAAATTGTCCCGTGCAGCTCCCCATCAGCAACAGCCTCATCAAACCTGGCCCTACCCGCGCGACTCCAAGAGCTATTTCAATCAACAGCGTACGATCAATTAGAGAGTTGATACTTGGTCTAACCAACGTGCACTCGACCAATGGCAAGCTTTGATCCTCGCACCAGGCTTTCAACTTCTTAAACACTGCATTGGCCATAGTGTCTGAACGGAGAGCACGGATATACTGTGGGGAGAGAGATAGTGGTAGAGGAATATTGTTAGGCGTCAATCCTACGGTTTCACTATCAAACCCGCTATTGGAGACAACTGGGATATTTGTCGAATTAGACATTGAAAAATTGTGTGAGATTATTATTTTCTTTCAAAGAGTGAGATTGATCCGCGAATAATTGATGTTAAATAAATGTTGAGAAACTTCCAAAGCCTACCCATATAACCAGATCAAGTACTACAATCATCTCTAGTCTCAGCACGGCCTACCACTCCTCCGCTAGCTGTATCGCCTACAACTATATCAAATTTATTGTTTAGAACATCTTAGAGGCCACAGGATCCATATCAAGCCCAACAGTAGCTTTTGCAATTGGGGTCCCCATCTCGCAGCACACGGATGCTATTTGGCAAGGCGAGCAAGGCAATTGGCGTCGCGAACAATCAAGCAGCTCAACTCCAAGCAGCCTCTCAGCACCTCCAATATCAGTTATATAAGATCAAGCATAGACAAATTAAGAAGCGCTTCAGGTTGATCCAAATGAACGCTTTAGCAACGTAGAAGCAAACAAGTCTGCTGCGGTTGATCGAGCAGCTGCTTAACAAGCTGCTGCTGCATCAAAGGAGCCAGAAAAACCTGCTGCTACTGCAGCCTTGACTCTTCAATTCATGTTTACACAGTTACAAATATAAGTGTGGTTGTTGAGAAATGATATCGCGCGTTGAATTGGTGAACCTTGTTTTGTTTGGGTGGGTGACTGCTATTGGCGCTAGCTTACCTATTAGAAGTTGCTCCTTGCCCCATCCCTATCAACCCGCAACTTTATAATAAAAGAACAAGATGTATTAACTCTGATTATTATATTCTATATTAAACTTATCCTTGCATGGCTACTCAAATAAAACTTCAAAAATTACTAAGCAATTTAGTGTAAAGCTAGAAAGAACCCGACAGTCCGTGCTCAAGTGCAGCGGTTCCCGCCACCCCAACCTCCGCCCCGCCTCACCTTGTTTCAAGTCTGCCATCTTATTATTGCAACCAACAATCAAATAGAGAGGGGAAACATGTCCGTGTTCGTTTCACAATCCTCAACTTTTGCACAATCGCTGAACAGCTTGTCGCCCGCTCGAATCATATTCTATAATGGATAGGCAGTATCCGAATTACCCACAATACGATTACCCAAGACCGAAGACGTATCACTCTGCTACGCCATCGACTCCCGTCTATTCAGCATATAGCTCTGCTGCGACACTCGCTAGGCCTGCGCCCGCTGCCCTCAAAGGCCTACACGAAACCCGAAATAAAAGACCCCGCGGTCAACGCACTGGCTCTCGATCCACTAAACATTCGATCCCTCACAATGGCGCCACATGTGGCAACAGCTTGTGTGATAGTCCGCATATCGCCGTGGAAGAAAGATTGTGTCCTGGACCGGAAGGCCTCGATTTATGCAGCCGATGCTACAAACGCTTTAAGGTTGAGCGCAGGCGAGCTAGGGAAGCAAAGCGCGCTGTTACGGATGATTGGAGAAGACCAAGGCGACGTCGTTCGAGGATTGCCGTCGACAAAGATCGCGCAAGCCACCAAGTCAAAAGCTATGACGGGAGACTTGTTAAGGACTACAGGAAACAACCACCAAGTTCAGAGTACTTACACGCAAGAGAGCCCGCCAATAAACCTTCTCCTCTCATCACACCACTATCAGACTTGGAGGGGAATGAGAAAAGCTCAGAGGGACTTGAGCGCAACTACCATATGCGAGATAGATCGACATACGACGAGGCAGAATTCTACAAGTATGGCAGGATTGAAGGAGATGACGAACACTACCACGGCGGGCCATGTTGTTACAACTTCTGGAGCTGTCGACGTAAATGCGTAGTTTTCATCTCTATCGTCCTTTCCATCATCATTCTGATCATCATCATTGCGCTCGCTGCCACGCTCTCGCGCAGGAAAGGGTTCACGTACACGCCTTCCTTTCGCCAAGTAAACAGCACGGCTGCTTTCGACTCCGGAGGCGCGACTCGCAAAAGTGTCAACGACACAGGTGATGGCATTGGGGCTGGTACGGACAGCTATACCTACTACCAAGGCAACGCGTCTGATTTTCCCGACACGTCGAAATGGGTCTCGTTCAAGGACATGTGGACCGCAAACCTAGACACCTTCAAAAACTCCTGCGGCTGGCTCAACCTCGGTCCCAACAACACCCCCGAAACCATCCAAGACATTTACAACGCCATCCAAGACCGAGCCAACGCTTCCCTCGTAGACCATCGCGTCATCCTCGCCACAATTATTCAGGAGACAAATGGCTGTCCGCTGAATCCACCCACCACGTCCTCGGGCGGCACGAGAAATCCTGGCTTGATGCAATCTCACAATGGGCATAGCTATGACGCCAAACACTCGCGCCTCTCCATTTTACAGATGGTTCAGGATGGGACGCAGGGGACGGAGCATGGATGGGGTCTGGTGGATAATTTGAATATTTATGGGAATCCGTATAAAGCTATGCGAGGATATAATAGTGGGTACATACCGGCGAGTGGCAATCTTTCTGAGAAAGCCGGTGCTACAGCTTGCTATGTAAGTGATATTGCGAATCGTTTGACGGGGTGGGTCCGCGCTGAGTCGAATTGTTCAGAGGGCTGAGTAATGAATTTGTATGTTATAATGCGTCTGGGCTGCGCAAATTGAATTGCGTCTGTTAGTTCTCTATACCTTATTCAGACAGATTATCAGACACCAAACCAATCCAGTAGGTCTAATACATCCAGATCTGCGCTCTACACAGTGACTTTTCACGTCATCAGAGAGAGGCCGTACATACGTACTCATCGCTCTTCCTCCAAGTGGACAACTTAAACTCCTTTCAGCCTGCTAGTTCTCCTATCAACGCCATTGTTACTTTCTATCACTGGAGAAACTCATTAAAATAAGGATCAGATTATCAAACTCTATAGTAGTGCTAGAAAGTTATTATTCATAATATACATGGTGCCGTAATTGAATCCGCCATTTATGTGCTGTTGGAGCTTTAAACGGCTTTGGCCATACAAGACCTGTTGCGCGGATATTACATAACTGCAGCACGGTCGACACATCTGACAAATGTGCACCGCCCTAGCGATCGAAACTCACCGTCCAACCCGGCCTGCCAGCCCATAGGCGTCTACTCGTATCTATGAGCGACCAAAAGTCGCCGTCTACATCGATCCGGCCTCCAACCAGCGCAGTTATACGAGCCGAAGACTGTACTAATCAACGTAACGTAATGATTGATAAATCAAAGTTTCAAATTGACTATTAGAGTATGCTTTAGGTGTGCGGTGAAATTCAACCAAAGATAAACAGACACTTGTGGTGACATTCAACACAATTTGAGATTGACTACCAAATGCTTGTTGGAGGCGGTGGTCGCATCTTCATTTACGCTACGTTGTGCTTTATTCTGCGGGGTCGCGTGGGGCACAAGAGTGGACGCTAATGATATCGAGGTATTCAACTTACGTAAGTGATAAAGCTCTCTTTGTCATGTGAGTCATGTATGTTGCTGGTAAAGTCTACATCTGGAATCCTTCCCAATACAAAAAGAGCAGGTGCGCCTCCAAGAATTTGTTTATCTCCTGTGCTCGACATGCCAGATTCAGCGATATCCGTTCTTCCTGAGGGTGGCTTGGTCCTTGTTACCGGCATTAGCGGATATGTTGGCAGCAATGTTGCAGATCAAATATTGACTGCTGGATATAAAGTTCGAGGAATCGTGCGAAGCACTACGAAGGCTAGATGGCTCTCAGATCACTTTGAAAAACAATATGGAGCAGATTCGTTTCATTTGGTAGAAATATCAGATATGCTCAAAGCAGGTGCTTTGGATGAGGCAGTGAAAGGTTTTTCCATGCTTCCTATAAGCTATAAAGCTTCTGACGAAGAGATTAGGCGTTTCAGCGATTGCGCACGTGGCCACTGTGGCGCCTCTCTCCGGATATCCTGATCCGTACATAGCTCAGGTGACTGGGCTCGTCCTCAATCTACTTGAATCTGCGTCTAGAGAGCCAAAAATGAAAAGATTCGTCTTCACATCGTCATCTATGGCCGCCGCAAATCCTGCCCAAGATCTCGAGCGGATAATTACCGATAGATCATGGAACGAAGAAGCCTGCAACGACGCATGGGTAGGGCCATTCGGCGATAGCAATATATGGAATGTCTACGCTGCTTCGAAAGCGACAGCAGAGCAGAAAGCATTCGAATGGATGAGCGCAAATAGCCCAAGTTTTGAATTTAATTCAATCTTGCCAAATACCAATTTTGGGCCCACTTTGAGCAGAGAACATCAAGGATTTGGCTCAACCGGGGCTATGTTGAAGTCGGTGTTTGATGGTAATACGAAGGCTATCGCAGAAGACCCACCTCGTAAGACATGATTCCTAGGGCACCCGTTAGTTTACTTACATAATGTATTAGAATACTTTGTCGATGTCAGAGACACGGGTAGACTGCACGTTATTGCACTTACCAATCCAGAAGTGTGTAACGAGCGCCTTTTTGCTTTTGCTGGACCGTACAACTGGAATATTATTCTGTCTATATTTCGAAAAATGTATCCGGAAACGCAATTCCCCGATGATGTGCCAGGTTTAGGCAAAGACATCAGTCGCTACCCAAATGATAGGACTGAGTCCCTTCTAAGGTCGTATGGTCGGCCAGGATGGACTTCGCTTGAGCAATCTATTAGCGATTCCAACCTACAATAAATATGTGTTGCATTCCACTAGGAATCAAGCCGTTCTCTAATTTTACTACCTATCATATCATAACAGGTCATGAAAGAAAAAGACAGCGTGAACAAAGAAGCACAAGCTACATTCACAGATTCGGCTATCTCTGCACAATCACATCGGAACAAAGCCCGGAGTAAAGTAAAAGAAGTATCCCAAAATAGCCTCAATATCACGGAGCCCTGGGCTCTTATCATGTCCACTCGTGATAATTACCGTGGGTTTTCAGAATATCTCAACGCGTGAAACGCTGCTAGTCTTGTTTCCATCAAGAGCGGTGCCTTCCTTGTTCACAACTAGTGAGGGCACTTTAGCTTCATCACCATCGAACACGACCGCAATTTCTTCCAAAGTGTATCCTCGGGTCTCTGGATAGCAGAAATAGCAGATGAAGGAGCCGCCGACTAGGATTGCCACGAAAACGATGTAGTATTTCCAGGCGACAGCTTCCAGCGCGATTGGGTTCACGAATATGTTGAACGAAACAGCGACCATGGTGGAAAAGAGGGTAAGCGAAAGACCACGAGCTCGCAGACGATATGGCCAAATCTCAACAGGATACGAAAATAGTAGTGGCGTGCTAAAAAGAGTCAGTCTCAAGTTCGGCGCAGTGCTTTCATGTGATGCAGATGCTTACAATGCAATGTCGTAGAACCCATAGTACAAGAATAGGAACGGAATGACCGCTGTTCCAACGGGTGCATTTCCTGTCTGAGCGAAGGATCCAGACAAGCCTGTGATGACGATGTATGTCGCGAGCATACCTCCACAGGAAGTGAGGAATAGAAACCGCCGTCCAAAACGATCGACGGAGAATGCGGCAAGTACGGCAAAAAATAAGTTCCAGATCTGAAGACATCCACTGATAAGGGTTTGGTGGGTAACATCGGTAATTCCAACAGTCTCCAGGACAAGCGCTAGGTAGTAGCTGACGACTCCGCTACCATTCCATTGCGCAAAGACGCCTAGAGTGATAGAGATAAAGGCACGTTGTCGGTTCCCCTTAGTCTTGAAGAGATCAGCCCAGGACGTGGTCTTGTTCGCTTCCTGTTCCATCCTGATTGTTGTTTCAATCTCCCTCATTTCAAAATCGACGAAGAGAGAGTCCATGTTGCCATCTGCATGGTAATCCAAAAGGATTTTACGGGCCTCCTCATTGCGGCTCATGGAAAAGAGCCATCGCGGGGACTCGGGACCAAAAATAAACCCAGGTAAAGCTGCCAAGGGAATGACTGCTTGTAGTACAGACGGAATTCTCCAGGCCCATGAATCCTCGTAATCACGGGTGCCGAAGGTGGCCCATGCAGCGATTAAGCTACCCACGTACCAGCCGCAGTTGTAAAGTGCTGTGACGATACCGCGATGAGTCGGATACGCACATTCCGTGATGAGAAGCGGTACAGCTGTTGCATACCACGCAGAAGCCGGACCCAATAGGAAGCGGGCGATGATGAACGCCACATCATTCGGAGCAGCCGTTTGCAAGGCGGTAGACACAACAAGGAAAAAGTAACCAATCCAGATGCCCGTTCGTCGACCGTAACGTTGCACCACCCATGCGCTCACAGGGTAGGTGATGACTGCACCAATGGGCTGAATAGCGTTGACAAAGCCTAACCAGGCGCCAGTGGGGTGGCTCATGAAGTCTTGCCACTGATCGAGGGCTTGGAGGCCGTTCATCATGGAGCCGTCATATCCATTGGCGGACGAGAGCAACATGAGAGAAAAGAGGTAGAAATTAAGCTTCACGAGCCCCTTTCGCCGAAACCACGCAACATTATCGGTAGGTAAAATAGCAGCAAGCTCTGCTCCGACGGACCGTGTGTTTGATTTTTCATGTCTGCCCATGATGACTGAAGAATTAATGTGAGAAGATAGTTTAGAGGATGTCTGTAGGAAAACGAGGTCGATGCATACGGGTCACTCTGAAGGCCTTAAGAAAAGCATTCTCGCTTCGGCATTACTTCGCATAAAAGCTGGCGGTTCAAATCAAGCCACCGCCCTGGAGTCAACCGCGGTGCGGGGTGAAGTGCAAGGGATAGGATACAAGGTTTGTGTATTACTCATTATCGAAACCTAAACTTACTCGCGTCCAGATTTACATGAGTCATACCACTCTACCAATTGCATATCGTTGCCAATAATTTATCCACGTTCAAAATCTGGACATCATGAGTGCGCAATACTAAATGCATTCAATTGCCATGGAGTTAGTGGGACACCAGACTATATGCTCCCGGTTGCTCCTGCACATATTAGTATCGAATTGGCGGCTTCAACAAAGTTGACCTCCGATTTTGCACCACTCTATAGCGCTCTTGAATCCATACGGCCAATTAGCACAATGGGTGTCGTAACTAACCCTCACGCTCGTATCGCATCCGCACCTGGTCTGTCACTGATCGCCACTATGCCTTCGCTACCTTGGCTAACCACAGAGGTGTACTATATTGTTGTAGACTGGATGGTCCAAATGCAATATGACGACTCGCGGAGGAAGAAAAGTGAATAACCAAGGATCTTTTCTAGATTTTGAAGATACTCCTGTGGAAGCCATAGAGTCTGCGCTACAATATCTGAATGGGTGGAAACTCAAAGTCGCTGTCAGTCTCTGAGATCAGATGCCAAGAAGCTACATAACACAGTAGTCTCTATGACTCGAGCAAATGGCTGGTATTGAAAGTTTCTAGCGACAAGGTGGACGAGGTCATACAGAAAGCTATCAAACAAGGTAACGACTTCATCTGATCACAAGTAAGCACTTTCACGCATGGACTACTCTGGGTAGATGCTGATCATAGTCAGGTGGAGATGGAGGATAATGGTGAATTCGTCGTCACTATGCATGCAGGTAAATACATCTTTATGACAATTGACATATATATAGCGCGGCCCTTATTTAAAATACAGGGACAAGTGCTTTGACCGTTGGCTTGCCCAACCCGATGACGGCCTCAAGGGCAACTCCATTGGACAGCATATCCTTTCGTAAGGGGAGGAAAGCGAGTATCATCTCGTCTAGAATACAAGTGAGAAGCAGATGCAGAGGAAGCACATCGTATGCGGATCTGGAGCGACCATAAAATCCGGACTCGTGCGTGGATGTGCTGCACGGGTTAATCGCCGCCGGGCCTTGGTCTATAGAGATGATTCGCCCACCACTTATCGCGGCTCCAAGAGCCTTGAGATTCCCAGAGAATTGTGGTTGCTTTGAGCCGTGACTTGGACTAGTCTCGTCCGCAAATATAGACTAGAAGGGCGCTGTGTACGACTCGTACTAGTTACGGGGGGTTTCTGTGCGATCGGTCTCTATGAAAGCACCGGAAAGCAAAATGGATAATCCTCGCGAGTGGATCGATAGTCTTGGAAGGCTCTAGAACACTCATGTTTATTGCCTCATGGTCAGACAGGCCAATGGCGTCTGTGCTGGGCCTTATGGCGACGTTTCTCCAGGAAGGCGAGCGGACCTCTTGAGCGCTCACATGTGGTACATTTGGGTTTCCAGTATGGATTGGGTTACTAGCATTGGGCTCGCCATGCTGAGAACTATGGCAGGAGTGACATGACGCTGGAGCTTCCGAGATGCTCATGCGTCGTTCCGCGTCACCGCAATAATGGGCCGGTGCCTTAATAGAGGATCTATTTGTTACCTCGGAAGCCACATCGAGAATGCTTTCTACATGTTCCATGAGTCTTTGACTCTCCTTGTACAGCTCTTGCACCTCGCGTCGCAACTGGGCTTCGGCCTTGCGCGAGGTTTTCTGGGTTCGGGCATGCTGCTCTTCGAGGTTCGCGAGACAGTCCTTCGTCCGCCTACAGAGCGCACGCTGCGCTTTACGGTCCACTTCGCGCTTGTGTTGAATCTGTCATTCGGTGAGGTTGGAGATGGCTCTGGCTCGTTTTTGCGATGGCTATGCGCTCAGGTGAATGTGGAAGAGATGAATTGCATAGGGCTCAAGAGAAAAGCGGGCGCGGAAATTAATAACCATGCTATGCGGTACTGAGGAGCGGCACAAGTGAGATGAGATTGGACTAAATTCCGGCCCAAAACCCGGAGACGCAATGCCAGAGTGCAAGGTCACCTTGAGATCACCCAGCTTAGCGTCTAAGTGGGAGAGCCATGCCCGATCTCCACGTTTTGAACTGACTCATGTCCTAGCTAGGATGATTCGCATCGACTCCGGTAGGTCCACCTTCAGATCCTAATACTAGTGCCTCAAATGCAGCGTTGAGGTTAGAGTTACAGCCAAACAGGGCACTGTATAGCCAAACAATTTACTGCAAAGCACCACTTTATGAATTCACTAGGCTATCCTCTGCCTATCAAGCAGACAGCAGCTGTAAGTCGCTTTTGCGCGTTGGCCTCGAGATGCGGTGCTTTGACGGACATCTTGGATCCCCGTAAGCGGGATTTGTATGTAGCGATCAGGAATATTTCAGAAGTGTAAGAAGATTGGGGTGGGTTCCGCGAGGAAGCTTGCTTCGCTTTCTACGGAATTTATAACAAACCCTGAAGCCCTAGACGCAACAAGACAAGTCTGAACTCGTTGTCCCGCATGCCCCACTAGCAAAGCCCACTGCTTTGTGGAGCATTGGGAGAGCTCAGCTTGTCAGCGAAGCGACAACAGGGTCAAAGAAAAAATCAAGAAAGGTTCGTGCGTCTCTAGTGCTCATCCGAATTGTGCACGTACGACTGACGTAATGTTTCATTGGCCTTGGGTGGCATGCATAAGCCTGAAAAGAACTACCATCCACAGCATCATTTGACTAATGTACTCGAGTGCAGGCCCATGGGAGACATCCACTGCACCAATGGGCCTGAAGCGTACTCTTTGTCAAGTGTAATCGAAAGCGAGCAACCCTCGGACCGAACCTCAATATGTCATAGCTTGATGTGAAGTCACAGGAAGCATCATATGAGCTTATAAGGAGAATCGAGTTTATGAAATTTTATTGTATCTGGACCATACTTTTTCTTTCGGACTGTTCGTACCGTTTCTCATGTCACTCTTTCCGCCCATCTCTCGTGATGCATCCCCAACCACCAAATTTTCATGACCAACCATGTAAGTCATTGGTAAAGCCATGAAACGGTCGCAGTCGTCACTCGAGGCGCCAGCGTATTTTTTGCTGTTGTAGAACATGAACCAATCTGACCACGTAATAACCCACGGCTGTGCGCAACCGTCGTAGTCGAGCACATTCTCCCCCAAAGACTTGGCCCGCTCTTTCATCTTAGGACTTTGTTGATGCTGTATGAATACAAATAGATGCTGTTAGCAAATGACTTTGCTTTGCGCCTCAGTATTGGAGTTGGGTTGTGGCCATTGCCTTACCTGCGCATATCGAATAATGCGTTAAGCCAAGCGAGCCACGACATCAACGATCCACGAGAGCTCGTAATTACCCGGAATAAATCTGACATCTGTCGAAAATACTGTAGTTCTGTTAAGCTGGAGTTCTGGAATATCTCATCGCCTTCAACTCCTTATCGAGCTCAGCAAAGGGAGCGGGCAACACTGCTGAGCTGTGCAATGCCATGACTCATGCTTTGCTGGGTTCGGCGCCTGGACGCCTAGGGCTAACACATTACGTCAAGCACGTCTCAAGCGATCAGAAAGGTTGTGTGCGAACAAAAGTGGCTGCTTATATTTTTGTGAAGAGAAAACTTCATGACACAAGATCCCTTGTTGGTCTATTAGTCATGTCAGATACTTCGCGATTGCGCGTCTGTTTCAATAATATCGCAGACTATCAATAGGATCTTATGGCCGTAAAAGTTTCAGACTATGTCATGAACTCCTCTAGAGAGCCTTTTGCGCGGGAAGTTCTACCTCGGATTGACGGAGCAGTTGGAGCCCCCTGCTCGAATCAGTTCTTTTTCAGACGAACGCTTTGATGTTACGCACACTAGTGTATTGATGGTTATATGGCAGCCGCCAGAACGTGTTGCATTTCAATTTGGCATTGCAAAGTTTCACATCGATGCGTTTTAAAATGCAAGTACTCTCTGACACACGAAGATATTCCTAGGTTGGAGGATTGTATAGTAATGGAGACAGAGAATTAGTTTCGAGCTTGTACTACATTTCCGGATCAGTATACATAATATAGGGATACGAAATCATGTTTAAGGGACTATATCTTCATTTGGGGACTCGAGCATTATGCATTGGTAGTCTGTCGTTGTCTGCACTGTCAATCAGCGATACAAAACTTGACAGCTTTACCACCGATACGCCCCATATTAAACATGTTTTGCTATCAAACTGTTCAGATGTACCTCCTATCCCGATTAGTTCCACTTAAGTTCCCGAGTGCGATCACACTCGACCGCTTTGGCCGTTGGATCAGCTCTGATGGCTGCCAGCAGCTCTTCACTGACGTCATCAGCAAGTTATGGTCCTCCAACAGCTGTGAGATTTATTCCACATGATGGTGAGTACAAAAGTGACAATATGATCCTCAAGATCCGAGAGGCTTCGCACACCGGCACCGTGGAGGGACAGCTGGCTAGCGCGAGCTGGTAGTATCGACTGGGTCCGGCTCGCCGCCATACTCACTGACTGTAGCTTGCTCCGTAGTGGCTGAGGCATGTGGAGGGTGCCTTCGATCATGACACGCCCTACTTGACATTGAACCGGAAACACCACTTCTCGTTGAAACCAAAGGTGCGCTGCTTGAGGACCACATCGAACAGCTGCTCTACCACTGTAGGCCCTTCCCAGTACCGAACTCGATCATTTTTATGGACAATAAATCATTCCACTATACCGAATGAACTGAGCACATGTGTGTTGATGCAGGCGTGAGCCTATTGTGCTTGCCGCTATGATAATCAGGCCCCAGCGCTACCTAAAATTCTGCGGACTCAGAGTCCTCCACCACGGGTTAATGGCACGAGTATGAAGACAACCTAACCCAGGCTTTGAACTGTTCCTGAATTGAGGTGTCGGTAAGGTGAGAGTCAGGAAGCAGAGAGCAAAACCTCATTTTAGGCATTCGGGTTGTAGCGTTGGAGAGACAGACATGGCTTGATTTTATTTTCATTCCTTTATTCCTAGGAACATATCCAGCAGGCCGTAATTCAGCTTGAATCATCTTCCATATCTGTACAGCGGTAACGGTGTTGACCAAGTCACCATTTTCGTGTTACAGTGCGGACGGCCGCGCTCTGATCCACAACCCGCAAAGCCCGCATAGCCACCAGCAGCCATAAAGAGTAGCTCAACATGAAAACTACTGCCAGTGGCCCCGAAATGAGCTTCTTTACAGTAACTTTCACGATGTAGTCTTGAAAGAGAATGCGCATTTGCAAAAGGAGAAGCTGGTTTGCAACCTACTCTCTAATTTCTATATTTGACAAGCATCCAAGGCTAAGATAACCGCGCCTATTTTAGTATAGAAGCTAAGTGAATAGAGTAGATATAGATAACTACCCTCTAGAATGATCTAAGGAGTGCCTATACTGGCTGCGCATACTACACATAGGCCTATATTAGCCCTTCCGTGCTAATTACCTCTAGAACGGCTTTAGAAAGCCTACGTCCCTAACGACGGCCCTTATAAGGGACAAACCCCGGTTCACAGTGCTCGTTTCTGTTTGAACTTAACATTGGTTTGGCCTCAATTGATACGAGCGACGGTGCACCTAGTCGGAAGTAGTTCTCGCCGTGTTTTATCTTCCATTCTTCCCAGAGTTCCCAAATTCTCTGCCAGATAGGATCTCTGTCATTTGGCATACGTTCCGAACAGGCGTCAGCGAAAATGTCATCACTGACGAATTGTGCCACAATAGGATGGAAATTATACCACCGATCTTTCTTTATCATCAGCATTGATCACAAGGAACCGTTCCATTTTTTGACGTACCGTAAGTCTGAGGCCCCATCGTGATATCTCTTTGGACCCCCTGTCTAGCCCCATAACGCGAACTGAATTGACATACGCACAGAACACGTTCGCCAACAGTTAGCATTTTGGGCGCAACAAGTCTGGCGGCCACCATAGGAAATCCGAGCACCGTAATGCCGTCGAACTCGTCCGTGTATGCAGCCACTTTGACCCAATCCTGCGTTACTGATACAACAACTCCACCCTGGCCGTCTCCGTACTTGAGATGATTGATCAACTTTGCTAAGGTTTGTAATTGATCATTGTCCCACAGGCTTTGTGTACGTCCGCCTACATTTACTTAGAAAAGGCTATTGGAGCCAGGGTTAATACCTACCTGGGGTCATGGATTCCAGTACATCGACCTTCTCCACAGAGATGACGAGCCCACCAGGGTTCCCAGCGCGAGAGCTCTGAGCATAAAAGTTTCTATCAGCGATCTTGATAGCTTCAGCTAAATGTTCGGCACGAATGGCATCAAATGGACCGTGCTTCAATTCAATTTCGTGATCAAAGCCCATGAACTCTATTATGGCATTTGTTCCGTTGTTGGTAACATAAATGCCCTTCCTAATCGAGTCTTTTACGTTTTTAAACGCAATAGTCTGATAACCATCATACCCGTCAAACCTATAGCTTGAGCCAGGCCTGACTTCTTCCCATGGTCCGCCGGAAATGGAGGCCAACGTGGTTACTAAAGACTTGTTGTAGACGGTGAATGCTCCTGGTTGTGGAATCTCTCTGTCAATCTCAAGTTGTTTGTCGAAACCGTAAAAGGTCACGGTGGCGGGAGAGCCGCTATTAACTGAGAGGTTAGATTGTCTGTTACCAGACTTAATGACGATATTTTCCCATTTGTTGCTTCCCCAGGATCTTGTTCCGCCAGGCTGAAGGGTATACCAGTCAGCTGATTCCCCGGAGTTGTTGAAAACTTGGCATTGTACAGCTTCAATCGAGCTGTTCACCACTATGATCGTCGCCATCTACGAAAATTCCGTGGTTAAGATATCGCTTGGGTTTAGGCAGCAGCACTTACTCACTTCACGAAAAGAGTTGAAATGTATGTTCTACAAAGTGTTATTTAGGTATGCAGAAAATGCTACCAGAGAACCGACACACTCAACATGATATATCTTTGCAGGTGTACGTTACTTATACTCATTTCTTCATTCCACTGGTGTTCCAAGGCTCCGAGTGGGGCTGAGCCAAAGCCAATAAGCCACATGATCGCTATAATGCAGCTCCTCATTATCACACCACTCAAGATCCTTGCATTTCCTCAGCCCCAAGCTAAGGCGCTGCCCTGCATCAATTCTGCTTTCAGCCCCTCCATCGCCTGGTCGAGATCACGCCTCAAGAAAGGTTCACGGAACGACTGGAACGAAGATGGTTGGCCAGACAATGGTGTCAAGAGGAATAGCGTGGAATGAGGGTGTCGTAAAACAGAGGTTCAGTTTTTTTTTCTTCCCGTGTACCTAGTTAGGCCTATCGTAGTGTACTAAAATCTTATTGAGCTACGACCTCGCACTTCTTAGTTATGGAGCTAGAGCCTCTTCCTAAGAGAGCTTTTTATTGACTATGTTTTTCTTTCTTTGAATATAGCGAATTAATCTTAATGTACCTCCTACTATACAGTCTATTTTATATATATTAGGTTTTACATATATTGTTTCAATTTTTCTTATGATAATAGTGGTATATTCCTAATCTTTTATATCATAGGCCTCTACCTTAGTATTATCTTAGTAAGGAGAGGGTCTAACCTATATTAGTCTAATAATCCTATACTATCTGTGCTGGCCCCTCTATATTAGTCGACGATACATAGACTCTAGTCTGGACGCTGATACTCTCCTCTTCCATAGTCTTCACCGAATGATCATCAGGAGACAATTCTGTCTCGACCCAACAACGGGTACGGTTCCTCTCTAATAGCTCATGCTCATACTCATCAACTTGTGGTTGCTTCGGGGTTTTCGCACCGTGCTCTAATCCGGACACGCTTACGACAGGACCACCGGTGTGACTTGAACTCAAGCTCATTCCAAGACGTGAGGACCAAGGGAGCAACTTAATGACTGGCCTTAGCGAAGGGAGGCAGATACAGATAACGCCCATGCAGTTTTCGATCATGCTCCAGAAAACAGAGTCCTCTACAGACCAATTTGCATAGAATCCTTTAAGATCTAGAAGGAATAGCAAGCGAAGACGGATGATGGACGCAATCAGAACACTGGAACACAACGTTAGTGTTTGCAGAGAAAGCATCCCTGTGTCAGACTGTGAGAAAGAGCGTGACTTACAAGCCACCGAGAAAGAAAAATCCAATAATGACGATCTTCTTTACTAAGGTAATTTTCAATCCCCAGACGTAGGGCATAGGTAGCATAAGTAAGAAGAGATCAGCTAGGATATTAGGGATCGAGGTACCGAAGAAAAATGGCGCTAGGTCGACGCATCTCGCTGAGGCCCGTAACGCGGGCTCCCAAAGGGAGGCGACAGGGACGCATTGGAAGGCTGTAACCAGGATCTACAAGTATTCACACCATTAGACTTCGCAGTTTTAAAAGAGCTGCAATATGTAGTATTGGTGCTCAACAGGAAGATGCAAACTTACCGACGCGATGAACCACGCCACTACAAAACAAGTAACAAAGTAGATTGGAACGCGCATAGAGACATTGAATAGCCTCCAGTAAAAGGCCAAGATGGAGGATTTCAGGCTAAGCTGGATAATATAATAGAACAGCTCAGCGACATAAACTGTCTTTGCATTTTCGAGAAGGGTACTCTCTGAGATAGGCTCCCCCCGTATGATACTATCACTCGGAAGATCTGAAATTAACGTTAGAATACAAAGGTGGCACATGCGAAGCATAGTCCTTACCTACGAGTATGAGGGAAACGAACACCCCCACTGCGACCTTGTTCACATAACGTGTTAGCCAGCGTCCGGTAATCAAACAATTTGAGGCATCATACCAGTCCAGCGCAAGCCAGCCAGTCATCGTACCAGATCCCGGCCCTGGATATCTTCCGCGCAATAAAGCGAAGAATAACAGCAAGAGTAGCCAACGGAAAACAAATCGACGCTGCAGTGATCGTCCGATCCCGATACTCCTTAGTGAGGTTGTTTACATTCGCGGAGGATAGCTCTGTCATATTTGGTGAAGCAGCAAAAGTGGATGTGTGATCGCGTCTGTGGGAGACCGACGGGTCATGAAGAACTCCTTACTTTGCCCTTCTCGGTAAGGCCCTTTATATGTCGCGCCTTGACAGTGGGCTCCTCAAGAGAAGATGTTGCCGTACGAGATTCCACTGGAGACGTAGATCATCGCTGACTCGAAGGAGTGATTCGGAATTTTGTGCCGCGAAGTGACGGGATTGCTTTTTGATGGGCAAAGGGAAGCTCCCAGTTCGTTGAAAAGGGCCATCGGGTAAACCAATAAGTGCATGCACTTGCGAAGTACCCTGCAAAAATGATGGGCCTTAAAGCATTAGCTCTTCTAACCGGGTGGTGATAAGCGATAGTTCGCACAGCTGTCACAATGTGTTCCCGAAACGAACGCCAGCTGAGACAACCAATTATAACAGACGCCACCCGGAATTCCCCAGACGCTACACCCCTATGCTGGTTGAATTGGAAGAGTTGCCGTACGCCACTTCATTTCATTATTACACACATCAGTTGAAGTAAGTTTGAACATCACCAGCACCCCAACATAACGGTAGAGGTCGCGCCAACGCAACCCGCAGAGCGATGTCATGCATGTCACAAGTGTCCTGCATAACAAAAATATCCCGACCCTTCTTAGCGCACAGATGCAGCCAACGGGATTTAGCACCATCGCTTGGTTCAGGGTTAGGAGGCACATTCGCAAAATAAGCTTCAAGATGTGTTGAGTTGGGAGACCTGACCAAGAAACCTGATCATCCACATAGAATTAGCTGCACTGAGCACTCTGCGATGGAGTCTAACAAATCCGAATGCTTTAACATGTTTGGAGTAGCCTTTCCTGCGCCGTGTTGTACAACAATCGCGAAAGCTTAGTGTAATTGGATAGCCACCGTGTCTCAGAGCTCTATACCCACATTTAGCGCTTGAACCCCTCTCAACAGCCTCCTGATCATCTCCCTCCTTGATTTCATTAAGACTGCTACTGGAATGTTGCTAATTCAGCAAATAGGCAAGTACCCAACAGCAACAACTGAAGCACCCATTCTGAAACCGAGCTAAAACATTTCGCCCTGGTTGATAGAGAAACATATGTAGGCGATGTAGCGTCCTTCTTGAAGCGCAGCATTATATATGCTGGCGCAATCGATAATCCTGCCAGCGGTAGAATAAGCTTCATGGGCAACGCGATCACCGACGCCAAAACTGCACAAGACTGCAGCAAAGATCTCCAACCTGCCTTTCCATTTCTCTCCTCTCAAAGTTTATCCTTATCCATCTCTTCAATCTTCCTCTCCATTTCCTGACTTATCTTCGGCCCGAGTTCATCTATAGCCTTCATCTACCTGAGCTTTGTTCTCCCTCAGCGCATCTAACTTTTCCTCTATCCGCCGTACTTCGGCTGCGTCATGAAAAAATCCAGCTATTGTAGTTGTGCAGAGATTCTTGATTATTATGCTTGCTGTCTAGAATGCCTTATTTTGGGCAGACAAAACCAACAACGTAGCACAATGTGCCCGCCCACCGATCTACTAATCGCATGACAATGAAAAGGCCTATGTCTCTTGCGATACGTTCTAGATCTTCTCTTGTATCATCATTTCTGCAGCTTTCTCCATCGGCAACTCCAACCTTTTGTTCAATCAAGCGTGGCCGGCGCCAGCCGAGGTGTCACTTAAGGTTACCACATTGTGAAAGGAATGTAGAAACTGTTCGCACACCTGTGGGGCGCGGGCTCCCATCGCAGCACCAAAATCACGAGTCGGCGGATAGCCGCCGAAGTAGATCTCTGGAAAGACGATGACGTATATTTCTGGTGAGGTTGCGGCTTTGATGATTCTTTCACTATTGCGACAGGTGTCTGCTTTGATCATAGGCCACCCGACTGTGCAGAACTGATCTAGAGATTTGGGAGCATTTTCGATGTTCAGATAATAGCACATATTAGATTTGAAGAGATTAGGACCTCTATCGCTAATTGAGCTCCAGCACGTTGCCAAACCAGCTAACGGTACGACAACAACACCCATCAGGTCATCTCCTAATTGTCCATGTTAGAAAGCCTGGGTCGTGCCCACATTCGTGCAATACATATTACGCGTGTCATCCTAGCATTACGAGCAAAAGAATGAAATTTCACATGTTCGTTTGGATTGACATGACTCAGTTTACGCCATATATTCCTCTTTGGCTAAGGAGTTTTACACGGCCTTGGCGAGTGAAGAAGGCGTCTCTTGCATAATGAAGATGGACCATGACTACCATAATCAAGATGCCCTCTTGCGTGTAGGTTGAGTCTGTTGTGAATGTAAAGTAGACGGGAACACTAAGAGGTCAGAAGTAGGTCCTGGCTACAGGGAATACAACCAGATTTATACATTATAGCGGAAGGATTTTTCTAGCGGCAAGTGGGTCAACATCGACTCGCGCGAATATTCTAGCTCAAACTCGAGCCCAATAATGAACCAAACCGGATGCGCGATAAAGGAGACGTGCTCACCCCACCTCCGCAGAATTCTGACAGCGGAACGGTGCGCCCGAAAACAAGTTCTTAACTCAGTCTAGTCAAGTATCGGAGGCATGGCCCAATAATATGCCCAAGAGATGTAGTGACAGAGCGAATGGCATTAGGTGTGGTTTTGAGCTTCTATTGCCCGACAGAATTGAATTCTAAAAAGGAACGGCAGTGCAGGAGATACTGTTGATGCTGGAACATGCATGAACATCATGCCACCCGTTCTGGAAGGTTGGCTGGATGTGGCAAAAGCTGAAGCTTTTCACAGCTGCACGTTAAAACAGCATGTTGGCTCCAATAGCGGCAGCTAAGCTGAAATTGGTGGGTTGCAGTGCACCATTTTGCGGGGTACGCCATCCCTGCAGCTGCGTCCGAAATCCATGGAACAATTCTCGAGCCCTTCCTTGTCGTGCACATGGCGGAGGGGTTTTCTGCCCCACAGGTCGAGCGACAGTCTTTCAGCTCCCTCAGCCCTGCTCAAAGAACGATCGTTTGCGGTCTGAACGGTGGAGAGTTCCAGAAGAAGAACACATGTGACAGCAGCATAGACTGTTGCATTCCTTTGTTTCAGCCTGACCCCATAACTCCAATACTTCCGTTTCTATTTCCACCGACATCTTCACATCTTCAAATCTTCACAAGGTCCATTGAAAATGGCAACAACTAGAAGAGTTATCGTGCTCTGCGACGGAACTTGGTGCGGTCGGGAAACGAAAACCAAGAGCAATATCCATTTCCTAGCGAAAATGATCGGGATCAATCTTCTTGAAAAGACCGCGACAAAAGCATCGTCTTCGGGGGATGTTCATGCCAGATATTTTGATGGAGTTGGCTTGGGCGGGGATTTCATGAGCTACCTGTGGAACGGTGCTCTTGCGACTCAGGCGGGAAAAGAATGTACTGATGTTTACAAATTCATAGTACAAAATTTCGCTCCGAAAACAGAAGTATGGATGTTCGGGATCAGCAGAGGGGCCTACATAGTTAGATCCGTTGCCGGCATGATCAATAATTGCGGAATCATTAAAGACAAAACAAATGGGGATTTAATCGATCAAGTCTACAATATCTACCGAAGCCCATACACGGTTCACGAGCCGTGGTCAACGGAGATGATCGAATTTCGAAAAATAGTTAGCCACGATGTGACGACTCCGGTCAAATTCATGGGAATTTTCGACACCGTTGGAGGTCGAGGCGTACCAAAACTGAACTACCACACTGGAACTGGATTTGAGTGGCCCGAGTTTTACGACAACAAGGTGTCGAGCGTGGTAGAGAAGGTCTACCATGCAATCGCAATACACGATCGGTTCTGGACATTTCAACCATGTCTAGCGTCGAGGACGTCCAAACACAGCAATGATGAAAAATTAAAGATCCACCAAAAGTGGTTCCCTGGATGTCATTACGATATCGCAAGGCAGGAGTTCCAATTCCTTCGGGAAGGAGGTAATAGATTAGAAGAATTCCTCTTTCCAATACTCAACATTTTCAGCAAAACGGTCTCTCCGAATGAGCAACTTGCGGATCTTGTCCTGCTGTGGATGCTCGAAAGTGTCAACGACGTAGGAGGAGGATCAATCATCCAACAGGATATGGCTGGTAATGAGCGCAACATCGCTAAAGCAATATCAGACATAAAGGAACAAATTACTTCGCAAAGCAAGGGTAGTGGAGACGTATACGACCACGTCCTTAGCTACCTTCCGGGTGGGAAAATCATGTCCATTCCGATAGCCTGGTTTAAGAATCTGAACGAGAGTGCGTACGCGATCCTCTTCAACCCTGTAGACAGAGTGATACCCGATCCGGGTAGGACGCAAACTGCTGTCCAGAACGAAGTGTATAACTACACCGTGCCCGACCCTAACATTGGAACAAACGTCATTATAGAGACGTCTGCTGGTGTCATTCCACCGCGTTATCCATCACGAACTTATCAAAATTATCGCACGTACATGGCAGCCGTTGGGCAAGCACCCTAAGAAATTGGGCGGATGTACACTTTGAGACAGGTACCTTACTCGGAGGAATAGATGCATACGTCGGATAGTTACGCGTAGACTGCTGGGGCTTAACGGCGTACTAAGTCTTGTTAGAGTGTGAGCTTTTAGGGGATTAGTTTGTCAGGGAAGAAAGTATATTTAAGGACCGATGTGAATAAACATGAACAGTGAGATATCACAAACTCTCCTGCAGATCTCTTTGGTCCGGGTAAAAGCCTGTACTATTCGCTTCCGGCAGCAGCGTCTAAGTGGACGATAGCTGAGTGTTTGAATGGGGAAGACGCGGAGACGCTGCTTGGGTCAGGCAGGGAGCTATTTGGTGTGGGTGCGATTTTGGTGGCACCATTCTGTGAGCGACGCGTGCAATAGCTGCGGCACCCGCGAAACTCAGGCCGGTCGTGCCGGCTGCCCCAAGCCACTGCTTGCTGCTTGCTGTGTGCTGTTTGGCCGCTGGATGTCCACACTTGAACCCATCAGCCATCTAGCCGCCGGTCAGGTACATATGGCGCAGCTGTGAAAGTCGCAGGCTACTTTCGGACTCCCTGGGCTGACGTCGGTAGGAAGCTCACCTCGGAAGTATGTTGTAAGCTATAAGTAGTATAGTTCAGCATAATCTCAGTAAGGTAGCCCATTCACCTATGGAGTGCGTACGCTGAGAAGAAATGAAGCCGATTTCTGAAGCACGGGCCATTCTTTCGTAGCTGTCAAGACGCAACTCCAGTCTCTCGATTGCAGCGCCCAACTCCTCGTAGTGAACATCACAATGCCTCCCTAGATACGCATAAGGCCATGCGCACTTCGTGTGTGTGCATCTCCGCTCTCGGTCGCCGTAATCGCAACCTCGACGCCCGTCGGAGCAGCGTCAACGTCCGTACCTGCAGCGCCCGTTTCTTGCATTTGCCCAGCATTTCCAGTCAACGGCCACCATCATGCGCTACCCACCATTGCAGCCACAGTCTTACAAGCTTCCAGAAGTCCGCGCACCCCACATGCATCGAGCAGTACCAGTCGCTCCTCAAGTCTTGGCCGTTGATCAGGACCATACAACACAATAATGTTAAGACTGGGGAATGGATGAGGACAAGACCATAGCTAGCTGATACGCTGCGAAAGCTGGGATACTGAAAGGCTCAAGAACGGGCGATCAACGCTAGCGGAGGAGATGAAGATGCAGTCCTTCAGACAACGTTTTCGCAAGTGCTTACGAGGCGTGGTATTCTCCAACCTTGAGTAAGAGCCAGTGGATCTGCAGATGAGCAATGAAGCAAACAATGGGCTATTCACACACGGACTGTTGCGGCGCACTCGTGAAATTGCTGGCAAGGAAAAACACAAGCTGAATCTTGGAGCTATCGTCTCCAGCCCTCTAGCCATCGTAGTGTTCGCTGACATCGCACCCCAATATAACGAAACTGTACTATCATTACTTCCCCTTTCGAAGCCCGCGTTCTGGCACCGAGCCTGCAGTACAAGGCAGTTTCTACAATCGATAATACTTGGAGCGAGTGCAGAGTGCAAGGTGTACAACGCAAGTAAGATGTTTGGATTCGGTGGCGTTGGTAGCGAAATCGATGGCCTGCGGGCGCAGCTCATACACATGCTGCAGGGCGCTGGTGGCAGTCTTACGAGCCCCTTCGAGTGTACTAGTAATGGACTTGTGTTACCTTGATGAGGGACGGCGGTTGGATATGGCGGGCAAGGAGAGGGTTCCAGATCAGAAGACTGAATCAGGGTGGAACTTCTACGTTTGGGATGACATGATATCAGCAAGCATCGTCTGAGGTAATATGGTTCTCAACTTGTCCTGGGTAGCTGCTGTCTATTGTAACATTCTAATATCATTTGTTACTATTTCTGAGAAACAGAAAACAGAATACCGTCTGGTCCTGAGTAACTACGTTGGCTTGACCGCCTGGTTCTTGCATCATTTCGTCGATACTACTGTACAACTATCGCATTTTTGGTGATAGCAACATGGACACGCATCTTGCCAGTTTGGCATTGGCCCCTCACGGCATTCACTCTGCGACAGTTAGTTAGTATTCGAAGAATGCGTTGTTGCGAAGACTTACACAATACCAAACGACTTCACCCTCATATGGTTGGATACTACTCTGGCATAAATGTAGTTGCAGTACTCCACTTTCACTAAACATGATGGAATCTGATCTCAGTTGTGAAGAGCCCTCGAAACGTTCAGCGGCCTGGCAAGGATCAGCGCCCAATCTAGGTTTTGGGCCGGAATCGAGCGTCTGCTTACATTGCGCAATGAGCATGCATTACAGGAAGTATGATGATCGTGTAGCATCCTGTAGGTATATGGACTTGTGAAAAGTTGCCAGAATAATAGGACAAGCAGTTCGTCGCCATCCCAATAGCCTCGAGCTCATGCCCGCTGACCCTGTCTGCCTGCAGATACCCAAGTCCATGAGTAAGCGAACCAATCGGCCACACGACAATGAGCCCTGAGTTGCGCCATGTGCATATCTCCCATGTTCAATTGTCAACCTATGGCATTGCACATCTCTCAGCCTCGATGCATTTCCCCCGCTGAGCGAACGAGGCTACGTTGGAAACATGTCTCACAAATCAGCCTTGGTGGTTGTTCATATTCCTTCCAGTTTGCATGTAACTATTATTGGGACATTTGATATATGAGCATGGCAAGCAATGAACACAGCCCCTGGGAGAAGTACACGCAGCGGTACGAGGCCAAGCACTCCCCAGAAGACGACGTGCGACTATGTACGACTGCGCAAACCACGACTGCTCAAATCATTGAAGAATTTTTGACGCATGACCAACATCAACTGGAGAAGCAAGTTCCACGACGTCGGCAGATTCTCAGAGATTTTCTAGACGAGGCTCTGGCGCCATCCGCTGGCGTGGCGAGTCCGTATCTTAAAGACATAGAACAACGGAGCACGAGCGCCGATATTGCGCTTATTGACGATCGACAAAACCATGAAGGTTGTGGAAGATTCAAGAGAGAGAAACATTGCGATGATTGCATCATATTTTCAGAAACTATTAGTATCCCAGACTTGTGTCGGCGACTAAAAGAAAAGGTAAGTCCTGAGCGTTCTCAACACTCGGTATATCAGAAACTCAACATACGGTCAGAGGAGAACACACAGTGCTGAGAAGCGAATTATGTATGTATATCAAAGCGATCTTGATCGTATAAATGGGGAATGCCAAATTGATGCTCGTAGATATATACCGAATTTGACCAGTGCATGCGCCTTGGGTTTAACGGCTACTGTTGCGAAGCGTTCAGCAATTCCTGTCCGAGATTTCTTACACAGATACTTGAAGCGAGAACACATTTTCAGTGCTTCCATGGTAAGACCAGAAGACAACACACTACCTGGAAGCTAATATTAGCAGACGTGGGGTTTCTTCTTCGAGTTTCATCTACCGTATCATGCCATGCGGCGGGGACCCCTCGATTGCTCCAGAGACACAAGGTGGGTAGCCGGAAAGCGACTCCGGCAAAGCGAACCATTACCTCTTTACATAAACTCTACCGATCAGGAAGACCTCTACTATCACGAGGCCCAGACCTCTTCCCTTTCTTGGGGCCCAGATGAATGGTTCTGGACTGAGCTGTTTCTTGTCGACACTTACTTTGGATCCGAGGAAATCCACAAATCTTATCTATCTAACTGCAAGAAAGGAGATGGTTTCGACCCTCCATGTGGTGGCAGAATAACTATGGCTATACCGCGATTTGACCCACGAGAGTACTTTCTTCTCAAGCTCGATTACAGAATCGAGCAAGTTGCCACTGAGTACAGCGCGCTCGTGGAAACATTCAATAAAAGAATGGAGGATTATGTACGCGACACTCCCTACAGAGAAATGTCCATTTCAATTGAAGGCATCAACTGATGACATTTGGCAGTTGAGAAACATGCGACATGTATTCGAAGACGACAACAGAAGATCCAGCATGAAAACTTTGAGCAACATAATCGAGACAACTCAGATATTCATCGATTGTATCAGCGCTATCGTGGACGCTTGGGCAATGTTCAGCCGCAATGAGTTATCACTTTTCACAAAGCATGCATCTGATAAACGAATTTGGCCTGAACTTATTGTGAACATCAAGCGCCACATTTCAGAGCTAGATCGGCTCCGAAGGCTTCTCCTTACTAAACGAGAACATTTTCAGTTCAAATTAGACAGTGTACGTATTCATCCATCAGCCTCGCCAGCCTATTCTTATAAATTTGTACTCTGCATGCTAGAGCAAGCTGAAAAAGGGCAGTTACACCGAGTCTCGAGCCTCAGTCAGACGGAAACAGCGAATTCGCATGCAAACACAGCAGTTTCGCAGGGCGGCGATCTCAAAACACTCACCAAGATGACCGTCGTATGCGCTTTCTTTTGATGTTTTACTATGAGTGACATTACTGACCGCATTGTTCTAGTACGTAGCCTTCCCTCTCCTCTTCAGCACCGCAATATTCAGCATGGACTTCGTGACACCGAAATACCCATGGGCAATCTTCTTCGCAGTCCTCGTCCTCACATCGCTGTTGAACTATGTGCTTGCCTCTCAAAAGGCTGGTTTACAGACAATGTGGTCGGATTGCAAAAAAAGAGTGCGTGAATTCGTTCGAAGGGGAAAGGCAGTCAGTATGGTATAATAGACACATGCAGATCATATTGTAGAAGCGATAGACATGATGTGGATGAAATGAATTGGAAATTATATGAAGATAGTTTTTAAATAGGGTGCTTACTTCACGTCACTTCTGACTTCAATGCCCTATAACTCTTTTGCTCCCAAGCGCACTAGCAATTCCACAAGCCATCCTCCAGTCCAAAACGCCTCTTGAGTGGCACAGTATATCCGCGTGGTTATATCACCATCCATTCTATGCGTAAAATCCAGAAAGGTGGCGGTCTGCTATCGCGCTATCGCTCTATAATCTTCATTGCCATTGTCCGATCATCGTCTTGGTTCTACTGGGATGCTGTATGCCGGGACAGTATCAATGCGGGTTCGCAGGTTCGTTAAGGCACGGAGAAAGTACTACCTAAAAGTTCCAGAGGTGTGACATCATGGCCTAAGGGAACTGGAGAAATGATAGATTTTATGAGAGTGAAGACCGGATGAGGAAACATGATGAATTTCACGTGAGGAACCTGAGAGACGGTATTGAGAAACTCAGACGACTGCCCCGATCCAGCGAACATTGGACATATCCAACGTCCTGTATCAATATCATATTGAAGCAACAAAAACTGCTGTACTGTGCGTGATGCATAATTGTGGCAGCTGTAGCATTAGTCAAAGTGTTAAAGTGCGGGAGAACGAGGCCATCGTGCCTAATTTGTTCCCAAACCATCCCCCACCTAGCAGCTCCACCTTCAAACAACCCGCTCTAACAACACTGTTTCTCCATCACCATAAGAGTAGACCAAAGTGCGCACGCTCTCCGCATCTTCCTGCTCTGGGAGAATCCGCCGCTTTCCGGAGCTACTGTCACGCTACCCCGCAGATGGGCATCCTCGCTTATGGAATAAGCCGACCCTGAGTTTACCATGCAGCTAAATACAAGTATCCGCTACTTTCCCGTTTTTGCGACGACCGGCAATTTGTAGTGTTCCATGATGGATCACACTCGTAGCAATCCCGAAGGAATTGGAAGAAACAAACCCAGTCGAAGCGCAGACCCACAGTATCATCGAGCCTACAAAGGTATATCATCAGCAAGCTGGAAATTAGCACAAACTGAACTCTATGTAGCTTGTATTACTTGTCGGAATAAAAAAGCTAAATGTAATATCACCGCTGAAGACTACGCTGCGGGACTACCATGCGCCAAATGTCGTCGCGAGATGCGTCCTTGCACATTTACTACAGAGCGACATAGCTCAAGACGCCAGAGCAGAAGAAGCATGAGCCAGGGCAACCCTGAATCCGGAAAGACGTCAGATATACCGACAGATAGGACCATAACCTTAGATACTCTCAGGACGCCATCTGTACACCCAGATACTTCTCATAACAATGGTGCTAGATCGATCGACAACGACTTGACTGACACCATGATGACCGCTGTCGTGTCAAACGGAAATGACGCTTTAAACCTCTTATTTGAAGCCGCTCAGCATGAAGAAAGAGACGTAAATAGCGTGCGAGGGACTGCGAGTGCCGATCAGGCCTCGCCGTGTTTGATTATGTCGCCAACATCGCCCGCGATGAGCGCCAGAATTGACGCGCTTCCTGAACTTAGCCCAGAACTTCTGGAGACCTGGAATGCTTATCGCTTCGTTCGGATGGGATGGCTATCCGGGGAAGAGGTTGTCTGGTTTCTCAATATGTATGTCATCTATACGACTTGAATTGCGTTAGACAACACCCGCTGATGACCCTAGAGGTTCTTTAAGAACATTGCTAACCTCTCGCCTATACTAGATCAATGTAAGTGGTTGTGCAACATCAAATGAGTTCTTCACGCTCAACCGTCTCATTCTCGCATGGCTCCACTGACTTTACGTATTTTGAAAGTCTATGCCGACCAGTCCAATCACTATTTGCTGGTGACCCAAGAGCCGATGCTCACGTGTATTATATTGACTATATCGTCGCGATATCACACCCTCCCTACTATCGGTGGCCAGTCCCGCGGATACTTGATTCATCAGCGCTTGTGGGATCATTTCCAGCACCTTCTCATGCGGCTTGTGCTCGGGCAAGAAAAAATATCCAAAGCGAAAACGAGAACTTTGGGCACGATTGAGGCTCTACTTTTATTGACTGAGTGGCATCCACGCGCACTATACGCACCTCCACCAAGCGACGGATGGGATTCAGATGTGTTATTTACTGCAAAAGATAGACGCGATCAAGGTGGCAAAACGGTCGATAGCCCATCGAGAACAAGGTGGCGCGAAGATGTCATAGAGCCAGCAAATCGTTCAGATCGCTTGTGCTGGATGGTTATCAGCTGCGCATTGTCGCTAGGGAATGAGTTAGGGCTATTCGACGAGGCCCAGGCTGAGTCTTATGCTGCAGCCCGCGTTACTCAACATGAGCAAAGAAATCGCCACCGTAAGATATGGTTATCGAAGCTGATATATGTGTATCAAGAACAACTGGCTTCGAGACTAGGTCGCAGATCCATGATGTCGTCCAGTATCAGCCATTCTGTACTCTATGCAGATAGCTCTGATACTGCTGAAAGTCACAGCGGGCGCGCCTGGGCGCCTTTTGTACCTGCTTGGGCTCGTTTGACCAAGATCGTACGATCTATCTCAGACCTTCTCGTTCCTAACGCAGCTGCTACCAGTCAAATAATATACAGCGGTCGTTATATAAGTATGATCGAGCATATTCAGACTCTTCTTTCTAGTTGGAGCAAAGATCACCAGAATTTACTCAGTGGGTTTCTTGCACATTCCATAGTCTGATATTGCTAACGTGCTGATTTCGTGGACAGCCTGCGAATCGCTCCTCGCTGACTTTTTGAGATTGGAGTATCAGAGCACTCGGATGCACACATTTTCCCTCGGCCTCCAAGCCATCGTCTCCCGAACAGTAGCTGAACTAAGCAGCATCCCATCGCAGTCGACTTCCTTCATCTTGACGCCCACTGACTTCTCCCACGTACAGGAGGTCATTGATAGCGCATTGATTGTGCTCGAGACTGCGATAAATTTATATCAAAGGGACGTCTTACGCTTCTGCTCCATACGAACCTTCCTACATGTTACCGTAGCCTCGATATTTCTTCTCAAAGGCCTTGGCCTTGGAGTCAGTCCAGTAAAACTTCGTGATTCACTAGCTGTTCTGAAGAAAGTCATAATAGCACTCAAGAATAGCAATCCAGACGATTTGCATCTCGGAGGACGATACGCCACGCTACTCGAAATACATATGGCAAGACTACAAGACCATTTTGTGCCGTCACTCAGGCCACATGACATCACACCTCCAGACATAGACCAAGCAAATGACGCTGCTGGAGTTGTTGATAGTGAAAGTTTTGATTTCTTGGGCAACATGGATTTGACAAGTACTGGGCTCAACACCAATTGGCTCAGCTTGCCGTTGGATACGAGCTTGGTGCCTTTCGGTCTGGATAACTTCCAAGGGTTGCAGTGCTTGGGAGATGATACATTGGACTTTCTTTGGAACTTGGGTGTTTAAGGATGTTCGTTGAAGACGAATTCCAGACTCAATATCCTAAGCGAATCGGTAGTGTAGATGATATGATATAGCCGAAATCTACATTTGAGTGTAGGAATAAGCATTGTTTAAGATTGCGGTGTCTGGAGAGTATATCACCATACTTAATACTTCCATCGTACCATTATGGCCCAACATCTCAGTACCTTTAAGTCAAGTATCGAAATCTGACGTTCGCATCTCCGCCATCAGTAACATCCACGTGCGCATCCTCCTCTACTACACCGTACAAGCGATCCCGCTTGCGATTCTCATACTCCAATTTAAAGTGCAGCCCCAGTGACAAGATAACGATGAGCCCGGTGAAAGCGCAACCGACGGCACAACCGCGCACGTAGAAAGGCCTGTAGTGATAGTCAGCATCTGGCAATACATGAGATAGCCTTATCTTGCTTACCTATCTGAAGAGGGAAACAATGTGCTACTAATGAAAGATGAACACTGGCCGAAGGTAGCAAGTATACCAAGCCCAGCGCCTTTCTTAGAGTCTCCACCTTGGTTGTTGAGCAACCAAGTGATGTTGATCGCCAGCGCTGGAAATATGCCACATGTAGCGAAATATATCGCAGCATATCGTGGGCCTGTGTTGCTCTCGTCTTGAATAGTAGCCAACATCAAGTATCCAACTGTACCGACAGAGGCAAAGGCAGCAACAAACCATCCTCTTTTCCCATATTTGTCCGAACCCCAGGCTGCGAACATGCAGCAGAGGAAGGCGAGAAAGTATGCAGGAGCGGTGAGCCCTTGTGCGTTGACACTCGTATAGCCCATGTCCCGGACAATTGTCGGAAGGAAATTTGATAGCGCGGCGAAGGAGTAGTTGCAGCAGAAGTGGATCGTCGCATGAACCCAATTCTGGTAATCTTTGAGACCTGCAAAAACTTGTGTCCAGCTGACTTTGGATTTCGCTGTTCGGTCGATAGTTTGCAGTCTCTGGCGGGCCTGCAGCTTTTCTTCAGCCGTTAGGAAGTACGCTGTATCGGGTGAGTCTGGGAGGCGGCAGTAGACGAGAATGGCGCATAGCACGGTAGGTGCACCTTCTGAAAAGTAATGGTCAGTTTCTACAATGTGATGATCGCTTTTGAGCATGCGCTGCTTACCAACGAGGAACAATAACCGCCATCCCGCAATAGACGCTCTGATATGGAGGATGCCATAGGCAAGTGATGAAGCAAAGCAATTAGCCAATGGTGACATGCCTGTCAACAGCGCGACACGCTTCCCGAGCTCTCGGCGTTGGTAGAATAGCGACAAGAAGTATGGTGCACCAGCGCCAAATGCCGCTTCGAAGAATCCAAGGAAGGCACGGGCAGTCATCAAGCCAGCTTTGTTGTGAGCGACGCCACTCAGCATTGCAGCAGTGCCCCAGCTAGGTGTTCATCAGCTCAGGTTCAGTCCAGCCAGCCCACATTCCAACTCACAGGAAACATAGAGAAGCAACGTATACATGTGCTGGCAGAATCTTCCAAAACAATTGTGTCCATTCGAAGAGGACATAACAAATGTAAAAGACTTGGAGTACCCAGACCCAGTCTTCGTCGCTGAGGTGAAGATCCTTCATGATGCCGGCGGTCTTTGCGTTGCCGATATTGCCACGATCCAGATAAGAGAGGACATAGAGAAGGCAAACGATGGAAAGCATCTTCTTGTCGAACTTCACGTACTTTTAGTAAGCGAGCTATAGTTCCAATAGATTGGTTGCAGCACTTACCTTTCTGCGAATGCGAGCTTGATCACTAGCTGCGACGTGCACAGGAGCAACCTCATCTTTCAACTCCTGCGATTCCATGAATTCGACAGTCTGGGCTTGGGATTTCCCTTCTTCGATGTCAGTCATAATGTGGGTGTGTAATATCTTAGGGCGAGGAGTATGGGAGAGATGTTTTTGGACTTTAATTTACAATCAAAAGTCGGATGACTTCTGAGTGCAGCATGTCACAGAGGCTGCATAGGCGGCTTTTATCATCGTTAGCCAGGACTTATAGTACATGTTCTGGGGAACCGATCGGCGAATTACCCCGGATTCTCGGTTCGTCCAGATGCTTGTATCCGGTGGTTTCCTATGGTGCGGAGAACTTCATGCGGAGACCGTAGAAAGTATCCTGAGTTTTCCGAATCCGCTACTAACCATCTCAGGGGGCGTTTGAAGTATTGTTAACTATATAAACCATGATCATGATTCCAAGATTTCATATCGCTAGAAACACTATACAGTCAAGTGTGAATTCGTTTGCCCTACTCTGCTGTCGAGATCTCTACTCATTACTTCAATATGCCCAATGTCGTTGTCAACACTATACCATATCCTGTACGTACGATATATCTCTAACAGACTTCTGGTATTGATTTTTTCATGCAGTTTGCATTTGAGCAAAGACGGATCGTGAAGTCCAGCAAACCAGGTCAAGTCAGCAATGAGACCGTGTCTCTTCCCAACGTGCGCGGCGGCACCCCCTCTATCCAGGCCTCTCGCCTCCGAACTATGATGCTCGAAGCTTATCAAGACCCGTCTAAGATCCTTGCCCACGCTTGTTCATACGATGGTCTCTCCTCGCGCCTCGTTGAGGAAGCCGGATTTCCTATGATATTCCTCGCCGGGTACCCATGTGCGAGTTCGTATGGTTTACCCGACACAGGGTACATCGCCATGGCAGAGATGTGTGACAAGATTCAAGAAGCGGTGCGACAGGTGTCCGTGCCGGTCATGGCAGATGCAGATACCGGTTATGGCAGCCCAATGAATGTGAAAAGGACGGTGCAATGCTTTGCTGAGGCTGGGGCGGCGGGAATCATGGTTGAGGATCAGACATGGCCTAAGAGTACGTTCGGTCTTTACCAGAGATATTGCAACTCATATTGAGTAACAATCCAGGGTGCGGGCATACCAAGGGAAAGTCCGTTGTGTCGAGAGGTGAGGCGTTTGCTCGTATTCAGGCTGCCGTCGATGCCCGAAATGAGGGCAAGGACATCTTCATCCTTGCGCGAACCGATTCCCTTATCCTTGGCTGGGATGAAGCCATAACGCGGGCGAAGGAGTTCAAGCGCATTGGTGTAGATGCTGTGTTCGTCGAAGCTCTGCCAGACAGAGACTCTATGAGCAAGTGTGTAACAGAACTCGATATGCCTGTTTTCGCCAATAGTAAGTCCAGTCGGCATTCATACCCACATATTGAGCTAACTCTCTGCTAGTCATTGAGGGTGGCAAGACGGAAAACCTGTCCGCGAAAGACCTCGCCGAACTTGGCTTTTGCGCTGTGGCATATCCTTGGACGTTAGTCGCTGCAAAGCTGAAGAGCATTCGAGAGACTTTAGAAGCACTCAAGAAAAGTATGACTGAAGGAGCCCCACCAATGATTCTTTCCTACTCCGAAGTATGTGAAGGTGTAGGTTTCAACCGATACTGGGTAAGTTTTATACTCCAGTCTCAGCTTCGTGCATCTAATATTTCACAGGATGAAGAGGAACGCTACAAGTACAACGAGGGCGGCCTAACAAGAGCGCAAACAACTCGCAATGGCGCAAATGGGCATTCGTAGTTAGAACATATCCGGCTCTATCAAACCTGACCTCTATGTTGTGGCAACGAGTTTCCAGCTCTTCGCGACCTTGTCTTATGTCAGCGTTTTACCCGAAAACCATGATACGTAGAGCTCTTGAATAATTAAGTGCAAAATACAGCTTATATATAGATAGACTTAGTAGTTCAATTTATTTCAATTATAAGGATATAATCTGTACCGCTCAAGACTTAGAGAAGCTAGTAATACTTATCAGGAGAGCTGCTTCCCTATCATCTTTTCTCAAACGTGGCGGTGGGATTTGAGGCAAGAGCGGCAGCGTTAGTAGCACTACTACCATATATAATGAGTGCTTATCATTAAAGATAAGAGACTGTCTTTACTGTTTCGCGACTTTGGAGTATAGATATAGGAAAGAGCTTTGAACATAGGTCGCAGGGATAGAGTTAACAGATACGCTTACCTTCTATCTTTAATAGGTAACACGCGCATCCCTCTAACCAGTGCGGGTCGCTATCCTCTCTGCTACTGGTGGCGATTCTAAGTATTTCAACTGTCTGCTATATATGCCACTAAGAATACTGCCGCTAAATCTTTTCGGTACAAAGTGGGTATATAAGTATTAGTAGACAATCGCCTGGCGGCTAAGTATGTAGCAGAGCAGAGCGACGTGAGAAAAGTGTGGGGCGCTTTAGCCTAACCTACTATATTCTTCAAGATATCTTTTCTAGATCAGTTCAAGGCCTTGTTCGCACTAGCTACAGCCAGTTAGCTACAGTAAGTAGATGTACACCAAGTGCACCGCCACGCGATATGACTTTGAATGGTGTATTAATTACTCTACCAGATATTTCAATCCGGAGCCATTTAGGCGATATGTGTAATAAACTTCCAGCTCACTTTATCATCACAAATGGCTGTTTTCAGCAATCGAGAGATAGTTCCAGCCTATTATCAGTGTTTCTTATGGCCAATCTAGTTAGTGGGTTCGCTCTGTATAGAACAAAGGCATGGCTAAGACAGAAACCCAACACAAAATTAAAGGTATCAAATCATGTAAGAATTGGGGAACTTAGCTTTTACTTACACAATCGCTGACAACTACGTAATAGCAACCTCTCAAGTATTCATCCTTTTTTCTTCGCGATCAGACCACTTCAGCGACATCCAAGCAAATATCCCCGCCAGTCACAAAGCTGGTCGAATTGAAGTCAGGATATGGAGAGCCCAGCTGCTTGTAGACTTGAGAGAAAGAAATAGGCCATCCATGCGCAGGTATCACCCTTGAGTGGTCAGTCAGTCCATCTACTAAGGTTAGACTTGAAACGTACATTGTGTTCTTGCTCAAACCATCGCTCATTGCCTGGAGAAGCCACGAGTCAGCAAGATTGCTGTCGGATTCAAAGTTAGTGCTGACGGCGTCCGCGGTATATGCAAGCATGCTCGTGTTTATATCAGGGCACGCTGTGGTGACAATGGCGTATGTCCAATCAGCTGAGTGTGGTGTGTCGGCTTGCCAAAGAAAACGAGCTTGCATTTTGCCATCCGAGTATATGTATGGCTTGTCTTCACTGTCTAAGCAGTCAGTCCAGCATGGTCTTTAGGGAGCATCTAGCTTACGTGAACGTCACGAGTTTTATGCCTGTAATCTTGCTCCAATATGACGCGGCCATCTCGGGAACGATGATTGACGCACCAATTCCGACAAACCTGGCCACATCAAGATTGTGGTCGTGATGGTGGTGGGAGACCTAGTTGAAGAGTTAGACACTTGCACAAATATGGGAATCGTCTAGACTCACCCAAAGATGAGAAATCGGCTTTTTAAGATTCTCTTTCACCCATTGAATGACGAGTTCTGACTGATGAGGGGGTGCCTCAAACACAATGACAGACTCCTTAAATTCAAGGATAAGCTGGGCAAAATTGGTATTATTCAAGAATACAAGATGGTGAGCTCCTGGTAGATCGTCTGCGGGGTGTGTAACATTCAGAAATTTGAGACTACCCGTGTACGCACCAGCCCAAAGCGTGTTCGACCAGTATTCAGTAACCTCGGCATGCCCATATTTGGGATCCGCTCTTGGAGGCGAAGGAGTTGTTTCCGTCTCATTCAAAGCAAGTCCATCAAAGTGGCCTTGTTCAAATTGAGGATTGACGTATATTTGTGAGACTATTGTCTCTTCCAGGATGGCTTCGTCTCCATAAATCAACTTCTGTGTCTGAGGAAACAGGAGACCATCTACTTGTGTGTAGTTGAAGAGCTGCAGATCATTGGTTGTCCGTCCAAGGATGGGATGGTCTTCCAAAGCGCGGATGAGCAGAGGCAGATTGGTCTCTGGATCGAATATAACTGTGATGTTTAGTTGTTCATCAACCACTGTGCAATGGTTAGTTCGAAAATTGGATGACCACCAATGTGTACTCACCTGCTGGAAGCGTAGCCTCTCGAAAAACTACTGTCGTTGCGGTTGGGTCATGTTTATTCACCTAGTGTCTGTGTCAGCATTCTGTAGGGAGCGTTCAGAAGAGAGTTCAGACCTCAAGTAGAAGTTTTGGGGAGAGCTTGAGCGCTTGCAACAAAAGATACTCCGTCAGCACGGCTAAAAATGTCAGCAAGTTATTCATGTGAGCGAAAGGTGATTTGCGAGGTATACCGTCAGCATATCCGTACGACTGATTCTTGGGAAGAAAAACGTTGTTGCTGCCTTTGATAAAGCAGACGAAACCATCGCTACCACTCTCAGCGACCATCGAGAAGTTGCGTGGAGCAAGCTCTGGTGTGATGAAAATGAAGAGATCTGAAAGTTTATCAGCAGTGAAAATGAATATATTGTCCGCTTGACCAAGATTGACCTGAGGAGACGAAGCTTCGATCAATTCTTTGCGAGAACCCTTGATCTTGGAAAGAGAAGGACACATTCTGGAGGCCGGAGCTAATGATATATCGGTCTGTCTCGAACAAATGATAATTCTGCATAATAGTACGGACCCGGAATACGCTGAAATGTCAACAATGTCCCGAAAGGAGGCTTCATGACATACTCATTAGACTGATACGTCACACCTTGCAAGTTTGACAATGCTTTGTGCCCGCCCAAGCTGTCAATGGCTGCATTGATGAGTTGGGAGGCTTTTGCATCATTTCTGCGTACGTGCCGAGACAAAGGGCAGGCATGAGCGAAATTGACTGTCGCAGCAAGAAGCAGGATCACAGATAAAAAAGTGGTAGCTAAGGAAGTCATTTGGAAAGCTCAACTGCAAGTTGAATGACCACCCTGCCATCAACAGCCAGCATCAGGCATTTTATACCATCAATCGCAAAACGCGTCAATACGAGATAAAGCCAAGCTCTACAGCAACTAGAAAGAGGATAACAGAGTCTACTAAGATGTAATTGCAGGCATTAACAATAAGCCAGGTTAAGAAAGAGATTTTGTTAGTTGCTATCTTTTAACTATTTTAGGAAAGACGTCAGCCTTACATTATGTATTACCTTAGTCGCTTAGCCGCTTACTAGAGGCTTACTTAAGTAACGCGAGGTTAACACGGGTGTTAGTACTTCCTATTATAGCGATTACCAATTCTAGCTAGCTCTCCATATTTACCGTAGATGCCGTTACGAACCTACATCGTAGGCAGAGGACGTTTATAAGTTGGAATAGAAGGAGAGATATAGGTATTAAATGAGGCCTAAACTTAGGCTAATAATAACGTGTGCCCCGCCAGATTACGTAGTCCTAGGAATCCTATAGTATAGAGCTAATTATTACGATCCTAACATTAGCGTAGGAGGAAGCGTTTAAGGGGGTCGTTCTCAACTAACTATAGCGTAAGTGTAAACCCTAAAGTATAACTAAGCTATATAGTATATAAATCAGTGGCTTACTATACCTAAGATAAGCGTAATAAGTATAATATAAATATATTAACAACTTGGTTGGCACCTGAGTGTACACAAAACGGTCGAGAGAGAGATAGTAATCAGGGCAGATTTGAGGCCCCTATCCGGCGCAATCCAGTGAGCAACAACACTCAGATAGTTTCGGTCTATTATCGCCAATCGAGAAGTCGCAGCTGATGTCAATCTTAGATACAGATCGATAAAGGAGAGACTTAATATAGCCCTTCCTCTCGCAATACAAATTTACCACCCAATCGCTTAAGGTTATATAAGAGTCGCCAAGGAGCTCTAGGGCTATTGCAATTCACCTAATAAAAGGGTTCGAGGCCTGTCAGAAGTCTATATTATCGTGTACAATCCAATCAACGTAGAAGTCCTTATACTTATCGTGACTAAAGAGGATCTGTGAGCTGATAGCGCTCAAATCAGTAGTAGCGACTGTCAAGGGAGGACTAGTGTTAGATCCTCGAGCGATATACCGAGACCGTAGAAGGGGCCCCTGAATAGTCTCATCCTAGCCGTATCTACTAACGACAATGTGATAGAAAGCCTAAAGGTGTCGGATAGCTCCTAGAGTGCTCGCTGCCGGGGAAACACCTTCCGAGTGCCTCTTAGCCAGGTGACACCTCGAGCCAACCCATCAACACTTTTAATTCTCATCAATAATGTCTGCGCCGTGTCAATAAATCGGTAACGGAAGGAAGCCGGGTTTCACAAAGCGCTTGTGCCGGGGACGATATCAGGGGTTTTAAGGGGGTTATGATTCTGCCGAAGGTCTTCCTAGTTTATATCAAAGTTACAGCCCTGAACATAGCCAGTAGGTGGAGTAGAAGGCGTTAACGATCGAGTGGGAGGCGATGTTAATGTAGTACCGGAATCTAGACTATCCATTGAGGAAGGTCAGGTGTATGCTTCGCAGTATCGGTGGCAGCTTTTTGCCCGAAAACCATGATACGTAGAGCTCTTGAACAATTAAGTGCAAAATACAGCTTGTACACAGAATGATCTCAGTGCTTCAATCTATTTCACTTATGAGAATATAATCTGTACCGCTTAAGAGCTAGAAAAGCCAGTAATACTTATTAGGAGAGCTGCTTCCCTATCGTCTTTTCTTATTAGTAGCGGTGGGCTTTGAGAAAAGAGAGGCAGCGTCAGTAGCCCTACTACTATATACAATGAAAGTTCATTATTAAAGATAAGAGATTTTATTTTCTGTTTCGCGACTTTAGAGTATTGTTGGCCATCGAAAAGCTGTAATTGGAACGGGTAGTTGAAGATGGAGGCCAAGATTGTAAGTTGGCACGTATCTATTCAAAGGACATTTGTTTACTTTGCCTGTTTCTATTCCAAACTTATTAGCCTTCAAGACTATAGATCAGCTCAGAGGAATGGTGAGCTCGCGAGAGAATAATCCTGGAACCTCCTTGCCGCCATAGCCGACTGGGGTAACATTGGATGATATTAAGCGGTACACGGTTACATCCGACACGGAGAAGGTCACAGTGTGGAAAATGTATGCAGACGCATAAGGGTGGCGTAGGGGCAATATAAGCAAGGTTTGGCGATCAGAGTGGGCATGTCAGCACCGAGGGCAGAATAAGATTGGGTGCTTTTGTTCGGTACACGATGCTTGTCATTCGCGCACCCGGGGCTAACGAAAAATTCTCTTTGGGCTCAATGCGTTCTAGCTGATGAGAAGAACTAGTAGCTGCAGGTTTTAGGGTCACGCTTACAGATGGCTCATTTTCTGTCTCCTTCTCATCACTACACCTGACTGATCAATTTACCGACGCCGCCAGCACCGCCTCGAGATGCACCACCTCCGTGACGCCCTTCTGAGCGCCTCGCCAAAAGGCCCTCCTGAACTCACCATGCCAGATGGCACCGCTATAGACCAGCTGGATGTGCTTGAATGCATCGCTCGGGGTGAATTCGAGGAACTCCGGGGAGCCGCCTTCTATAATCGAACCTCGATTATCAGCGAACAATACTGCAGCCTAGGGGTTGGAGTAGACTCTCTTGAAGGCTACCTTCATTCCTTGTGGCATATCTACTACCAGCTAGGTCGACATACGTCTCACGAAACGTCTGACCACGATCGTCTGGTCCTCGATATCCTCCGCATCCAGGGACTGGGGCCGTTGACTAGACCCGTGTCTGGTTTGTATGGAATAGATATTGCCCGAACAATCAAAGGCACACTATGGGTCGACCTGCCCTTCTTGGTAACTGACATGACCGATTTTTGGATCAACAACAGCGCCTCCATGTCGGGCGTCCATCGCCTCAACTTTGCGGCGTTCTTAGCTAAGCTAGCATCAGCCCGAATTAGCAAAGACGAAATGTGCCAGATCGCTCTCGTCGTATTTCGGGCCACGTTTGAGGATGCACGCGACCTTCGCACCACAGAGAACCCTGACGATGAAGATTCACATCGAAGCATTGCGAGTCTTGACATTGCACACTTGTTGCCAGCTGCTTGTGTGTGGATCAAAGAGGCCAGTCACAATCTCATCCAACTCTCGGACGTCTCATGGAATGATTGCCCAAGGACAATTGGCCAGGGTGGTCGGATGTTTATCGAATCAGAGCTCGGCAAGCGTTCACCTACTGGATTTACACCATGGAGATGGATGTACTGGCTTAAGCGTCTCCATGAAATTCAGGGGGAGGCAAAAGAATCTAATGAAAAACGCCTTGAGGAGTATGCGGCCGATGCCATCAACATCATGGTCAGTAACGCGATGGAGAGGAACGCAGAAATCCTAAGAGTTTACCAAAATGGCGGAGAGGTCTTGCATCAGGATGAACACCTGTTATGCCTTAAGAGCACAAGTGTGATGAAGAAGGTCGATGTCAATTAAACCTCCCCCCTCTCTCATCTATTCAATGTATAAAATTTAACTCATCTCTTTTTGCCAAATAGTTCTTGAACCTAAGGAAATAGGCTTGCTCGTGCGTATGTAAGCCAAGTAGGGAGACATTGCAATTCCTTTAACTCGCGTCAAACTTTTGCGAGTTTTAAAACTCTTCTAACAATGAAAAGTAACCTTGAAACAGCAAGAATAGAACTCTAATCAAATATATGTAGCATATTCATGGCAGAAACAGGATATCGCACTAACAGCCAATTGAGGGATATAGAAAGGTAGGCAGTTAATGACCATTTCTTGAAAGAGATAAAGATCTAGCTAGCTAAATACTAAACGAATGTGTGGAGTTTGTTTAAAATAACCGATTCTTTCTGAGACAATTTAACCCAGTCAACACTAGGTCCAAGCGCATTATCCCTACTATTCATGAAGCATTCTTTGAATCCGTTCCTTCCGAGGGCAAAACTGTAGGTTTTGAGATTTCATACGGTATCTCGCATATTGCCAGCACAAGAAAGATTCGAGGTGCATGCATACCCGGAATATTGAAAAGACTGTTTAGTCACATGTGACAACTTTGCTAACACTGTCCCATGTACACGTTTTGCCATCGTTGGTGCACTATAAAAGAAGCGAGCAAGATTAGTACGTGGGCAGCCCAAGTGGCTACTTAGGGTTTGATGGAAACACACCTTCTTATTTGCAAGTGTGGGGCACTTGACGAAAGTGTCCTTGTTTTCTTGGTTCTTATATTTGCATTCGTTTTTGTCTCTGGTGCATGTCTAAGGAGAGGATTCGAGTGGTTAGTGATGATATTTGGGTAAAGTCTCAAGATGCAAAATGTAGGGATTTTCTTACTCCAGAGTATTTGATGAGAATGTCAACTTCATCTCTCATATCAATGCTGTTGGGCTCGGAATCAATAGGAGTGGCTACTACTCCCAATGCAGCGAAGAGCATGAGGGCAGCTGTAGTAATCTGCATAATTAATGGCTTGAGATGATGATATCGAAGGACAGTAATATATGGTAGAAGAGATGGTTCAGAGTGTCTGAGAAGGAAGTGTTGTTGATGAGAGTTATTGGAGGCTGGATTTTCGAAGAGCTCATATTTATAGATGAAATTATGGGCTTTGAAATGGAAGTGCCAATACCGAGTCTGATACAGTGCTGTCTATGACCTTCGGGCGGTCGCTGAGAATGCGTCGGAGGTGAAACTATTCTCTCGCATGGTTTATGATTATCGGGCGTGAATAATCATAGGCGGTCGGTACATGTGACGTGTAAATTCAATGAAAATTTTGTGGCTCAGCTTCTGTAGACGCTCATAGTTCCCTGTTTGCAGGCATATGTGTCCCATCGTGACTATGCGCAGTATATTAGACGCAGTAAGAGTGGTGCGAGGCAGACCTTTACGGTAATAAGCCTGTCGTGCGATCCGTAACAAGTCAGCTTTTTTAACATATTGGACGCAGGAAGAGTGGAGACAGGTAAGATTCTCGTTACTCGGGGTTATGGTTCTCACACATGGTCCGTAAGAAGACAGGGAGGACGGGTAATAACCGCTATGAGGTCTCTGACTAATGACATAATCTTGGTCTGTCTCCATTGACTACACAACAAAACAAGCTGAAGATTTCATTCCGACTTGCGGGCGGTGAGAAGTATGAGGGTGAAAGAGTCCAGGCTATGAACATACACACACACACACATTAGCTGCTGTAATGCTCGGTTTGCAGGTCTCTGACCCAATGGATCATCTTATAACAGTAGTGCGTACGTAGGCCTTGTTTGGTATATTTCTGATCTCTACAGCCCTGTAGTATTGCCTCCAAGTTGGGAAGAACAGGCGAGAGGGATTCCTAAGTAGGTGCGGGGTAGCGCTCGAAGCTAGGTTGTAGCAGATGATATACTACTCTCTTGAAAGTGAAACTAAAATGAAATATGTAGAAAAATTGAAGCGATGAGGGATAAGATATATACCAAGCGATCACTTATCAGGCTGGATATAAAATCTTGCATTCTCCAAAGGACATGGGTCAAGGGAAAGGGCTGGAACAGGATGATGAACTCAGTGGCTAGGGTCTACCAAGGCCTTCCATTCTACTTTCTAATTGGCCACCAGAATTTCTTGAAATCACTGGGCCACGGGTGCATAAACTATAGCGGTACTCTTATGGCTGTTGCTTTGGTGACTTTGAATTAGCATACGTGCGGCGCGATGTTGATTCGAATTGTTCATGGGCCACATCGAACACCCCCCACATGGAAGATGCGCATTCGAGAAAAGCAGACCTAGATCCTCAGTTGAACGAATGATGTTCCAGATTCAAGGACCTTAGAAAAGCAAAGCATCTGCCGGGCTGTAGAGAAATGAAGCTGTTCATTAAAAGTAGTACCGAATTTGTGTAGGTTAACATGAAGTGTAGTGCAACAGCCATGTTTCCTGTTTGGACTTGTCCCATGCTCACTTACCAAGACAGGGTACTTTCGTTGCGAAGGTTTCTATATTTTGATGTGCTCAACTGTAAGTATCGCACTAAATTTTCTCACAGCAGAGCTGGGTAGTTCTATGGAATCTAATTTCTAATCAGAAAAGGATCTCAGTTGCTGGCTCTGCGTAACCGCCCCCCTCATCAGATGCCGAACTCACACATCACCACCGTTACAAGATGCAATATTCAAGTAGCCTGCCTATGTTATAGGCTGCTTTTAGTTGCAATTTACGCACTGTTGTGCTATTGTTCCTTCCAGAAACCGCCAGGCTTTACACCAACTAGTGCAAATGCAGGCTGCCTTAGCATCAACCAAGTGAGCTCAGGTCTGTGACGAAAGGTTCTCTTCGAGCTCCACGCCATCGTAAACAAACAATATAAATACTTCGAAAATGCTGTACAAGCAGCTCAATTATAGCAAATGTGTACATTTGTAGACGGGTTTTCCAGCCTCACAGGTGGCTGGTTTGTCGGCGAACTCGAAACAAGGGAAAGTATTGATTGATAGGGGTGCGGATGACGCCAAGAAACTTAAAAACGTAGGGATTGCGTCTAGATAAAATCTTTGGACGGTTTGCATATGTGTTGTAGGTTTCTTCACTTGGGTCAGTTAAGTAGGGTGCTGATGTTAACCTGCAAGGCTGAGGGCAGAGTTTACTTTGTGGGCCAATGCAATTAGACGAAAGGGCTGTAGAAACATAGAAATAGCGTGGAAATTCCTTCTTCATGTCCTGTTCATGTATCGTTTTTGCATCCTTTTAAAACTAACCAACCATACGTTCACTTGTGTATGCAACCATCTGAAGTGGAGGAGTGAAGAATACTTCAAGGAGCAAATCTCACTAGAGTGTGTTTCAAGCGGCCATGGGGAGAGCACATTTATAAATCGCAGCCTTTTGGTGTATCATCATCTAGTCAGGTGTTGTGCTACAATGTTCAAAGGCTGAACGCGCGCAAATATCGCAACGTGCGACACTGAAAGTACAGGCGAATGCATCTTTGACCGAGCAACATTATGTCGGGGTGGCGCAAATTGAAAGCTCCATTTCCCTCTGTTTCATGTTTTTTGTAACCGGTTGCAGCGTATTTTCTTTGTCTAGCAGCCGTGTCCAACTTCAAAGCTGGGGGACTAAGGGGTGGTGAGACAGTCACTCCGACGTTCGCTCAACTTTATGCTGGTGGCAATGAGCCGCGATTGGCCAAGCTAGTCAAGCTTTCGGGAATCAACAAACTTTATCCGCATCAAATACGAGTGGCTTCCACCGGTTGATCGCTCCACTCTTCAATCCATACAAGTGTCTGAAGGCGTTCGCTGCGAACCACATCTGGCCATATCGACAGGGTCCCAGGCGTTGATCTGTGAGGATCTGCACCAAGGGTACCCACGCGACATAACGAGCCATCTCCATACGGCGGGATAAATCCGAACCTCCACACGCTTAATAGAGGCGTGTTTCAGTGTCGTTCCTACTTCATCATTGGCCAAATCAAGAATGGTTCAGAGCAAGCTGCATAATGACTTGGACGGCACATGAGGGGAATGTCCTTCTTTTACCTCTGCATAGGCAGTCGACTTCACTCGCAGATCTCTTAAAGGTATTTGAGCCCTGCCTTGTACTTACATGCATGGCTCTTTTAGCAGCCACCACGTTGCGCAGGCTGTAGCCAAGATTAGCAATAATGCGTTCCATTACGGCCCTCATACTTTTGTTCTTCCTCACGTTCAACAACATAGTCTTGGGTTTGCAATTCGACACTCGGACGCTGACCATTGCGGATATTCCTTCTTGCGGGGTGTGTTATGCAAATTCTTTGCCCCAAATTTGCTAAAAATTGCAGTTGACATGCCTCCTGCTCACAGTCCCCGCTTCTGGATGTGGCATCGCAGACATCGAGTGCCAATGCAATAACCAAAAACTTGCTTACAGCACGGCCGCATGTATGCTGGCCAACTGTACTATGGCCGATTCTCTCGGAACGGCGAAGGTTCAGGCTGATCTTTGCAATCTCTCGAACGAATCGAAGTCAACTAAAGTACTGGTTTCGATTACGATTGTGTTCATAATCGTCTGCGTCGGCGTCGCGCTCAGGATTGCGACTAGAGTGCTTACCAAACGTGTAAAGACCGACGATTATGTCATTCTGGTAGCTCTTCTTTTGAGCACCGCCACATATGGATGTGCCTATGCCAGTATGTGTATAGATAGAAACGCAATAAAGTAACTAACATCCTTTTAGTGGTGCAGAATGGCTTTGGCAATCATCTTTGGAACCTCCAGCCTGGCCAGCTACAGGCAGCGCTAAGATACTGTGAGCTCGTCCTCATCTTCTTGCATTTGCTTTATTGATTCGAAGAAGTCTATGCATGCTGGAACCTATACGTCATCACCCTTGGCCTTGTCAAGGTATCTTTAATAGTTTTCTATCTACAGATCTTCCAGAGCCATCGATTTCGCATCATCTGCTATATTTTCCTCGGCTACATTGCAACGAGCACCCTCGCTATTCAGTTCCTGACTATTTTCTCTTGCTTTCCGATTCGGTCCTTCTGGGATCGAGACATTAAGGGGGTGTGTTTGAACGTGAATGCCATTGGCTATGCAAACAGCGCCAATGCCATTTTACAGGACCTAATCATTCTCTTTCTACCTATGCCCTGTCTCTTCAAACTGAGGATGAAGAGGTGGCGTAAGATTGCAGTGGCGCTTATGCTTGCGGTTGGAGCTTTGTAAGTCACTTGTTATGTGTGTGAAGTACGCGTTCACTAAAGGCCATCCAGTGGCTGTATTACCACTATGATACGACTACGCGCTCTGCTTGGCTTCAGTATTTCAATCGACCCAACATGGGATTACACTGAGGTCACCATCTGGACGGGAGCAGAGCTTGCATCCGGCATTGTCTGCGCTTCGTTACCCGCTATACGCCAGTTGCTTACTATGGTTCTGCCAAAACGATTTCTATCACTCCTTACGAGTCGGTCGCAGAGCCGTTCCACACCAGTACTAGGTCGTGGAAGTACGCATAGCGCTCAGCGACAGCGAAAAGGTTTCTCCGTGTTCCCGTTGCCTTCCTTCTCCGAGCACGGCTCATCTTCATATGGAACAAAAACAGCAGTTTCAAGCTCGAGTTGGAATAAGTCGCAAGATTATGCTTTACAAGATATGGAGCATGGAAATATGCATCAGCAGAGACCGAAAACTTCCTCATGGGCACCACTTCGGACACTCTTCCAAGGAAAATCTCGGTCTTTCCAGACATCTTTCTGGTCTTCCTTCGACCGACATGGAAGTCCGCCGTTGTCTCCGCAACTTGCACGACCGTCAATCAACCTCGGTATGTCTTCAGGGACTGTGGTACCAGAGAGTCTTGGGACAGGGAGCGTTGATGAGGTACAATTGATTCGCCCGCCGGAGGCTTTACATCGCAACAGGGGCGATCCTGACACCATTGGTGATGACATCACGGCATTACCGAGAGTTGGTATCTTACCAGACGATGAATTCTCGAAGTCCAGCCTACCACGAATCAAAGGGATAGCGAACAGAAGAAGATATATATAGTACAGACATTTAATAAAAAACATTGCTTGGGATATCTCATTGAAATCGGCCCGCTAGTCAAGACAGCAAATCTCGTACTAAATTTATTACCACAATTTCTAACGCAGGCTTCGAGTTCCCAACTACTATACTAAGTCGTTTGATTCAAGAAACGTGTGAACGCAGTCTGCAATCCAGATAACCTAGTGCGACTGATACTCAACAAACGAGATTTTGGCAGGATAAGTGACCTCAGGTGACGAGTAAAAAACTAAAACTAGAAATTGTAGGACGAATATAACGCTAGTTTCCGAAAGACATGAATAACTCTGTGGAATCAAAGCTTCATAATACCGCTTGTCAAATATAGGAGCGGGTGTGCGATGTCACGTTTCGAAGACTGGCCCACTTTTTAACCTAGTCCCGCTAGCTCAATATGTGACCTTGATGATAAAGTCAAGACTTTAGTTGCTTATCTCGAATCACGTTCCTATGTTTTCATGGTAGGGATCTATCATTTATAATTGCAATTAATATTTGTGCCGTTGGCTTGGTGACTGAGTTCCACTAGCACTGTCGATTCTGCATCAAGATTGTCCCCAGTCCCAAGGAGCCGGACGCCCTTCTACCACCATTCATTCCTTGCCTGCCACCAAAATTATATCGCCACGGTGCACACTATCCCCACCCTGGTTTTCATTCCAGCTTATGTCATCCACAATAGAAGGTGGCGTGGTAAATTTTATAATATTTAAACTGCTTTGCTTTACGCCTCTCCTTGTCTGTATGCCGCCATGGTGTTCCTCCAACAGCTGTATTGGTTTTTGTTTTCTCTTCCTATCTCCAAGGGAATATTTGGGTACAACAACACCACGCAGGCATGCGTTTCCTTATTGTCAACTCTTCCAGGGCAAGTGTTCTTTCCCGGAAGCAAGGAATATGAGAATTCCATGTCTTCTTATGCCTATATTGGAACGCGGCTACGGCCAACCTGTCTTTCATGCCCGAAGACCACAGATGATGTCGCCGCAATCATCCAAAACCTTGGCAAATTTGACTCTGTCGCTTTTGCTGTTCGAAGTGGAGGCCATAATACCAACAAAGGTATGCATGTCGGGAAGCATATACTTCTCTTCACTCTGATATCTTCATAGGCTTTGCAGATATCAATGACGGGATCACCATTGATTTAAGCACCATCAACGCTGTAGAGTTGAAACGCTCTGCGGGCATCGTTGCTGTTGGATCTGGTGCGAGGTGGCAGAACGTATACAATGCTCTCGATCCCTATAGTCTCTCTGTCCAGGGTGGTAGAAACGGCGATGTCGGAGTGGGCGGTTTCTTAACAGGAGGTGCTCTTCCCGCCACGAACTCGTTAAACTCATGCACTGCTAACCTGTTATCCCTTAGGAGGCATTGGTTTCTTCTCTCCCGAGAGAGGTTGGGCCTGTGACTCTATAGCTAATGTCGAAATTGTCCTCTCTACTGGAGAAATCATAAATGCAAATTTGACAAATCATGCGGATCTTTTCGCCGCACTGAAGGGTGGGCAGAATAACTTCGGCATCGTCACTCGATTTGATCTCAAGATCTTTACGCAGGGTCCACTTTGGGGTGGTGTAGTCTTATATTCAAATTCAACTGACAAAGAACTCCTTGATACATTCACAGCCTTTAAGGACCCGATAAAATTTGACCCGTACGCTATGCTCACTTTCGGATTTGTATATGATACAGCACACCGAACTTTCGCTGCCGATATCGCCATGTACCACTCTCACCCCGAAAGTGTGAATGGCAGTACGCTTGAGTCGTTCGCCAAGATACAACCACAACTCTATAACTCATTGCGCACTGGTTCCCCCGGTTCTTTCGCGGGAGAGAAGGAAAACTTATCCCCAGTCGTCAAAAGTTTTTAGTAAGTTGAGCTATACTTGTCCTCCCAAATCAAACCACACCCGTTCATCACGAACTGACATTTCAAACCTAGTATGGATTGGGCAACTATCACTTTTGCCATGTCCCGTAGTACTCTCGCCCACATACATACCGCATTCAAACGTACCTCTGTAGCGCTTGCAGATAAATTTCCATCCGCAAATCTTACCACAGCCTGCTCTATCCAGTCTGTTCCAGTAGCCGCTCCTGTATACAATCCAAATAGCCTGGGCTTTAATGCGACTTCACATCCTGAGAAGAATCTGGTTAATTACGGAATCGCATTCCAATATGAAGATCCGATCGCCACAGAAGGACTCCGACAAGCCATCAAGGAGCTCACGGCAGAACTTGAACAAATTGCGAAGGCAGATGGTGTGGATGATGAGCATCTGTATTTGAATTATGCAGGTAGCTGGCAGAATGTATTTGCCGGATATGGCAGAGAAAACCTGAAGAACATGAGACGGGTAGCAAAATATTATGACAAAAGCGAAATGTTCCAGAAGCAAGTCAAAGGTGGATTTAAATTATATGATTAAGGCATTATACAGCTGCAAAGCACAATGGATCATAGCTGCACTTTTCTGAGATTCTTTACAGCTGTGTATCGTATCCGGCACACTTTAGCTAAAACCTTTATATTATAGCTCCAAAAAGAGTTTACAGGTACTGCCTTAGCTGAATATCTCAATATTGGCACGTGTGACTAACAACATAAGAAGTTTTCTCCGAGGCTGTTGCTTAAGCTCTGTTAGTGACAATATTGAGGAGGCTGACAAGACACAGTCGATAACATCTTTCGGCAGGATCAAATGCGACTGAGGCCCGATTCTGATAATTCGGTGTGATTTACGGGGTTAGGGCTTATAATTCAGGCCCCAATGTAGCGAGTTCATATATTTGGCTATGTCAACTGATCGCACTCAATCAGAACTCCGAACGGGAATATTCCTACAAACTCCATTAACTAGTAGCATATTCAACACTGTCTTGTGGGAATGAGCAGTCTCTCAGCAGACGGAACTATTAGCTAGGAAATAATTGCATGTTATACCTTTATATCATATCAACATTTTGTAAGTCAGTACGTTCTCCGCTTTCGGACTTATGGCAGACTATATAGAAAGAATTGTGATTGCTTTGCGATGATATTATGTCAATGAGTACAACACTGATAAATGGCCTCCCCTACTTGAGTATTGATCGAGTTCGCCGACGGTATTGAGGGAGAGTCGACTATCCGTCGCCCTCCTTGGCCACCTGTTGTACTCGGCTTCTCATTCCATGAGTCGATGATTAATCCACGATTCACAACAGATTTATAGTCAGAAGACTAATCAGGGGCACTTTGCTTGGGCTGGTGGATGCATGTATTACCATCAGCACCCAGTAACCCACACAATTACCACACTGGCTTTCTAGTCTCATTCAAAAGGGCTAAAATTTTCTATCACAAGCAGGCCTTGTGAGAATGAGCATAATAACACGACATGAAAAAATCTTATGGTAGCTATGTTGGCCCACTGCCCAGCCGTAACGGCTGTGAAATGCAGAAACTAATCAAAATAAATCTATGTTGGTGGAGAACGATAAAGTAACCTTGGTATGGTGACAAGAGTGCTTCATAGAGAGGCGACCAGGTGGCTGGCATCTGTTTATGATGCGGCATACAATTCGCAACGCATTAATACTGCATTCGAGACTACAAAACAACAGAGAGAAGCCGTCAAGAGTCTTTCATCTAAGCCCCTCTCACGTTATCGTACTTCGAAACTGGATAAGTGATACAGTTTTGGTTCTGTGCCAAGGCACCGACGCCACCGAGTGCATTTGAAACCTGTTTGCTCCATATTAGCCTATTGAATTCCACACAGGGACCTTTGGTCGACTTACTGTTGATACCAAACTCTTATCATCGCTCCGATCAGAGCTCGAATCCCACCACCACGCACCACCTAACTTTTGCTTCTGAAGATACCTGGCCTTCAACTGTTGAACTTCTGGCGTATCGAAGCTTACAAGCTGCTTCGTCTTGTTGTCATAGCTCCAGCTGGAAATAGTCTTCTTGTCCGTGTACACTACACTTCCGTTCAGCGGAAGCACCTTGTAGTCCAGAACGCCCGCCTCCCAGGTCCCATCGCCAGAGCCATTGAACCGCTGGCCCAGACCATTCGTGTTAGCGAAAGAACGGCCGTACAACGGCATGCCTAAGACAAGTTTTCTGGGAGAAGAAATCTGAGAAACGTAGTAATCGACAGCCTGAGCAGTGTTGAAGTCGGTTGTTTTTGGATCACGCTTTGATGGGTAGACATTGCTAAGGTGACCAGTGTAGTTGGAGAATCCTGCGCCCATGTAGTCAAATGCCATGAGATTCCATCCGTCAATGTAAGGGTCAAGTGCCGCAATAGGCAGAACCTTGTAGCGGAGTGGCCCGGCTGGGGCGGAGATATCAATGTCGAAGTGGTATCCATTCGCGTGTTGAGCGGCGTATTTATCATATATCTCACGGCAGAGCTTGACCGCCTTGACAAGGTTTGCGGCGTCTGTCTCATCCTCGGGATACTCCCAGTCAACGTCGAAACCATCCAAGCCAAGATCGGTGATCAACTTCAAGGAGGATTCTGCGAATTTCTGACGCGTGCCGTTGGTTGCAAGAGCTGTTTTGAAGTTGTTTCTGTATGACCAGCCACCCACAGAAAGCACAACCTTCAGGTTGCGGTTTTTTTGTTTGAGCTTGAATAATTGACCGAAATTGCCACGCAGCAGTGTGCTGTTCTCCGAGACGATATCGCCAGGATACGAGAACTGGACATCAGCCCATTCGTCACTGAGGAATACCTCTCCAGTAGAGCTATTCACATTGGCGAAGGCATACGTAATCTTAGTGAGCTTTTCCTGGGGTAGATCCGTAACGAAGTGTTGGCGGCCATACATTGCCTTTGTGCTGCTGTTAGCATTGAAACACCCGGGAAGACGTTGAGAGTTACCCAATTCGTGTAAAAAACGCCCATTTGGTAGCCCTTGGAGGGAACGGAGGTCTTCGTTCTCACGTCAAAGGCATGACCATTAAATGCTGGCGCGGCATTGGCAAAGAATGAAAGTGAAAAGAGCGTGGCAGCACTGAAGAAGCGCATTTTAGAATGATTGGACAGCCACAAAAGGCCAAAGCAAAAGTAAGCGAATGGATGGATGGAAGAGGGTGCTCTTGAAAATGACTGGCGCTCGGAGCTGTCTTATGGCATTGTTTTCGTGCCTAGTTGGATGATAAAGCAAGCATCCCATCACCTGCCGGTGCCAAGGGCCCATATCGGCCTCATAGTCGGAGGCCATGTCAGTTCAGTTGTCAGCAACATATTACACCGCAGAAATGCCATCTAAGATGAATAGCAAAGATAGCGTGAAGCAGCATTAAATTCCGACGATCAATGGAGTCGGTACATTTATACGGACCGTTTCGGCCAATCAATAGGGGAAGGGGGTTTCCCGGAAGTCCAAGCGCGTCGCTCATTTCATGGTGCATCCGATTCGGCCCTTTCGTACACGCGTTGTTTCACTAATTTGCCTGCCAATTCAATGGCACACTGACTGTCTTTAACTGAATTTTGGACATCTCTCAAATGAAGTCAACCCAACGGCCAAGGTAGAGCCGGTATTTGCAATGTTCGATTGGAGATCGCCGACTATTTAAAGAACCATGTCTGGAGACTGAGAAGCCTTTCCAATGTTTCGCACCTTCATGCTCACGATCCGAACCGCAGAATCTTGAATATGCCTCACCATGGCTAGGTCTTACTCTAGCCACTTGAAATTAAGCCATGGTCATGTTGACTGTTGAGTTATTATCGACACCTCCTGAAAGTAAGTGGCCTAAGAGTGCAGGTATTAGTTCTTGAGCGAAGACCTAAATCCAACCTGACATTTCACGAGAATCATTTGTAATGAACGCAATATTCGGAGTAGATTCGCGTATCTTTGCGTCTTTGCGTATCTTTGCGTCGACATGAATCGATGCTAGACTGTAGATCATTGCGATATGCCGTTCTTCGCGTAAACTATTCATCGACTCGACTCGAAACCCAGCGAAAATCGCCTCTTTCATGTTTGGCACGTCCTTCGTCGCTTACTTTACCACAGAAAGGTCGGCATCCGGGTGTGGATGATGCTCTTGGGCATAGCCCCGTTCTTTGGTTTTAGCTACTAAACATGCAGAACTTTATGCGGGGATCTGCGGGATCTACAGGTTCCGTAAAAACGCTAGTCGGAATTTTGTCGCAAACGAACTTACCATGCGCGAAGACAGCATGTATGGTATCTACTTCGTGGCAAGAGTGGAAGCAGCACGCCTGTGCAATAGGCACGGCGAGCCTCACGCTTCTTCTGTGATTTAAGCTCATGCATTGTGGCCCTTTACTATGATGTGGGATCTGGGAGTACATTCAAAGGTGGTAAGATTATGGGTGCTCAGGTCAATAATCCTACTGATCTCATTACGCTTCTAATACCTGCGAAAATATCAACGCCAAAATGACAGCGTAATGGCTAGGAACGGTATCAGATCCGCCATTTTAGCCTTCGAGTTCAATGAATCAATTGCGCTAGAGCAGGCCATAGACAAAATGAGGAAAACTTTTGAGAACCCCTGGATCTCCTTGCTAAACTGAGCAGACGCTGACTGGGGACTCCGGTAACTGAAATGGGAATGCTCCACGCATGGTTCGGGCTAGTTTTGTAGTTAGTCTACTGCCTGGGTTTCCACCGTTGGTTCTTCTCAAAGAAGGACAACATCTACGACATTACTTTCCTAGAAGGATCCTAAACGATGCAGATACCAGTGTTACTGGTCGGCATATCAGGGATGGCTATGAGCTACGCTAGGTGGGTCCCATGTGGCCATTGAGTACAACGGTTGGCCATATAGGGTGGACAAACTGCACGACAAGCATTGGGATGGCTGAGAACTCATAAGTGCGTATAGAGAATATATGCGCAAGTTTCCAAGTAGGGTTTGTCGCCTGTATTGCGTATTGCTTCAACTAAATGAGGAACGTAAGGTCTTTGCAGTAGTTGGAAGAGCTTATTTGCAAATGTAACATAGAATTTGAAGGCCAAGAGCTTGTTAAACTATATCAGGCGATTTGTAGTAGATTCCAATCTGTTGATGTAGCGAGAGTACAAGGATACCAACACCAAAGTGTATATAATAGTGGAACAATGACTACAATGAGCTAGGCGCCAGAGAAAGAACTGTGGGCCTGTCTTGACCCACGACTTCCACGTACTGATCTAATGCCGTTTGCTAGGTGCCCCATGAGTACTGTACTTACGACCATAGCTATTACTCTGAAGCATCCCTGACCCTGGATTTACCATGCAATTGCTTTTTGTTGCTTGATATATGAGGTCGGATCGTAGTAGCACTTCGATGTGTAGCGCCCGATAAATCAGCTATCCTTTAGCAAAGCGCCCAATAACACAATGTCTTGAATACGCATCGAAGAACCTGCCAATTCCAGCTTCAGGCAGATAGAGACACCAGTCGTCTTGTCTGTTAAATGACAAACCAAAAGCGTTGACATATTCCCAGTATTCTGGATAAGCCCCTCCAGTCTCCCAGTCAACAATCCCTGTGATATCCAGTACATTCTCACTCTTTACAAGTATATTGAGTGGACACAGATCACCGTGCGTCATTACAATCTGATGATCGCTTGGCAGGTTCATAAGGATGTATTCAAGTTGGGCTGGCTTTAACCAGGAATCTTCAAGCTGAAAGCTGTTGAACTGGGCTACACTAACGATAGGTGAAGAGCTTGTTGTCCTAAACCGATAGCCGGCTTTGCAGGTTGTTGGTATACCCCCTCCTATACATCCTTCTGTCGATGGCCCTGGTAGTTTCCTTAGTTTGGTGAAGACGTGATTGAGTTGATCTCGCACATGACATTTATTTCCGGCTGTGAGATTTCCCCAGATACGGTCTAGGGGAATTCCTTGAATGAAAGACGTAAACATATAGCAACGGTTACCAATTTTGATCATTCCCAAGGGTTTAGGCACTGGGATTTGTTGCGAGTGTTCGCGGATGTGGTGAAGGACGTGCAGTTCAGTCGTGTCGTCGGAATTGTTAATTTTGACAACTATGTCCGACGTTATGCGAACAACAGCTCTTGCAGCATATTGGTAGAGTAATTCGCCCCGCACGAGAAGGTTTTTCAGATTCAAACGCAAGGTCGTTGCTTCTAGCTCCAGGGTCACAGATTCAGTTACGGAAGTAACAATTTGTAAAGCATTGTGTACTGCAGATGACAAAGGCCACAAAATACAGACGTTTTCTTGAGGTATTTTGTACATGAAGGCACTGTGGCTATCAGCCTCAGCCTCAGGCACAGGCTCTGGATCATGTAAGAGCTTTTATTTAAAGAAGATATGAGCTACGTGAATACTCACCGCTTGGCTCAGGGTTTGGATTATGTGATTCAAGGATCTCAGATCTGCTTCTTTTATAGTCGGCGTTTGCTTGTCGGAATTGGGGCCAAGGGTCGGATGCTGGCTTGCTAATAGATACTATGTTGGCAGCCTTGTCAACCATGGAGAGGTTCAGCGACTGCAACTCATTTTGCGCTTGTTTGTTGACTTCTTCATCTCGTCCCTTGTTATTCAATGCCATGATATGAAAGTTCAGATGATGCAGGTTGTTCACAAGAAGATTAATGTCAATGCTGCTTTGCAGGTCTGACATTGCTCAGAATACTTCCATTGGCAAACGGCACACATTGAGGCGTTCGCCGATATAGTGCCGTGGGTTCAACACCTCGAGCTTTGACGTGGAGCGTCAATGAACTTGGAGCGCTTTTTCTGGTTCATCCTTCTTGTCTTCTGAATCTTATCATCAAGCGACACAGCAAGGCTAGATATGGAGCAACGGATATTTGGCTCTTCTAATCCCTTGCTACGCTCATAAAGATGAGGCGTCGGATCCTCTTGACCAGCCCGCTCATGATCCTCTGCCGTGTACGGCAATTTCCCCAGACATCACCGGCTGGGCGCTCGGAAGTTTTCAACATGATCAAAGGATAAAGCTGTGGAGTTAAACCTCGATCTAATGTCAGCCCTGCCAACAACCCGTGCCTTGGCGTCTTGTGTGTTCGCCTGCCCGCTTCTCTTCCTCTCGCTTTCAATCTCTGCTGCGCGCTCAACACAACATGCTTCCGGCACACGGCAGTCCGACTCCCGCGTCGCAGCGGCGCCTCGAACCAGAGAAGTGCAGTGCCAACGATTGAAGGGCGGGTGAGTCTTGCCGCCCGCAGATCGTGTGGCCCATGGCCCGCTTCGTTGTCTGAAACACCACCCTTGCGGCTACGCGAGCGCGTTTCAAGCAACCACCACCAATCGCTACGCGACTGCCACAGCGTCACCAAACGGCGCCTCAACGTCTGGATGCCCGACTCCCTTGGGCCCTGGCTGCTGCTCGTCTACTCTCCACAGTGCCGAGATGAAGTCGCGTGGGACGTGGCGACTGGGCCTGAGATCTCCCGCCCGCGTTCAGCGAGGGGTACGTCCCGAGTTTCACCTCACCTGGTGGTACGGGTGCAAGGTGGACGTTGAAGCAATTTCGGCCAGTCGATTGTGACTCGACGAAGACTGCCAGCGCGATGGGCCTTATTTGTGGCTATTGTAAGGTTCGCGACAATGGTAGGCCAGGCTAGCGGCGAATGTCGTCCTGAGGTTTTCTCCTTCACTTCGAGATCTGCCTTCTTCTTTCTATTCTTCATCTTCAGTCTCTCTTGTTCGTTATTGTTACTATTGTACAGCGTGCGGGTCGCTAGCCTCACGGCGTGGGAATCTCCCTCTACTGTTAACTTTGTAAATTTAAATTCTCAATCGACACTCTCTCCACCGTTCCAACCGCTCGACGCGCAATACTCGACTGCTGTGCAGCTCATTCACCCATTTTCACAATCCTGAACTCTTTCCACACTCCGCGACTATCCCCACATCTTCAAAATGGCGCTTCTTTCAGCCGAACACCTGGCCGGCCCAGGCTACATTATCCTCAACGTCCTGCGTGGACTGAACATCATTGCTCTCGCCTCCGTGGTTGCAAGCAGCATAGTCATGCTTGTCAAAACCTTTATTGTTTCCAAGGTACGTCAACCCACCAACGTCGAGATATCAGAGCTCACACTCACCTCACTTAGTTCTTCTTCTTTGATGCTACCTCGCACGTTATCACAGCTGTGGTGGGATTGTTCCTCATCGTCTCAGAATGCTCACTTTTCCGCGGCTTCTTTGCTCGCAACTGGCCGCTCCTCAGCCCTAGCCATGGTTTCGTCACCTTGGGCTGCGCAATGATGGTTATTGGTCTGAATATGCTCGGCAACATGAACAAGGAGGCCACAAGCCAAGAGTCACTTGGTATGCCATTTTGGCGACTATTGGTTGCTTCAGGCATATTGGCCATCGTGATTGGCTTCTTCAATGTTGTTGCTGTACGTCCTTCTCTACCTAATTCCCGGTTCGAGCCAGCTTATTGATATTGTGTAGAGCTTCGTCTTCCGTGACAAGTCCCGTAACATTACTGCACGCCGAGTCCGCTCTCGCGGAGCAATGACCCTCAGCGAAGACGTCGAGACGGCATCCCAATACGACCCCAAGCACAAGGCTTTTACTATCAGCACCCATCACACCGGGAGCAGCTCCAGCCGTACCAACGTGAACGGCGTCACACCACCTATGCGCCAGGGTACGCCACGCGTTGACTGCGGCTCACCTCAGGTCGCCTCGCCGAATAAGGAGAGCGGCAATCCCAATCGCTTTGACTTTGACTTCACCAGTCCAATTCGCGAACGATTCCAACGCGCTCGCACATCGTTCCTTCCCAGCTACCACAGCACCTCGCCCGCCAATGTCAAACCCTCATTCTTTTCCCACCGCCCCTCATCATCAATCTACTCGCGGACTACAAACGGCGAGCCTCAGAAGAAGAAATTCTGGCAGAGGCAGCGCGAGGAACAAGAAGAGGAGGCTGCACACATGCCAGAGATCTCATACCCATTGAACGTTAATCCCCAGTTTGCGCACCTTGTCAAGCCCAATCTTGCTCATCACCCGAGCGTGAGGAGGCCAGAGGCAGATTACGACAAGATCTGAAATATTCTCCGCCAGTCTTTTGGCAGCGTGAGACGAGAAGAAAGAAGATGATGGCTTGGTGTGCGTGTTTGAACACTTTATGATACCACTTTCCTTTACTTCGGCATATTGCTACATAAGGCATCGGCGTTAATCTTTTATTCGGCTTATATTCGACGCCTTTTTCAAGGCTAACTCGACAGACGTCACGGGTTGTTAGTTTGATGGAATAGGATATCAATCTACGGAACAGGGTCTTTGTTTGGCGTTGGGCATTCGCTGAAGATCCTTCATGCGACGGGGAAAACGTATACGAGCCGTCAAAGGACGCGCCAAATAACTTTCGTTTGTTATGAGTACATATACCGCAGCAACGATCTATTCATACATACATGTTTTATCCTTGATGCTTTATGGTGTTGTACATATGTTACACGGCGAATCGCCGGCGCTCGCCTGAGTGACGCAGAAATGTTGCATGTAGCCATTTCTCGTTGAAAGCGGCGCCTCGCTTTAGTACTCTTCTCAACTAACAAGCTCCCAATACCGCGGCCCAGGTTCTTCGAAAAGACTGAAACAGCACCTTTCCTCCTCACTCGTCGCCAATCGGGTCCTGGAAAGGATCAATAGCATTCCCGTTTGGATCGTACAATTCCAATCTCCTCCTTGCTCCGCCCTCGTCCAACATCTCCAGACTATACTCCTGGGTATGGTACAAGCCTCCCCGCCCTCTCCTCCTGCACTTCAACTTCACTTCTCCGACGCCTCTCGTTCCCTTGACCCAGAAGCTTATATCTATCCTGCCATGCACTTGGTTGATCTCGCCTTTGATCCACGGGTACTTGGAGGCAAAGTAGATTTCGTCGCCGAGTTCCTCGCGCACAAGCGGGTTCGTGCGGAGCGCATAAAGCGTGGATGTAACAACAGACGACTCGGTTTTCTGGTAGTTGAAGAATGCAAGGAGCGAGATTGTCATCGCAACGATGAAGATGGGGAGCGTATTGCGAACTTGCGTAGGTATGAGCGGGGGAATACTGAGAAGGAGTTAGCTGACAATATTCGCGATTGATGACAATAAGTGAGAACAACGCACGGTGGTAGCTCGCGATTCGGTCTGCGCTCTAGCAGAATCTCGCCATCCTTGGGCGGTGGGATCAGGTTCTCTGGCGACCATACGCTGGTAGGTGTTTTCCATGGAACAACTGGACTTGAGGCATCATTGATGGGTGTAGTTGATGCATATCGCAGAGAAGTTATGCGGCGAAGACCTTTGAGCCTGATTTGAGCCGGCGCTCGTAAGAATGCGGGAGAGAGCCGTGGAGGAGGCATTGTGAGTGTCTGTTGCACAATTGCATCTCTTAGGAAAGTTGCGAGCATGAGATCAGTCGAGGCTTGGCAGTCGTGTTTGCGTGGTTTGCACCCTCGTTGTTGCCGATACCTTCGGCTAGACTTGCTCTAAACAATTCCCTGCACCAAAGCCAGCATCGTGATAAATTGGTGGTATGTGTTTGGACCATACGGGGTGGAGCGATTCAAAAGACAAAAATGCATACTACAAACTTGGCGCTTAAGGAGAGCGTTAACAGCTGGTGGAATACTTGGTGCTGGATCAACGACAACCAATCAACATGGTGAATCTCCTAGCTTAGGGGCTCATCGATCCGCAGAAAGACGATGCGTAGGCAGACGGCTATCGTGTATCTGAAAATAGATTCGTTGCGGATGTTCTGCGATTGAGACAGTTGTGGTCGAATATGTTAAGCCGAGCAAAAGAGCAAGAATAGGACCTGCAGTCAGACTGACACACCCCAAATCGTTGATGCAGACAAACATGGAGCATTTTTAATTGCAGCTCCACTAAACTTCACCAAGATCTACGACGCATATAATCAATCATGATTCATTGTAACATATGTATTCTACAATCATAAGTCGTGTAATCAAGTGTCCTAATTCATTCATTCAGCCGCTGACAATGGTGCCACCGTTAGGGTGGATCGTCTGTCCGCTTATCGAACTGCTGTCGTTGCTTGCCAGGAAGACGAAGACTGTTGCGATTTCGCTAGGCTGCGATGGCCTGCCAATTGGTGCTGTGAATTGCTTGATCGCCTCGTCATTCATGGTAGCCGGGATCAGGGGCGTCCAGACAGGGCCTGGTGCAACAGCATTCACCCTAATGCCCTTGCTGACATATTGGTTCGACAAGCCACGAGTGAATGAAACAATAGCACCCTTGGTAGATGTGTAGTCGAGCAGATCGGGGCGGCCAATGTAGGCGTTGATGGAGGCGTTGTTGATGATTGTTGAACCCTTCTTCATGTGTGGCAGGGTGTATTTGGAAAGGTAGAAGAAAGGATGGATGTTGGTGTTGAAGGTATGCACCCATTGGTCCCTGTCGCCTATTAGCCATATTGTTTTTGTTTGGAATAGGAAGTACACTCACTCGTCAAGATCCTTGATATCTTCGACCATCATTTGATACGCATGGTTGTTCACCAAGATGTCGATTCCACCCAATTGTTTTACAGCCTCTTCGACGACCTTCTTGCAGTTTGCACGATCTGTCAAGTCCGTAGCATATGTGTAGCACTTCTGACCCTTGGCCTCGACCAACTTGACCGTCTCTTTTGCGTCCTCTTCCTCTTGAGGTAGATATGCAATAAAGCTGTCGGCACCTTCCATGGCATAGAGTACTGCAATCGAGCGACCGATACCGGAATCACCACCTGTGATTAGAGCCTTCTTGCCCTTCAATTTGCCAGCGGCCTTGTAGAGCTCACTGCCACCATCGGGAAGGGGGAGATGGTCAACTTGAGGTTGGGGGTCGAGCTTAGATTGGAGGCCGGGTACTTCTTGGTGCTGTACTTCAGGTTGGTAGCCTGGGGCTGTTATTAGTCGGGAGCTTCTGGGACGAATTCCACGTGGAACATACCCTGCTCGAATTGGCCCTTGTTTGATGACATCGTGTGAAAGCGACTGTTCTCGTTTAGAAATGATAAAGTATAGATTCCAGACTGCGATCTACTCTAATTCAGGAGATTACAATTATTGTGTTGGCGCTGCTGGACGCAGAACTTTTATCGAAGTTCATGATTTTGGGTGACATCACAACACTGTCAGAACGTGCTAATGGTGTTAAAGGTGGAGCTCCTCCTCGCAGATATGTGGCAGAGAGTGATGAAATGAAGAAATAAGAATAATGTTAACTCGAAGGCTTCCGGAAGAAGTTCCTCTACACGTCTGGAAGATTCGTCGCTGAGAGCAGTGAAGTGGCGCACGTCCCACCACAAAAACTCTCAAGGCACTTCAACCCAGTATGTGGCTTCAACTGACCGAACTATCTCGCGTGGTCATATGATCAGCCCTCCTATCGTTCACAAGTTATCCAAAAGCAAAGGCTTGAGAAGCAGGGCATATTTTGAGAAACCTGTCAACGTAGTGCACACCCTCAAGACAGAAAACCCACCAATGTCTGCGTCGCGATCACCGTTGGACGTCACCAAATCACGTCAGTTCTGCTTGCACCCATAATTCAGGTAGATTGCTAGCTCGAAGTCAGCTCGTCTAAGTTTCATTAATCGCGATTGCAACACCTCCGATCCTGCGATGACGATTGTGAGGTTATCCACATCAATGTGACGTAGTCGGACCGGGCTGGACCCTGATTTTTAGCGCCATGCTATGACCGCATCCAGCCTCGCGCCTTCACAGCACAACGTCCCGATCCCCACACCCTGGCAAAGCGCCTATCATCACTCAACATGGCCGCACTCTAGAAGCTTTGTCGAGATGGAACAAGCCACATTGAATCCTGAATAAGACATCCGACGTCATGCGCCACGACTCTTTGTGTCCCTGCATGACGTACCCTTGCATCGTGCCCGTTGATCCTGGCTGCTTCTGGGGAACTGAACATGGAGAACTTGTTTTCAGCGTATGGAGTGGTGGGAGAAGTAGGTCCGAAAGCGTCTCTTCTTATTGTATAAGAGTGAGGCGAGTATCACTCATTATTTCGATCATCACAACACAAACAATCATCATCATCATCATCATCATCATCAGCATTCAAACACTGCTTCAATCAAACCACATACTCAGCACTCAATTATCAAACCACAAACCAATCAATCAACATGCCTATCATGCGCCGCTCCGCTCCTCGCACTACTCGTGTCCACCATACTACTCCTCGCACTACTCGTGCCAAACCCAGCCTCAAGACTAGACTCCTAGGCCCCAAGCGAACCAGTGCCCGCCGCGGTCCTGCTACTACAACTACCACCACCACTACCACCAGGACCACCAAAACCCATGGTGGCCACCATACTGCCGCACCTGTTCACCACCACAAGCGCCATGCTACCATGGGCGACAAGGTGTCTGGCGCGCTCATGAAGTTGAGGGGTTCTTTGACCCGCCGCCCAGGCCTCAAGGTTCGTTTACCATCACGAAATCAGCATTGATCAATACTAACAATCACCAGGCTGCCGGTACCCGCCGCATGCACGGCACTGATGGCCGCAATGCTCGCCGCGTTTACTAGACGGACTGAGATGTACCTGTCTGTATGATTAAGAGATTTTCTTTGTTCGTTTGTGAGCGATTTTTGGTGTTGGCATGAGTGTATGATATGATCGACGATACCCAACGATCTGAGCTTTTAGTATGAACAATAATACTTTCAACAACTGCATTTATACACCCTTGTGCATGACTTTACGATGTATGGCTTTACAGATCATTGCCAGTTAGCCATTTCTGCCTCATGGTTGTCACGAATGAGGCGATATTGAAAGCAAATCTTTCTGAAATTTTAAGGATCCTATTTACCGCACTGGTTGTTTGTGAGGAAATGGTCAAGTTAACCATTTCGTTAGCCTAACTTTAACCGCTTATGATTAGGTGAATGGTGTGCTCATCTATGTATGCACACTGTGGTAAATCTAACACGAAACGGCCCGTTCCCGGTGAGTATATGGCTAGGCATTGCTCATTCAGCGCAGCTCTGAGGGAAAGTCACAGCAGGTGATTATCTGCGTAAAAGAAACTTGATCGATCAAAGGCAAACAAGACACGTCAAGCCACCAGTAATGCACATTAACACAAAATTATACTATTGATATTACGAATACTATCGTTAGAGTACCAATAATAACACGCTCACATGCCATGCTCATTAAATCAAGCCCGCTTTTATCGATATTATCTTGTTTGCCCTACTGTGCCATCCCGGTTGCTAGCTAGCGGACCTTCCTTCATCTTCTTCATGATATTTCCCAATCTTCCTCCACCTGCACTCCTGCCCTCAATCTGTGAGCCAGATATAGACGGACCTACGTATGGTGTCTTCGCGGCGTTTGGGGGTAGAGCCGTCGCAGATGGGCGCTGTTGGTGTGGAACCCTAGCAGCTTCGATTTCAGATCGACCTGCGTCTATGATGGCTTGGTTCTTAGCATGTGCTGCAGGGTTGCGTCTATCGAAAGTGTCATTGAAGGTGCCGCGAAGGGTTTCGCCAGCTCCCTGTAGATAGGAGTTAGCTTTTAGTCTAGTTTTATAGTGTCAATGGTAGCTTCATACGTGAATACCAGCAGCGGCTGCTTTGAGATTTGCCATGGTAGACTGTTTTTGTACATCGTGTCCTGTCCTGATTGGTAATGGATGGCCAGGGTCGTTGTATCCAACGCCAGCCTGAAGGTTGGTCGGCAAAGGAGGTACGTCTGGTTGCTGCTGTGGAGCTCCATACTGGGACGGGACTTGTCGGGGCACACCTTGAGGAGGCTGTCGTGCCGGATATGAGAAGTTTGCACGTCCAGGGCTACTGGGTGTAATGGGGCTTACTGTGTTGTCCATAGGATTTGGTCTCTGAATTGCAGGAGACACAGAATCTAATTCTAACCTATTCCTTATGTTACTCTTATTTGGTATAGCTGGAGACGGCTCCTCGTGTCTTGACACTTCAGGAGCCAACCCCGGATCCTGCTGGTACTTCGCAGGCATCGGTGGCGTTAGGCTTTCAGGAATCGGAGACTGGCTGGGAAGTCCTGGGGTATGGTGTGAATGATTGACAGGTAGAGGGGAAGCGGGAGACGGCGGGCTAGGACCAGATGTATTGGTAATGCTTCCTGCACCTTTGCTTCCGGCAGGCTGTTCCACAGTCGTAGAACCTCCTGGTCCAGTTGTGGTTGTTGTCGTGGTTGTTGTTGTCGTTGTGACTGTGACAATGTTGCCTGACCCAGCATCTCGATATGTTTCCCTGCCCACGCTCTCCTGACTCGAGCGACTATGAAGTTGTTGTGGTGGTGCAAGTGTGTCATGCGTTTGTGCATTTATTGGGTTGTGATAAGTGGCACTCGGTGGGTTATTGGAGGCTACGGGCGCTTCGATTCTGGACGGTGGTGGGTGCCACTGTTCCCCAGAGATTGGGCGCTGGTTGCTTGCGAAGCTGGGATTCGCACTTGTATTGGCCTCACTACTATAGTAAGCCGAGTCTCCGTTGGTGTTCGTGTCAGACAGGTCTTTTCGCTCAGGAACATCTTTCCGGTCAGTGATATCTTTATCCTTGCCCTTCTCTTTGGAATGAAAAGGGTTTGACATGCGCCATTTTGATTTCTTTTCCTTATCAGAAGGCGACATGTTATCGGCAGGAGCCAGCGGTTGCGATGAGTTCGCCGGTTGACCACCTAGACCACCAGACATGGCGAGTTCTTGTCGTTCCCGACTCTTTCGCTTCTGCAATTTGGCAGGTTGACGGATACCATCATCCATGGCGAATACCAGCTGTATGTTGTCGTCGGGACTGTTGGTTAGGAATTGTAAAATGGAGTTTCCTCAGAGGCTCTGCTGGAAGATTTTTCTTATGTTCAAGAGTGCATCATTTGCTGAGGGATGGCATATGTACCAAGGTGAGATGCCGTCGAAGGACCCTCTGCCCACCGAATAACATCATATGAGGTCATAACACAGAGTGTGGCGTACGGAAACTGTGGCATCCAATCACACAGGTCAAAGCCGACGATCAAGAGCCAGTGGATCTTGAGCAAGCCAATGTGCAGGGGTATCAACGCTCAATGGCGTCTCCAGGGTTCCAGGATTTCCAAGATTACGATGTCAGTTGTGAAAATGCGCCTTTCCTAATTAGAACTAGCATGGTCACTAGCCACATCTTGTCCCGTCCGCGAAGGATTGAGTGCATGCTCGTTGTCAAGACTAAATCGCTAGCTATGAGACTCTGTTTAACCCAAATTCTGGTCCATATTCATTCACGATGAACGGGGTTCAGCCTGTCGTGTTGCAGAGTCCAAAATGGAACACGAATAACATAAGCGGTCTGTTCAGCTCCGCCTCAGCCCCGCTCATTGCAGGCAGGCAGAGGAAAACTTGTGCACTGCCTCGAACAACTGCGGGGAACGACGAGACTTACATCTTTGGATCTCGTTCTATTCCCTGACATTATTGAGGGGCTCGTTCACTCTGTGCTGCATGCGACGTGACTATGGCAGAGACATTAGGGCTCATTGCCAGCGTGATTCAGGTGGCCGGCGCGGGCCTCAAGCTATCGCAGACACTATACCAATATGCAGATGGCGTCGCAACAGCGGACCGCAGAATCAAAGACATTGCTAAGGAAATAGAGTTGACGAGCTTCGTGATCGAAGAGCTGGGCAGCGTGTTCAAGCAAGATGAAGTGCCTAATCTCATTTCCAAAAACGCACTCAAGACGGCGAACGATACAATGAAGGAGTGCTCTTCTGTCTTCGCAGAGATTGACGCAACCCTTAAAAAGAGCAAGAAAAATACGTTGGGTCGGCTCATGTTGCCGTTCAGAGACAACAAGATCGAGTTGTTGCGAAATCACATCGATAAACTAAAGAGCACATTGCAACTTTTGATGCAAGTACTCACTCATGCGCATCAAGTTGCGTCAAAAAAGCTCGACCGTGAAGCTGAAGAAAAGCAAAGAGAGCAAATCAAAGAACTCCTCGAGAACAAGAAAGAGTCGACAAAAAGATATGAGGAGTCATTAAGGAATTACAGCATTAGCGATGGCAGTACTGCCATTGACGACGATCAAGAAACAGATAAGGAGGATGATTCCATTTCGGTAAACGCCCTTACCATGGCAGCTTCAGCCATCGGCTCGACCATCAATTCCGAAAGTCTTGGGAAATGTGTTCAGCATATAAAGAGTTTACTGGAGAACATCGAAACGCTGCAACAAGCTCTGAATAAGCAAGTCGATGGAGACGATCACTCGGAACATCATCAAAGCCTCGTGGGATCATACTTTCGCGCTCGTGGACAACTCGACAGTGTTCTATTTGGGAGTTCCAAAGGGTCGAAAATCCAGTCGCAAGTCGAAAGCCACGGCAAAGTTCTATATGCGAAGAACAGAACTGATGAGATTAGCATACAAAGAACCATGACCGGTAGCACTCTAGGCCGCACTGAATCTCACGTTGAACCCTCAAATGACGCAGGTATTGCTGAGGCGATTCGGGAGGCTGTGGAGAAGGCAAGAGCGGCGGAGAAGGAGAATATGAAGCGAAAATATGAAGTCCTTCGAGCGACAGAAGAGGCAGCACGCCTCAAAGCTGCGAAAATACGTGAACATGAAGCAGAAATGAAAGCAGCACAATTGAAGGCAGAGATGGAACTTGAGAAAGCCCACAAGCTTGCATTGGAAAAATCTAACCCAACTATACGACGGGCCCCCATAAAATTTCAAGACACGCGAGGCAGGAAATATAATATTCCATTTCAAGTTTGCAGTACTTGGCAGGTACGGTTTCACATTGAGTAAATCATAGCAAATACTAAGAACTTTATAGGGGATGCATGATGCCATCAAGCACGCGTACCTCCATGATGAGCATTGGAGGCAACTGGTCTCAGATGGAAAGTTCAACTTGATGGATTCCGACAGTAACATAGTATTACCTTCGTATTGGGATGACATCATCGAGCCAGGAGCAACTATCATCATGGAGTTCGAGTCACTGCACACCGATCACGTCCTTGGTGCGGGACAACAAAATAATGACGATGTTTCGCAATCGATTGATAAGAAGCATCAACTCGCGGACGTAAACCGCTCGGATGAGCCGGAAGATACTGGAGCTGAGGATGACTTGCTCATAGAGGAAGTGGATTTGGATCTTGATATCGGCGATGAAGTTGAACATGGAGCACTGGAAAATGGCAGGACTTCTCAACAGGACGCCTCTCAGGGTCAAGGGAGCTATTCGCCGCTCGCTTTGTCACCTACCTCGCCCGCCTATTCGCCAACCTCTCCTACTTATTCGCCGACCTCTCCTACGTATTCACCGACCTCACCAAAGTGTGCGTCAGTCTCTCCTACGTATTCGCCAACCTCTCCAAGGTATTCTCCAACCTCTCCAAAGTATTCGCCAGTCTCCAAAACGTCAGATGCATCACAAGGTCAACCAGAAAAGCCGATATTGGGTTCGGAGGCACACCATCCGGGCGACCAGTCCAACATACCTCCAACAGAAGAACTACAAACCACACACGGAGCACTGAAACCAACTGAAGAATTATATCGCGAAGTAGAGCCAGAGGTCAGCAAAGCTGTTAGGCGCGAGGAATATCTACATACACGACAGGACAAAACGAACGACTATCAATCGGATCCGAAGGAGCACAAGAAGCAGCACCAGGTTGACCGCCAAAGGATTCCTGATAAGATTCAGAGACAGACGGAGACAGGCACTGGTTTGCGCAGCCTTCAAATTCCAAGAAAGCCCATTCCGGTTGATTTACCAATTCCAGATGAACGTCGCAGTGGAGATGAGCAGCCCATGGCGTGGAGGTCTAAGAATAGTGCACAACACTCTGCTAAAGATGACACATTAGAACCAAGGCAAGATAGACCTATTCCTTGTCTTATAGATCAGGGACGGCAAAGTCTCCCAACCCCACCTGTTCAAGTGACCCAACCAAGTAAGACGACCGCCCAACCAGTCAGACGTCCACTGGGAAGGGAAAGCGAACAGTCGGGTAGCACGGGGGATAATTTGTCTGTCCCAGATAAACCTACGCAGCCTCCTGGACAATCCGAAGAGCATCTATATATCCCTCCCCCTTCTCCGCGCCCTCCATATATTGCCCAATTTCCTCCTATGCCCATGGTTCTACCGCCTCCACCAAGGCCAGCAACGATGTCTTCCCAATCAGACTACGGCCGGGGCCGGGATACTTTTAAGAGAAAGCTGTTCGGGTCCAGATCATATCAAAGTGATTCACTGACGTACTCACAATCCCAGGAAGCGTCGAGTCGCTCCTCGAGAATGTCAATGATGTCGGCAACATATATTCCTGGTGGAGACTCATATGGCCCTGGAGTTGGCATTCCCGCAATGAATACTACGCCAGAACGTAAGACGACCAGTCCAGCACTTGATTCTTCCACGCATAGCTGGGAAAGATCTAGCAGTCAGTGCTGTACTTCCTATCATGAGGTAGTTCCGCAGCCTCGTAGACCACTTGTGCGCCTAGAGACTGAAAAGAAATCTCGGGAGAGTGACGAAGTTGATGACCTTTTGAGAGAATGGACGACGATTCTTGAATGACGCACTGGGCTCAGTAGCCTCCCGGTTTTAAAAACCTATACCTGAAATGTTCTACACGTATTGTTCCTTAAAGAGTCAACAGGGACGGAATGCCGAAGTAGTAGAGCGCAGTATGATAAATATACCAGCTTCAATCCACACCATAGTATCAGACCAAAACTCCACTATTACATACCTAAAACGCGCATGGATATAAGAACTTCCCTTTGGGAAAAAAAAAGGAAATCCGTGTCCATCCGCACCCATCCCCATCCATCCATTCCTACCCACCCATCCCCTATCCCTCCCGATCCACTCATCGCTCCTACATCACCCGAGAGCCCCCAATTCGCACCCTCCGATATCGAAAAGGACACAGACACACATACACACGCATACACACGCATACACACACACACACACATTTGCCTTTCCCGCCTCGCAGTGCCGTCCACTAGGCTCGTCGGGACGCGGTCCTGCACACGGGGCGCGCCGCCCAAAAGTCGCGCCGCGGCCGGCTGCGTTACTCGATTGCTACACCTGATGTGTACGACGCGACGGGGCACGGGGTTGATGCGTTAAACCCCATGTCGGGCCGGGGGGTGACTGGAAAGATACTGTCATATCGAGAGGGAGGGGCTAGCTATGTTTGGTAATGAGCTATGGGCTTGTTTTTATTTTTCTTGGTGGGGTCTGTTTTTTTACTTTTGTATTGGTGATTGTTTTTTCTGTTGGGATGGCGGGGTAATGGAGGGGTTGGAGGTGATGGGAGAGAGTGTGTTGAAATTGATATTTATGTGTGGGATATTTGAGAAAGTTTGTGGGTGATGTCTTTATGAGGATTATTAGAGTGCTGCAATTCGAGTTGCGATTGTTGCATTGTGAGGAATTGATAACATGTTCAGGAGGCGTCGGGTGGCATGACCAGTGACCTCAGAAAATCACCAATTCATGTAGCCCAAAGGATTATGGTGATCATTGTATTCGTAAAGGTATCTATTTACACGAAGCAGCGTGCATTTCATCCAAACGCCATGCCCAAGTAAAGGTATCGTAAAGTATCATGTACAGGAACTGTCCGCTCAGCGGCGTAGCATCTACCACCAATCACCCTGCTCTTGCATGGCAGCAGCGACCTTGCGGAAACCAGCCACGTTGGCACCGCCAACAAGGGATGGGAACTCGCCCTCGGCAGGTGTGAAGAACTCCTTGCCGGTGCTCAAGCAGTTCTCGAAGCAGTCCTTCATGATGCCCTTGAGCTTCTGGTCAACCTCCTCAGAGGTCCAAGACAGACGCTGGGAGTTCTGAGCCATCTCAAGACCAGAGACGGCGACACCACCGGCGTTGGCGGCCTTGCCGGGAGCGTACCAGATGGCCTCTCCCTTCTTCTCACGACGGTGGGCCTCGAACACGTCAATGGCCTCCTGGGTGCAGCCCATGTTGGAGCCTTCGGCGATGAACTTGGCACCAGCTTCGATGAGAGCGACAGCCTCGTCCTCGGAGACCTCGTTCTGGGTCGCTGAAGGAAGAGCAATGTCGACCTTGCCAACCTCTTTCCATGGACGAGCACCCTCGACATACCTGTAGGAGTGGTTCTCAAGGTCAGTGAGGGCCTTGCGCTCCAGCTTGATGGCGGCGATCTGGTTGATGGTGTCGGCAGTGAAGCCCTTGTCGTCGGTGGCGATCAAGGCACCTTTGCTGTCGCTGAAGGAGACGACGGTTCCGCCGAGCTCGATGACCTTGAGGGCGGCGAACTGGGCAACGTTGCCGGAGCCAGAGATGGCAACCCTCTTGCCGGCGAAAGACTCCTTGCCACCCGAGGCGTAGTTGATCATGTGTTCGACATAGTAGACGAGTCCGTAGCCGGTCGCCTCAGGACGGATCAAACTGCCTCCCCATGATCCACCCTTGCCGGTCAGAATACCCTCCCAGCGGTTGCGCTGTGCTCGGTATGCGCCGAAAAGATAACCGATTTCGCGTCCTCCTACGCCGATGTCGCCCGCAGGTACGTCCGTGTCAGCGCCTGGTATTTACGTAAGTAAAATGTTCCTACTGGAGTACCACGACACTACAGCTAGCATCACCGACGGCGCAGTTTCACAAGCGGATGAGTAGATAAGGCCAGATAGGCCAGCTCGTTCCGGTTGGTCTACCGTCGGTAGTCTATGCGCGACCGTTGCTCGAGAGGCGCAATGCCCCACTTGAGGCTGCTCGATGGGAACGCAAGAGGCAAAGACTTACCAATGTGCTTGCTGAGCTCCCTCATGAAGGAAACACAGAATCTGCGGATCTCGTTGTTGGACTTGCCCTTGGGGTCGAAGTCGCAGCCACCCTTGCCACCGCCCATGTTCACTGTTTGCTTGATTAGCATTCTGGGGACTTTGCAAGTGACTTGTTCAGAGCAACATACAGCCAGTGAGGGCATTCTTGAAGATCTGCTCGAAACCCAAAAACTTGAGAATGGACAGGTTGACGCTGGGGTGGAGGCGGAGACCACCCTTGTAAGGGCCGAGGGCAGAGTTGAACTGCACGCGGTAGCCCTTGTTCACCTGGCACTCGCCCTTGTCGTTCTCCCAGACAACGCGGAACTGGATGATGCGCTCGGGGATGGAGACAACCTCGAGGGCTTTCTTGTATTCGGGGTTCTTCTCGAAGAGGGAGGAGGACTCGAGGGTGGAGACGAGCTCTGTCGAGGGGTTAGTGGTTGAGTCTGGCTAGGGGCGCGTGAGGTTGATGTTGGACATACCCTTCCTGGCTTGCTCAAACTCAGGCTCAGACATTGTGGAATTGCAATTGTAGGGTTCTTGAAAGTGTATGGATGTATGGAGCTAAGGGAGCAGAGTTGAAAGAAGTGAAAGCGAACAAAGACAGAGCAGAGGGCCGTATATATACACGTTAGTTGTGCCGGCAGCTAGACGTGGTTTGCCGCTTGCGGGATGAGCATCTACAGTTTGGAAAACGTCACAGGCCGATTGATTGCTCTCGGACGGCCGCCTTCTAGTGGTCAATGGCAAGTTGCTGAGCGCCATCTTGATAGTACTATGGTGTGTTGTTTTCACTGATAAGAGAAAGCAGCCAATTAGACCTGTGGCCGGTCTATCGCGGGGGCGCTACACGTGAGTTCGCGCGGGCTTCGGCGACTCGAGGCTTCGCAGCGGAAGTGTAATTCTTGAGCGTCATTCAGAGGGCAGCCAAGGAGAGCCGACGTCGGTCGTGTACATGTTACGTTGAGCCTTCGCTCAGTCAGTCAGGGCCTGGGGTGGGCGGCCGCGGGAAATTGCAGCGATCCCGCACGAGCTAGGGCCAAGACGCCTTTCTTTGACATGGATGCACGCGACATCACCCATGGGATGGGTCCCAGCCTTTGTCCTGCAGCGGAGATGCCGTAAATTGTTCCGCTATGTGACATTTTGCGTCTGCACAACCACTCGCTCGGAGCCAGCCCTGCCAGATTCTCTCCCACAGCCCATATCATGCCCTCCACGAGCTGACCACTCACCCCCACGCTCGACATGCTCCCTCCTCCACACTCACGGGCAGTCGGTTGGGTCCCAATCTGGAGAGGAGCGACATCAGTCAGCATACCAGTACAGTCGCAGAAATATGGAGCATTCATGTCGCCGAAGTCGCTCGTTACATTGCACATCAGGAGAGGTGGTGGTGGTGGTGGTGGTGGTGAGAGCAGACACTCACCGGTGACCAGATACTCGTCCAACCCGTCCATCGTCTTCATGTCAGCGTCCTCGATTTCAAAGCCACCAATCTGCGAATTCTCGACGATGCGCGCCTGCTTCACACTCTTCGGCAGTGGCACATAGCCGTGCTGGAGGCTCCAACGCACCAGCAGCTGTCCAGGCGTGCATCCATACTTCTTGGACAGAGACACAATCTTTGGGTGCTTCATTCGCAAGGCTCGGACAAGCGGCGCGTAAGCCTCAACCACAATGTCATGCTCCTGGCAAAAGGAAGTGATGTCTGTCCGTGTATTGAACGGATGCACCTCTATCTGGTTCACCGCTGGAGGGATTCTCGGTTTGGAATCTAGGAGCTCTTGCAGCTGCATTTGTAGTCAGTCAGGCTGTCCCAAAGTGATGTCTTGCAGCCAGATGGTCCGCGGCATCCGCCAATGGTGTATCAAGACAGCCTCCCAGAGAGCCAAATGGATGAGGGGAGCCAGCAAGATTCATCATTCTTGCCCTATGTAGTTTATCAAGCGTATCGTGCAGACACATGGAGAACATGTAGAGCGGTATAGTAGTGCAAAGGGGAGTACTTGCGTGCTTCACTCCGTAATTGGAGACGCCTCCAATCTTGACCTCGCCGTCATTGATTGCGTCTTCCACTGCTCTCCAGCTCTCAAGGCGCGCTTTCTTGCCACCGTACGGAGAGTGCAAGAGGAACAGGTCAATGTAGCCAAGGCCGCATTCCTTGACTGACCTTTTAATTGCCTTGCGGGCCGCGTCATACGCTGAATTCGAAGCCAGCTTGGAGGTGAAATGAACATCCTCACGCGTAAGTGAGTCGGTGTTAGCCTCGCTTGAAAGGAAGTCTAGAACGGCTTTGCCAGCTTCTGACTCGTTATGATACCTTAGCGTAGACGTATATTGTCAGTCCAAGTTGCACACGCAGTTGGTACGTGGACGTTGCTTACATCTGAGCTGAGTCGACCCTGTTGCATGCGCCATTCGTCAATGGTTCTACGGACTGGCGTACATGCAGATGATGACTTACCCTCGGTATCCGGCCTGCTGGTGTAAGTACACGATCAGATGACGACCAGGAACAGGAAAAGCATGCCTCTAGCGCCCACCGAACTGCCTGGTACGTCTCCTTTCCGGATGTCAAGTAGACACCGAGGTGGATCGTCGGCATAGACAAGCCATTGGGAAGCTGCTGAGGGTCAATGTGGATGTCATGCTGCAGAGGCTCTGCCACCCACTTTGGTCCGTGAAGCCAATGAGAAGGTAGAGAGGGCCATGTTCACACGGTGCAAGGGCGCAGTACACAACAAAAACGAATTAGGATTTTCGATGATGCAGGGAGGTCAGCCACGATAGTGGCAGAAGTTTAGTGATGCAGCATGGACATGCTCGGCGAATTAGTGGTGGCATCATCGCTCGCTTGTCGTCGCACGGCTCTCTGGTAGCTGTGGCTGTGCACCTCATTCTCCCTGGCCAGCTGGGCTGAACATGCACGACGCGTCGCACACAGAAAAGCAACGAGTTGGACGGGGCGGAGCAAACCATGGTGGTTGGTCACTAGAGTAATCAGGGCAGCTGCTGCCGAAATGAGGCTTGCTTGCATCCTTCACCGAGCTCTGGCGGTTCCCCTCGCTAGGCGTGCTGTGTATAGAGACCAGGTGTCGCACAAACGGAATTGCAAATGAAATGGTGCAGCGTCATAGGGCTACGGAAATGGGCGACAATATGTTGTTTTTGAAATGCGATTGACACTAGACAGTCAGGCATCCTGGAAAGAGACGGCGGTGCATTAGATCCGCGGTGCTGGAACACAACGGCAGCCACCCCAGTGGTTCCTCAACCGCGATTGACGAGTTGCCAGAGTTGGGGCGTTTGAGGCGCCTGTCAAGCTCGCATAAGCCATGGCTGGGATGACAAAACCATATCGAGGCTCTTGTGGTGCTGCTTGGGGAGGGCCGGAGTGCTGCGTCTAGATCTTCTTCGTCTCGGCAGCTCCGACGCTGCATCCAGGGGCCATGCGACACTCCATCATGGTCGCAGACGCTTGAGTAAGCAACGGGAAAGGAGAGGGCAGTTCGCAGCTGAAGCACATGCCGCCAGCAGCCAACGATATCTGCGCGTTGCGGTGTTGACGACGATCTGCAGCGGTAATACACCAGTTCTGTAGCTGCCGCTCTGCCTTGTGCGCGAACTGTAAATCCACGCCTCAGGAACCTCGACTAGGGCAGAATGTCGGCCCCGCTGATTGGCGCGGCTGGTGGCAGCATCCTTCCTTTATTCCTAGATGGGATCAATCCGAGCCAAGCAGTGGCTCTCGACTTGATCTCCGTCAGGGCTAATTCCAAAGGCTTCGATAGCCTGCGGGAGAGAGTATAGGCGGCGTCGACCGAAGCCACCCCGTACACAGTCCTTTTGAGGCTCACCACACTTGAAAAGGTCGGCGAGCATAAATTTCCCTTAGAGTGCCCAGTTATAGGCTCTCCATCCCCTCGCGACAGGTAGCAGTGTAGCATCCATCGACCCTCGCCCGTCCTCTGCTTCCTGTCGTCATTGACTGCCTCGCTCCAATCTCAGATCTGGACCCTGACTGACCCTGTGACTCGAGAACCTGAGCCCTTGAGCCTTGACGAAACAAAAGCGCCGTCAGTCCTGGACTATCCTACTGGCAGCCATTGTCTTCAGTGTGGTGAGGCGCCAGCACCTGAACACGTCTTCACAAGCATTTGCTAACATTGGCTGTTCCTGCAGTGGCTCTGCTCTCGCCATGACGAGCCTACCCGGCTTCACCACCAACTTTCCCGCTGGGTACCCAACAGTTCCGTCAAGAGGAGGTACTTTTGCAGGCGGTGCGAGCACATCATCAGGCGGGTCACCGTCGGCGCAGAATGCAGCCTCAACGCCGGCCTTTGACATATTCGACTGGCATCCTGCGTATCAGAGCTGCCAGCGCTTCTTTCTCGACCATGCCCAGCACGACAACGGAGTCCAGGCGGTGTGTGCTCTCATCAACATCTGCCTGCCCTTTCAATGGACGCAGAACCCTCTTGTGAGCGCGTCAGGCCCCCTCCCACATTCATCTGGCCCAGCCGCGTACAATATGCCTTGGCCCCGACAAGGCCCTGTAACAAATTCGCGAGGTCAGCCGGCACCTGCATGGGTGTCCCTGATACCCTTTATACGGCGCCTTGTAATCACAGGAATGGACAGCGCAGGCATCATGCATGGCTTCTTTGGCGAGGACTGGAGAAAGGGCGTGGGCCCCATGCACGAATGTGAGCGGCGCAACTACCTGTTCGCGGCCAAGAGCGGGGGATGGGAAAAGGTCAAATGCCAGTATGACATGTCTCCTCACGAATCGGTGCCCTTCCTGAAGCCGCTGCAAGAAGTGCAATTGGCTGAGATTGAGGGAGCGGAGAAGACTTGGAGCCAGTGGCTGGCCATGGAGGACTGGATGGTGGGTCCGCGGGCGCCGGATGCAGAAGATCAATTACCAAATGCCCGTCGCCGCGGCTCCTGAAAGCTGGTTATTGGGAGTATGGCGTTTTGTAGCGTTTGTGGGATATCAAGGCTAATGGGTCGCGCATGGGCGCGTGGGCAGAACCGCTGGAATGGCGTGGGCCTGGGGTTAGCAACAAGGCATTAGTCGCGGCTAGGGCTGCATAGCGATCAATTTTGTGTACAACTACGAGCTGAAACACGGACTCGTATATCTGCTTAGCGAGCGGGCCTCGAGTGCCCACGTCCAGTAGAGGAGCGGTCCGCGTCGGCCAAATAAGCAACGGGCGTGGTCTTGTCACACGGGTTTGACCGCCCAGGCATACCAGCCACAATGAAGCCAATCAGCAAGTATTGCGACGAACTGGGAACGTCGGGCTGCAGTCACGTCCCAAAGTACGAATTGCGTGCAACACACTCTTCATAAAAGAATACGGCAAAAGTCTTGCCCCAATTCGTTGCAGTCCTGGGATGATCGCCCTTCTTTGCTCGGCTAGAGTTGCGTGGCAGCCTTATTGTGCGAGGTGTGCCTGCCAAGTCTGGCCAGTGATCAGCGGGCAGCCATCCTTCACCCTCGCCGACCTGTCACGCTCCAATATTATTTCAGCCGTCCACCCGGCGTCGCCTGCCGTTCGAACTATTGCTAATGGACTATGGAGTCCATGGTAAAAGAGTGGACGCTCTTCCTGGATCGCTGTCTTGAAGGCCGCATTCAGGCAGATCTATTCGCCGCAGCACTTGTCCAGCTGCACGCAAGGTCACCACTCCCAGGCCCAAAGCTTGCCGCCCTGCTGCTGCGACCTCGTTCTGCAGGAGCAAGCAGCATTGATCCGCGCGTCATCATCTATCTTGAGCGACTATTGGCTCTGAAGAAGGTTGATGCCGCGGACGTCTTGTCTGCAACCTTCTCATTCTCAAAGGATCGGCTCCCCAAGACGGGCGACGAGACTGCTCCAAGGGACTCACAATGGAACAACCCGCCAGAACTCGAGGAGATTGTTTTTCATCGCCTCCACAAGGCTTTCGCCGCCGAAGAACGCCCTGTCAATAATAGTGAGGCAATTAGGACTCTCATCATTGTCACAAGATGGATGCAGGCAATGGTAACCTCGCATACCAGCGACACCATGATTCAAGCCATGGCTGGTATTCAACAGCAGCCGCAGCAACAGTCGATCAATGTCCGAGAGGGCCTCGGTGTGCTTGTGGTCGGCATCATAGAGAACCCCAAAATCCTCCTCATCTTGAATAATCCCAAAGGCAAAGGTATGCAAAGAATATCGCTCAAGCTATGCCATCTGGGCTCCCTGCTGTTTCACAACTTTCTGTGCATAGCAAGGCTTACCAATATCCAGATATCCGCAAGAACTTCACACAGTCACTATCAACTTTCATCCCATTCTTATCTCACACCTCAGTTGGGTCTCAAAATTCATTGGAGCTTGCGAATCGACTGGAAATGTCCCAGAAACAACATGACTTTTACGATAAGCTTCCAACTATCAATGGCGAAGCGAGCGAGAATGCCGGCCTCGAAGTTGCTGTGCTCCAGCTCGAAGCAGTCATAGACCTCCCAATCCTGAACACGAGGGCTGGGCTCTACATCTTCTTGAACTCCTTGGTGGGTTCCCCCAGCCATTTATCCAAATCAAAGCTGACACTCTAAAGCTTGTTGCAAGGCCCCTTACGGATGATTTTACCATAGTGAATTACTTACACTCACGTTACAAGGTAAAATTACATTCCTTTGCGTTCCATCCCATAGCTGACTGTCAATAGCTTGAACCCCAAAATATGGCTACAGATTTGATTACTGCTGCCTTCGACATTCTCGCCAATGCCATGTACCGAAGTGAACCTGCTTCAACAATGTTTTACCTGAAATCCTTCCTCGTCAACAAAGTACCCATACTCCTCTCGCAGATTTCCGCATCCATATTTCCCATGACTCCAGAACTCTGTATTACCCAAGCGCTGAGCCACGTGGATCCCAATGCCTTTCCAGCTTTCTCTCAAGGCTTCGACGACCTCATGGGGACCAACAATTCACTGTCCGACGTAAGACAGGACTTCCTCAATGCTTGTACACTTCATGGGCTCATTCCAGCGGGCACTGTTGAACGACTTCTCGGAGAAACGCCTATGCAAGGCCCACCCGAAACCAAGTACGACAGGAAACAATTGCTCGATCAGTGCAAGAATAATTTCGACAAAGTTAGCATGTTCATTGATGAGTTGGACAATCTCGACGGAAATGCTGGGGCCATCGTTGGTGCCATCGCGGATGTATGAATATTCTTACTTGCAAAGACAATCTGCTGACATATCTACGGTTTATATCACATCTCTGTGAAACCCAGACGACCATGTATCTCAAACAACTCTCTTGCTTAATATTCAAGAAACCGCAAGCGATGGACGTTATACTTCAGTTCACATCGCCGGCTAGCATCCTTCGACCGTTATGTCAGTTTCTGGATGACTGGCACTACGATAGCGACCAAGGTAAATCTCCACATCATACAAAGATGCCCACCTAACATGTCTAGGCGAGTACCAGCCCGTGTATGATGAATATGGTGCTATTCTTGTTCTCGTTATGGCGTTTATATATCGCTATGATCTGACATACCACGATATTGGAATTGGTCGCGACGCATTCATCGCCAGACTGGTCGAACAAAGTCAACATAAAATACCCCCAGAAGAATTGACTGAAGAACAAGGCAAACACCTTGGAAGCTGGCTCAAAGGACTTTATGATTCTAACACAGAAGGTCTCAGCAACGATGTGTTCGCTTCCTGCCGTCCGCAGGACTTCTATATAATCGTACCGACCTTTTTCAGACAGACGGTCCTCGCATGTTCAACGGGAGTCTTATCTTTTGAGGTCGTCAAGGGCGGCTTAGAATGTGAGTAGTCTGCTGCTTCCAATCATGACTTTGCAGCAGTTGACCCTTCTTTAGACCTAGGAGAGACCTTTCTCTTACCATCTCTTATTGGAGGTTTGATCTGGCTGGCGTCGTATGCCCTAGAGCAAACGCACAATGACCTCGACGCAGTAATGCGGATCTTCAAGGAGGTCACATTAACGGTCCCTTCTTCCGGGGACGCACAAGCTATGCATTCAGCAATCTTGGCTACAGTATCCAGTCGTCTTGAGAAATGCTTTCGCACGCTGCAGCGGCGTGATCTAAGCCGCAGGGATATTGAACCTCTGTTGCAGGCCATCAAAGAACACACTCATTATGAACGCTCTGTATACTCGTCTTTGAAAGAACTAGAGCAGTGGACCAATGCACCAAACAGCACATTGAATACGTCACTACGGCATACAGTACAACAGCTGTCGCAATGGGCTTCGACTGCATCATTACAGCCGAACCCGCCAAGCTATACACATCGCCAGATCTATGCTTCGATAAAGATCATCGGTGGCTACAGGACTTTGCGAGCTATTGTGGACGAGGTAAAAGCCCAGACAGACGCTGGAAACGGTGCTGCCGCACTTGACATTGGAGTGTCGATCATCTGCTCGCCGACAGTAGAGGACAGTCCTATATCCGTAGACTGGGTAGGAGGGTCCATCTCCGTTCCGCCACCACCACGCACGCGCGCCAATCTCCGTGAAATGCTCAAGCAGGAGTTTGACAATGCTGCAAGTCTAGTTGCTACAGATCCCCTGACTGCACAAACAATCGTTCGTCTCCACCGGCGGGTTGAGGCGCAACTCAGCTCACTTGGCGAGGTCGGTTTGCAAGCCCCAGCCCTTAACTTGCCTAGCGTCAATATTGTCGACATACAATCCCAAACTATCTCAGACGACATCAATAAAGCCATTGACGACGCAGCAGCAGCTTCCATTGTCGAGGACATCTCCAGTATGGACAACAAGGCACTGCAGCGCAGTATGGACGAGCTCACTGGCGCCGAAGCTTTGGATCTAGCCAGTATGGGCATGGGTACGGACGTAGGTACTGGTGATTTGGGCGCAGATCTAGGTGCTTTGCCAGATCTGGACATGACAGACTTGGGCTCCATGGCCATGGATATGGACATGAGCATGGACATAGGTGGTGGCGGCGATGATGACTGGGGTCTGGATTTTGACAACATGTAACTTGATCCGGAATAGCTTGTCGTTGATATTGAACATAATTTGAAGTAGATTATGACTTTGGAGCCAGCGGGAAGAGCTGGTTCGGATTTAATACTGGATCACTAGATATTCAACAAAAACCTACTGTTGTTTCTATATCTAATTATATGCATCCTTCAACAATTCCCTTCCTCAAAACACATCTCACCATTTTTTGCTCACAAAAGCGACCAACTCATGTACCGAGGTTACCGTACTACTCTAAACTAAGTAACAAGTAGAGATGGCGGGGTGTAGTACATAGCTCCCGGTAGCTCTTTCTGCCCCACAGCTTACCAACATTGCTACAGCTGCTGCTGCTGGGCACACAGCAACCCTTTCTCCCGTTGACTCACGCTTACCATACATCAGTTCAATCCGTCTCTCTCACTCCAGCCCTCATCTTCTCCTAACCATCAGGTCCAATTCCTCGCTTCCAAGCCAAACAGAGCAACACCCGCACGTACCCATCCAACAGCACAATGCCATACGACCTCAAGGGAAGAAACATCCTCGTGACCGGGGGCTCAGCGTACGTTGCAAGCAACCCTTTCTTTCCCCTCGCCTTACCTGTCCCCAAACACATTTCTACATCTCCATCCCTGCACTTGACCTCCCTTGTATAACCTCTTCATGGACTTGTAAAACCCGCGGAAGAATGCCGGCAAAACAACAAAAAAAGAGGCTAATTCTACAACAGCGGCCTCGGCGAACTCATCAGCATCGCGTTCGCAAAAGAAGGCGCGAATGTGGCGGTTAATTACTTCAATCGCATCGAGCCGGCGCAGAAGGTGCAGCGGCAGTGTGAAGAGCAGGGTGTCAAAGCCGTTGTTATTAAAGCGGTATGTTGATTCTCAGGCTCTTGAAGGAGTATGGGTGCTTGTGAAAAAGAGTAATGTGTTAACTTCTATGTGTGTGATTAGGATATGACGTCTACGGCTGGGGCGAAGAGAGCAGTGCAAGAAACGATTGAGCAGTTGGGTGGAATTGATGTTGTTATTGCTAATGCTGTATGTTTCTCCCCCTACGCCCCCCCCCCCCCCCCTTGTAAAGCTGCGTATCCGGGGGTAAAAGCGCAGAAGAGTTAATACGATAATAGGGCTGGACGCGCTTCTCAGAGTGGAAAGATCTCGATTCCATGAGCGAAGAGGAATGGGACCGGTGCTGGTCTACAAACGTCAAAGTACCCAAGGCACTCCTCTCTGAAGCGAGGGCTACGTTTGATAAGAACCCAGATGGTGGGCAATTGATTACTACAGGCAGTATAGCTGTATGTCTTCCCAAACTCCCATTGGCTTGCTGTGTGCAGCTTCCTCGCCATTACTTGCTAATACAATACAACAGGCAATCGGTCAAGGGGGGTCCAGCATGCCTTATTCCGTCACCAAAGCTGCACAATTGCACCTTGTGAAGTGTCTGGCCGTCAGTGTTGGACCCAAGATCCGCGTCAACACTGTGCTCCCAGGACTCCTTCTAACAGAATGGGTACGTCCGTCCTTTTCCTGTCCAATCCGCCCCTTCTGCCTCATTTCAAATGGGCATATACTCCCTCCTTCCGCTACATGCTGAGAACAAGTCATAGGGCCTAAAATATTCCGAAGAGAAGATCCAGGCTCTGAACAACGCCGCAGTGTTGAAGCATGAAACGTTTTTGGATGATTGTGTGGCCGCGTTCATAATGCTGGCCAAGAATACGAGCATGACGGGTATGCGGATCCAGGTCGATGCTGGGCTGAACGTACAAGGTGCTTAGAGGTGGTAGATTTGTCGACTTCATTGTAGAAGGAGCTGCCACAATGTTCGGTACGCTGTTGAGTGTGAGGTAGCGAAGTTGTAGCAGCAAGTCCTCTGACATCTTGACATAGTCTGCGCTTAGAGTATCTCCTGCACTCCACAACTTCTGCCACTTGCCGCAGACTCTTAACATGTGCTTTTCGGCATCTGTCAATCTTCAACCCTCGTGAACATCTTCCGTATCATCCAATGCCCTAATGACTTCTTCCATCTCCTTTGGACTGGTGATCCCCCAAACACCACCACCCTTGACTGCACCCTTCATGCCAACCTCTTTCCCGACAAGGTTCCTTCCTACCTTGCCCGGCCCAATGCCCACATATCGCATGACTTTCTCCTGTTCGTGTAGATATTTGACGCTCTTCCACCACTGCACAGTCTCAACACAGCTCCGTGCCAGCAGATCCTTGAGCTGCTCCTTGCTCTGAAAGGGCTTCCCAGAGACGTTTGATATACAGGGCATGAGGCCTGGCCAAGTTACGATATCGCGTCCACCATCGAGTTCTTTGTGGAGTATTCGCTTCATCGTCTCCTGTGCAGGTTTCATGAGGTTGCTGTGGAAGGGCGAGTCTGACTTCAAGCGTACGTGTCGAGGGTCGTGGCCGCCAAATTGGCGCAGGTTTGTTAGCAGTGTTTGTATTCGGGCAATGCTGCCGCTCAGTACAATCTGATTCTTTGAGTTGATATTCGCCACTGCGACTTGTTGTACGGCAGGCAGGTCGTCTTTGGAATCCGACTTGGAGTGGGGTCCAGATATCTCGAGGAAATCACGTATACCGCTGACGAGAGATTGCATATGTGCCTCCGACTCACACACCAATGCCACCATACCAAATTCACTGCCCTCTGCCTCGACGGCTTCGCGGCTGCATTTGTTCATGACTTCGGCTCGTCGCCGCACCATCTTCAGCGCGTCCTGAAAAGTAAGATAGCCGCCTGCTACGAGCGCCGCGAACTCTCCCAGCGAGTGTCCCAGTGTGATGTCTATGCGCTCGCTCAAGTTGAAGCCAAAGTCTTGCTCCATGACTCGCAGGATCAGGATCGAGGTTGCCATGATGGCCGGTTGCGCATTCTCCGTCTCGGTAAGTTCGGCGTTAGTGCCTGATTCTATGATCTTGGTGAGAGGAAGTTTGAGCGTCTCGTCGATTTCTTCGAGGATGGGTCTCGCCGTGTTGGGGAAGGCTTCGAGCCATGGGGTGCACATGCCCACTCGCTGCACGCCCTGGCCTGGTGATTATTAGCATCGTAGAAATCCTGAGGTCGAATTGGCGGCGTGCATGGAATTGAGCGTACCAGGAAAGAAAATGGCTGTCTTAGGCCTCTTTGCCCGCGATTCCGGCACGCTGCTCATCCACCGTCGAGCTCCCCGGCGCTGGCTGTCTCTCTGCCCGCCGCATTGCATACATCTCCGCGAGAGGCGCGGAATGCTTCTGGAGATTGGTGTGAGAGGGCTGGACATGATGGACTTGTGCTAGAGCAATGGCAAAGTCATGATAGGGGGCACACCTATTTCGCTGCGGGGATGCGGAGGTTGAGGCGCGGGGAATTGAAGGCTGATGGGCTGCTTGGAGCTTGGGATGGCACGGGCCAGGCATCCGCGGCCGCGAAGTGACATGAATCGCCAAATGCCGAGACGTTGCTTTTCCGAACCTCGACGGGTCAATCAGGACCGACAACTATTCTCTATTTCGCCGACGCATTTGCTGGTTGTGAGGTTTACAAAGGGCATGTGGCCTTGGGCACAGCTACAAGACAACGTTTGGCTGGTCTTAAGCCCAAGTGACACAACCATGCTAACGCCTAATGGGATACTTGGCATATAAGAGAGTATATGGGAGTGTATGACAAGTGTTTTTCCTATACCCTTTGTATTATGTTTGCTATTAGCTATTAGTTTAGGTATAGTATACATTGGACGTGCTCCACTGATTCCTGCCCCATTTATGCACATTGAGCTCCATAGAACATCCCTAGTTGTACGTTGATAAAATCTGCAGTAGTTCTACCCATTCCTATCGAACTACCCGCCGCATTACTGGATGCTTTAAATAACGTGTGAGGAGGAGTCCCCGATGGAGCAATGCATTGAAGTATGCTATCGGCGGCAGGAGAGCACGAGAGCACTGGGCGGGTATTGGGCGAAGAAAAGGGCGCTATCGCAGTGGTAGCAGTGGTGAGTGAAGTAAGCGCGATTCGCAAGCCAGAGCTTGTAGCTAGTTCGCCAGATGGGAGAATGTTGAAGGAAGCGATAGGTCTACCAGCCACGGCGGTAGGTCGGAGAACCAGGATCTGACCATCTGTACCGCCTAAAACAAAGTGGTTGGTGATTGCGAGATTCGGGGTGACTACTTTCAGGCAGAAACTCGTGGGCGTCGGGGTGGCAGAAGAGCTGGAGATATCCGAGGAGCTAGGCGTAGGCGTGGTTGATGACGGTGTAGGTGTAATGGGAGAATCGCTAGTTGTCGACGAAGCTACATCTGAAGACGATACAGACGCAGATAAGGAGACACTGCTAGATTCTAATGAAGATGTCGCAGTCGTGGCTGAAGGTGTAGATGAGATCATGTCGGAAGAGCTTGAAACAACTGAAGAGGCCGTGGAAGAAGCAGAAGCCGACAGGGTCAATGACTCGCTCGGGGTAGGAGTTGCCAGAGCGCTAGAAGACTCCGTCACAGTAAGGATAGTTGGCGATGCGGACACTGACTCGCTAGCAGATGCACTTGACGACGAAGATGAAGCTGGTTCGCTTGAGGACGATAGCGTAGCAGAAGCGGTAGAGGAAGATGAAGCTGGTTCGCTCGAGGACGATAATGTAGCAGATGCGGTAGAGGAAGATGAAGCTGGTTCGCTCGAGGACGATAATGTAGCAGATGCGGTAGAGGAAGACTCGCTGGCAGATGCACTTGATGACGAAGATGAAGCTGGTTCGCTCGAAGACGATAGCGTAGCAGACGCAGAAGAGGAGGACTCGCTGGCAGATGCACTCGATGAAGATGAAGCTGGTTCGCTCGATGATAGCGTAGCAGATGCACTTGACGACGAAGATGAAGCTGGTTCACTCGAGGACGAAGATGTGGTAGAGGAGGATGAAACTGATTCGCTCGAGGACGAGAGTGTAGCGGACGCGATAGAGGAAGATGAAGCTAATTCACTCGAGGATGATAGCGTAGCAGATGCGGTAGAGGAAGACTCGCTGGCAGATGCACTCGATGACGAAGATAAAGGTAGTGTGCTTGAAGATGATGGTGTAGCAAATGCGGCAGAGGAAGATGAAGCTGGTTCACTCGAAGACGATAGCGTAGCGGACGCGCTAGACGAGGCGGACTCGCTGGGTGTAGACAATACCGAAGACGAAATTAAAGTCGATGAGCTGGAAATTGAGATAGCAACGCTCGAAGACGTAGTCAACAATGCAGTCGAAGATGAGCTCGATTGAGTTGAGGATGAGCTTGACTGAATTGAGGATGACGATTTCGACACTGAGGACGATACACTCGAGGATCGGCTGAGAGTTGACGAGGTTGAAGACGATCGAGCTGACGAAGTTACGCTATTGCAATTGCCGAAACCAGGTTGGCAACCAGTTCCACAGTAGGCTGAAGTGGAGCCACTATACATTTCCCGTCAGCTTTGCTACCATGGTCAAAGACAAACACTTACCAGTACGAATATTGGGAACAGCAATTCCCCCATTGGGACCCTTTGCAACTGAATCCGCCAGTCGCACCATACGCATAACCGCAACGAGCGTTTGTAGAGACTTTGACAGTGGCAGACGCAATAGGAGCAGTCGAAGATCGGGTGCCAGAGACGGAGACGGAGGAAGAGCGGGCGCTCGTACGTAGAGTTGAAGAGCCGACCGAAGGTGCAGCAGAGTTCGAGCAAGTACCATAAGAAGGATTGCAACCTGTTCTACAATACGCTGTGAAAAGGTCAAAGTTAGCATGAATCTCGACGCAAGGTGTGTACAGAACATTACTAACCTGCTGTTCGACCACACCAACCATACCTAAACGCTCAATGTTAATGTCTTGCAGCTATTGACGAGTCTGGTCAATCTTACTGAGAACAACAATTGCCAAAAGTAGAGCCCCTGCATGTGAGACCGCCGTTTGCCAACCCACAGCGACCGCTTCTGCTGATGCTCTGAGCAGACACGGCTGCCAGGGCAGTCAGGACCCATACGAATGTACGCATTCTTGTGTTGAGCTTAGTAAATGAGTGAATTATGTCTACCAAAAACGAATGGATTGCCTTCGGCCAGAACAAATCAATAGTCAAAAAGGCACATGCAAGGAGTGTATAAGTCAGTCGAAAGGAGATATATGATCTTAAGATGAATGATTTTGATCTACTAACTACCCCTTTAGTGGTATCCACCGCGACTGATAGTCGGAGCGTTAAAAGAACCGGAGCTGCCGTCTGTCTTGATCTTTGTAACACGCCTCCATGTGTGACCATTACTTAAACGGGATGTGGCGCATCGAGGTCGCGTGGAGAGGCGCATATCCAAGAGCTGAGAGATGCGCTACAGGGGTAATCGATTAGCACTAGCTACTCGCTATGACGCATCAGGCCGCAAGTAGATCTGGAAGCGTAAGGTGCAGCCAAGATCATATTTTGCGCGAGGCTGAAGCGCATTTAATTTTATCAAACTCATAGGGTAGAGCGCCACAAAAGCAAATTATCACGGCCTTTCTTGAACACATTCCTTAATAACGTGATTCTCAAGACGTTCGGATAGTCAACTCTCCTCCAAATAGCTTGCCGACCTTGTAGACGTGTCGCGACCGTGGTAACCTTCCGTTGGTCTAATTTGTGTTAGTGTGTTCCCAATCCTTCGGACCCAACAACGAAGTACATACCAGAGTTCCATCACGGAAGGCCAACTCGGTCTGCCCATCATTCATCGGGATGGCATTGTCAGGCAAGCCAAAGACGTCTTTGAGGCTTCTCGCTGTTTTATTGTCCTCCAACTTAAAGTCCTTGTCCAGCTGTGATTCCTTTTCACTGTCACTGAAACAGTGCGGCTTCCACGCGCCATCGCTCTCGTCATGAATGTCCTGCCTATTGTATCTCCGCACGTGTGCTAGTCGGTAATCTGGCCCAAAGTATCTCTTTCTTGGAGGCCTCGCCTTGATTTCGGCAATCTTCTTAGCCTTTTCAATTTCTGTCATTGTCTCAACAGACAACTTGTTACCTTGTCGCACAACACTATAAAAACGAGTTTCTCGCGTGACACCGTGGTCCAGTTTGAGTGGACTGCCGAGCTGGCGTGGAGACAAGCGCACAAAAGGTGTGAACAACGCATCGCCAGAATTTGATCTTTTGCTCTGCAATTGCTTCTTGTAGATGACGACTCGAGGTTCACATGAACGCCTAGTAGGAGCAGCCAACTCTGGGGCCGGAGCGTGTTCGACGGTCTTCGCAATGCATGATTGCTTATGTCTAGTCTCACGAGCTAGTGAAGTGTTGACTGGATTTGAAGTTGTGCAATACTCGTGGTACTCTCTCTGATATCGCTCTCGCATAGTTGGACTGGCGATGCTGTACAACTTGGTGGGTCCTTGTTCTCCTGCAATTGTATCGCCATGGAACTCCGGGAAACTAGACAAAATAGTATTGATGCTTTCCTCCCAAGCACCCTCACCTTTTCGCAAGTGGGTGAATCTATTAGCTAGCCAGTCGATAATGTCAAAGGCAGACAATTGGGTAAAATTGGCAGCCACCAGTGCTATCCTTGCCAGCTCTCGATTCGTGTAGCAAGTGGTCGAATTTTCTGATAGAGTATCCACCGAGGTTTTACGACTTAATGATGACTCAGTGGCAGTGGAAGGTGAAGGACCTGTCGCGGCTGAGTCTGGCTGCTGTGGCCATGACACAGCTGTAGCTGGATCATCATTTGCCATGAACTTATCCAGTATATTGCGTCGTGTCATCTCTTTGACTGTCTCTGCTTTATCCCTAGCTAATGGACCGCTCTCACTGTCTTTTTGTATAGGGGTCGATTGCGCTTGAGATGTAGAGAGTGCTGGTTTGTGATTATCGTTGCGATTTAGTACTACAAGTGCTCTCGTTTCAGAGCTCAGCTTGATCAGTTCGGTTGCTTTGCAAACGAAGACCTGTCCATTGATATTGGCGATGTTCAACACGTCGGCAGGACATTCAAATGAAGTGAGAGCTTTGTGTGGCTCTGTTGGTGCGCAGGGTGCCTCGGCATCACGAACCTTCGTCTGTGTTATTAGTCCTGGCTTGACGAGGTTTGACTGGAACCGAAAGGAGCTCGAAATATGATTGGTGATCGGCGTTGAAGAGCACCCTGCCTCCGCAGCATCCGCAATTAGAGGACTACTCTTTGCGTTTTCCTCGGGCGAAGAAGCAGCATAAGAGGTTTCAGGTAGAGATTTTCGTTGCTTCGTGTATTTACCGTGTACAATACCACCTTTATTAGCAAGTACGCTTGATAAACCTAAAGATGTTCTTGCAGTATATGGCGTAATGAATAGCCCTGGTTTACGGATTTGGTCACTATTCAGACACCTTGAACATTTCCAGTGTTGCCTAAAGCTGTCAATATCTTGCGCTGTAGATGATAACAGGGAAATCATACGGACTGGACCCTTCGATGAGCGGAGGCTTTCGGCAGCTGTCATGATACGGCCTTTCACATCCGGGACAGTCAAAAATCGGGTTGTAGTTTGTTGTGGAGGTCTTTTCGCAAACACGGCATGCGCGCTTGCTTGATGAATCTGTTAAAGATATTCCTGACTGGATGCCATCGCTGTGTCTGGATCTGGAATTCACAATCCGATCTTCGAGATCTCCAACGATAGATGGAACTAGAAGTGAGGAAGAATGTGTTCGATCTTGGGCTTGTTTGTATCTCGCTTGATCATGTACAGAATGCACATAGAGTCCTCCAGGACCACCTGATCTACAGCACATCAGTCACTCATCGCTTCAGGGACTTGAAGCTCTCTTACCTACTCCTAGCCAGGCTGGGGACCTTTGGAGGATGCAGGCCAATACCTGTCGAGCTTAATCCGTCTCTGAACGAAGTGGGCACGGATGCTACGCGTTGACGTTTTGTAGGTGGCGGTGATATCCTCTCTGAAAGACCACATCCCCGTGAGGCGTTGAAACTTCGCGGTTGGGGCCTGGTGACTTCCTCATGGCAGACCATGGATATTGGGCCATGATGTTGCGTAGTATCACCATAGTGGGGCTGGCGTGCCTCTGATTGTTCTCTTGGATGTCTCATTAAGAGGCGCCAAAAGTATGACGAGAGCCGCAATCTGTAGGAAGCCACACTCATCAGCAATTACGTTCCATCAGCTGAACTGTGGTCAAGATGGAGCATGAAGGATGCATCAGATCTTTTCAGTTTCTATGTGACAGCAACATTTCGCCCTGTTGGAGGCTACCTCTTTTGGAGTGGCTCAAGGGTAGGTACATGTAGGCTGAAACTCCTACGATGTACAGAGCTGCACAGTGGCGGCAAAACCTGTTGAACGACTACAGAAGAGAAACCATCGCAACGGTCTGCGATCTAACCTTTTACCAGTAGTCATCATGCAATGCAAGTCTCGCAACAAGCAAAGTGAAGGCAATACGTACATGTTGCTGCACTCGGCGCATCAAAGCCTTCTGACACCGAAAAGAACCCTGTCCGTCTCGTATTATACGCGTCTAGCGACAGGTGGCAGCAGTGCGTAACGTGAAAGTTAGTTTGACAAAAGGATGGCCCGCAGGTCGCCAATGAACTAAGAAAATATCATGCCGGATAAGTCCCACGCACAAACGCGCAATGCGCCTGTGCCGTTTGGTTTGTTTGTTTTGCCGGCGGCTCTAAGTATCACAAGTGCAGGAGTGACGTTACTGGCAGACAGTTGAGGAAGCGACGATACGCGCCATCACGTGCCCTCCTCGCATCCTCAGCCCAAGTTCGGTGGGGCAGCCGGGCGCATCTGTCCTTTGCAGAGAGAGCCTGTAGATACTGCGAACTTGATATGCACCAACTCTCCGAGGTTCTTTGACATATTCCTACTGTCATCATGGACTTCCTCAAGTCAGCAGTAGCCTCTGCAATTTCAAAAGGTCCAGCGTTCGGCTACTCTTTCGGAGATCGGGTGGACATTGGCGACTCCATCTGGACATTGCACAACGGCACAAAGCGAGTATGGCCCGGATATCTGCAGACATGGGAATTCCAGCTAACTTCACCTTGCTAGGAAGACGGTTCCAAGTGCAGTATATTCTCCTTTGACATTACCGCAAACAAATCTCGACTACCCCTCGCCCGCAATGCCCTTCGAAAGCTGCGCACATTGCGCCACCCGGGCGTCGTGAAAGTCCTAGACACGGTGGAAACGGAGACATATATTTACATTGCAACTGAAAGACTGAGCCCACTGAGCTGGCATGTCAAGAGAAAGAGCCTGGCTGAGGAGACGACAAAATGGGGACTGCACAACATTGCAAAGACACTCAAATTCATAAACGCCGACGCTGCCTCGATACATGGTTGCATCCGTCCTGCCTCAATATTCTTCAGCGAAAGCGGCGAGTGGAAACTCGGCGGATTCGAGGCTCTGAGCTCAGTGAAGGAGGATGATTCCATATTGCCGACTTATGGTGGGCTCATACCAGACGCAGGACGCTACATGGCGCCAGAGATATCAAAGGCAGGATGGGAGGTTATAAAACAAAACCCCACGCACGCCGTGGACGCGTACAATTTTGGCGTTCTGATCTTCGAGGTGTTCAACGGCAGCTATCAGAGCAGCGATCAACTGAATCAGATGAAGAGCATTCCCCCTAGTATGCACCAATCTTACAAACGTCTCCTGAACCCGAATCCCAAGTCTCGAATGAGCGTGGGCCAGTTCTTAGACCAGGGCAAGCGGATAGGAGGCTTCTTTCAAACGCCGTTGATTCTAGTCACGGACGACATTGAGAATCTCGGCCTTAAAGCTGAGGATGAACGCAATGAGTTGCTCGGGTTAGTCCAGTGCGCCAGCCATACCGTTGACCTCTGCTGATGCTTCATAGAAAACTTGACGAAGTCGCAGACGACTTTCCAGCTGACTTCTTCAAAATGAAGGTGCTTCCAGAATTGCTAAAGTCAGTCGAGTTCGGAGGTGGCGGCGCAAAGGTCTTTGGCACTGTAATGCAGATAGGGCAGAAGCTCTCTGATGACGAGTACGAAACCCAGATCACACCGGTCGTAGTCCGTTTGTTCGCAAGTCCAGACCGAGCAATACGCGTTTGCTTGTTGGATAATCTTCCATTAATGATCGATCATTTGCCGCAAAAGTTGGTCAACGACAAGATCTTCCCTCAAATGGTTACGGGTTTCACGGATGTAGCACCTGTCGTACGTGAACAGACCGTAAAGGCCGTTTTGACCGTGGTTCCAAAGCTGTCCGACCGAACTGTAAACGGCGAGCTGCTGCGACACCTCGCAAAGACCGCAAATGATGAGCAACCGGGTATCCGCACGAACACAACGATCTGCCTGGGAAAGATTGCACGTAATCTGGGAGTAAGCGTAAGTTTCAATCCTGCTGACGAACGATTGCACTGTACTAACAGTCTGGCAGAGCCGAGCAAAGGTACTTGCAGCCGCCTTCTCTCGCTCACTCCGTGACCCCTTCGTTCATGCTCGGAATGCCGCTCTACTAGCACTAGCAGCAACAGCCGATTTATTCAGCGAAGATGATTGCGCCACCAAGTTGCTTCCAATCATGTGTCCCTCGTTGGTGGATAAGGAGAAGCTTATCCGTGACCAGGCGCAGAAGAGTGTTGATATCTATATTGCACGCATTCGTAAATACGCTGCTACTATGCCTGACACTGTCCTTCCATCGCCCGGCCTCACTGCTGGTAGTGGCACGACACCAAGGATGGGAACACCGGCTAACGATAGCTCTGGAGCCGGTTGGGCCGGCTGGGCTATCTCGAGTTTCACAAACAAACTGGCGTCGACAAGCGGGCAGATGCAGACTGGTGCTGCAACGAATGGGACTACAGAGCAACGATCGTCTTCCGTACCACCATCAGCGACATCTAACAAACCGCCTGTTCCACTAGCCTCAAAGCCCGGCATGACACTTCAGAGTACCAAGAGCTCAGTCTCTATACCAACAATCACATCTCCAGACCCAGCAGCGGCACTCGATGACGAAGCAGAAGACTTCAACGACGACTGGGGCGGCTTCGGCGACGACACTTCCAAACCCCAGGACGAAGAAGAGGATCCCTGGGGCGCACCTTCGATATCAAAGTCCACGGCCACCACATCATTCGACGACAAAGGCGAGCCTGACTTTGCCGGTTGGCTAGCAGCCCAATCGACAGCTAAGAAAGTAACCAAGAACCCGCTGCCAAAGGGCCTAGCCAAGCCAACCTCATCCAGCACCGCAAGACCGACAATCGGCGCAAGAGCAAGTACAACGGGATCAACAGCAGCGAAGAAGGTGGTCGCAGCACCGAAAAAGGAAGTCAAAAAGCCTGCACCAAAGGCCAACGAAGAGGAAGAGGAGGGTTGGGGTGATGCGTGGTAGACATGGGTCTTCAAGTGAGATGTTTTCCTGAAATGCTAGTGCTTTCTTCTTGCGCATAGCGATGGCGTCCCGGAGTTTTTATAGAAGATAATATAAACTATTTGCCCGTTAAAGTTTCTTCTTCTGGCATATTCTGTCTCTCGTTCACATTTTCGTGTTGCAATTTCCGCTCTCGGGTCTTTCATTAGACGAATGTGCAGTCGCATCGAATGAAATTTTGTTTGTCGTTCGAATTTAATGGCTCAGGTGTTGTACAAAGCGATTAATCTAATGACTAGAGGAGGTAATCAGGTTCTCGTAATAGCGAAGACACATTTTATAGTGTGTTTGTTCATTGATGTTGATATGGGTATCAGTCTCTCGTTCGCCTTATCCCCTTTGTGCAGAAGGCCTCATATGATCGTACAGAAAAATCCACCCTTTAAAATTGCTCACCGAGTGGCACTAGCCTGGATCATCTCAGGCCCCTTTCTTGCTCCTGCCACCTTCCTCGCCTCGAGAATCTCCACCTTGCTCAATCCCATACCACCAAGGTATTCATTAAAGCTACCCAAGATCTTCTCCAGGCCTTCGCGTAAACACTCCCTAACCTCTTCGACTTCAGGGACTTTTCTTCTCTCTGCCTCCGGCTTCCTTAGTGTGCGATGATCACTCCAGTGAATCTCCACTTTTGTCATGTATTCGTCAATCTTGCTGATAGCGGTCGTGAATACGCGGACAATTTCCGGAACGCCCTGGTGGAATTGGCCGAGTGAGTCCTGGCTGAGAGAAATCACGGCAAGGTTTGCAAGAGCAGTGACGGCATTGCAGATGAGAGAGATTCTCGAGTACGGAGCGCCGAGAACCACGATGCTTGCTGTGCGCTTCAGAGATTGGCAGAACGGCTTGCCCAAGGGGGAGGAAACGAGCTTATTATAGTACACCGTTATGAATGATTCGGCTTCTTGTGCGCCTTCTTGGGCCTTCTTCACGCCCTTATTGATAACTTCGCGTCCGTACGCTTGTTGCGAGTTACCAGGCGCGCTGTGGGATTTTGCAATTCCAGTTGCCGCTGCCTCGATATGCTCCCATTTCGTGTTAGGCTGTGGAGGCAATGCAGCGATCTGCTTGTCCTCCTTCAGTGGCTGTGAAATTTGCGGCACAAGATTGACGGGCGGAGCAGATTGTTGTTGACCAGCGGTAGCGTCAGGATTGTACGTTGGATCGAGACCAATGTTTATCCGCTGGATGAGCAGCTTGAGCTCGGCGAGACAGACATCGGTAACTTGTTGGAAGGTTGGCGCTTTCTTGCGATCCATCTCGCTGTAGATGGTCTTGCGGCGGTCAGGGAAGGCATCGGTGATGAGAGCTAACTCCCAGAACGCAATAGCCTGATACTATGTCAGTCCGATGGGTTTCAATTTGCAAGCAATGTAGCATACCTTGACAGCGTCCTTCTTTGACCTTAGCCCGTTCAGCAGTGTCCCATTCGGGTCCGTTGAATCGCTCGTGATTGGTTTGTCGTTCTTCAATGGCTCTTGCGCAATATACAAGTCGAATGCCTTATTCACAAACTCCCACAGCAAAGTGAGAAACGCGCCCTGGACCGCGAACATGAAGCACAGTGGTAGGAAAGGTGCTAGACCAGTCGGTTTGGAGGTCTTCGACAGGCTGACAAAGTACTTGCTGAAGCTGTAGTAATAGTCCCAGATCACATAGCGGAGACCCAAGAAATATAGGGTGAGGCCGCTAACAGCGACTGTGCCAGCGAGGATGCTCGATCTTGTAGCCATCTTCACAAATTGCGCGGTAAGAACGTGTCGAGGCTTAGGTGCCCGCCTTGTCGTCACGGGAGCTGTTGAATCCTCGCGCTCCTTCTTAGGCTTCATGGCTGGCACTTCGATCTTGTCGTAATCTCTCCACAGATGCACTCCAGACTGAGCGATAGCGAGGACGAAGAACAGATAGCGCAGGTAGAGTGGCCGTTCGTTCAGCTTGAGTCGATCGTGTGCGCGTCCATACTCTGTCAAAGCAAGCTTGTCCTTCCCAGGCCGTGACCAGATGTATACCTCGCTGTACAACCAGGCGGAAAATGCATAGAAGACGAGAGTCAGAATGGTCGACCTTCGTAGGATGTACTTGTGGAATGTTTCCGCTGGAGTCTGGGTGTGTCGCTGGCCGACGTGCCATTGCGCAACGCGCAGGACGTAGATGATGAGAGCGGGAAGGAATAGGAGGAGAGTTCGTATGCCTGTAGGCCCAATTGGAAACCATAGCCACAGCACTGCAGGCCTGTTAGTTCCTGTTGCAGTGTGTCAAATGTGCTGGCTCACAGTTATCCCATTCTCCCATCCAACAAGCAATGGCATAACATAGCAGCAGCGTATATCTGCCGGCTTTATTGAATCTCCGGTGCAGGGCTGGCGTAAGGTAGTCTTTGTATGGGCGCACTTGGGTTCCAAGCGGTGCGAGCGCCATAATTGGGGAGTTGAGGCTTGTTGGTAAGTCCTGAAATGAATGTGGATGTGAAGTCGGCTATATCATGGCAAAGAAATGAGAAAACTCGGCGTTGCACCGTGAATAGGAAAAAAAAAGGACGAGAGGGGGTCTGCGACAATCCACCCTCGTGAACGATGCTCGACTTTGTTAAACAAACACACAAGTCGCCGGACTGCCAACCGCCGGCAGCTTGGACGCTTAGTCAGGCCAGCCTTGCCATGTGCCCAGCCTCGGCGCGGGTGTTCGTCATCGCCGCAGGAACCACCCGACCAACCTCCAGGTAACGACGTTTCGGACCCCCATTATCAGGCTCCTACGAACAGTCCCTTGGTCGCATAGTTTCCAAGCCCTCACATCGACACTCTTGGCTCATCAGCTACGCTCCCCGCCCTGAGCACTCAACATGTCCTTCCAGCGTGGTTCCGCCCTCGAATCCCAGCCAACAACCTGGCGAAGAGAAGACGATCCGCAATACGCCGATGATCCAGAGTTCCGCGACTTTGCCAGCAAGCTCTCCGACGATTTGTTCGCCCTGACACGGAACGTCGCCCGCCTATCGCAGGAAATCGCAAAGCTTGGATCCAAGCATGAGACCCCACGTGTGCGGGAGCGTGTCAAGACTACGGTCGAGGAGACGTCAGACAAGTTCAAGGAGATTGGAGAGGGGCTGAAGAAGATTACCACATGGCCTGACGTCGGGGTATGTCCAATACGACTCTCGGAGATAAGGGGGAATGTCAACCACTAACCGATAGCAGCCCTCGCAGAAGTTCACACAATCCAAGCTCAGCCGCGAGTTCAAAGCCTCCCTGACCGAATTCCAACAACTCCAAAAGCAAGCCCTCGAAAAGGAAAAGGCCTCTGCACAAGCCGCCCGCGCAGCGCTCCAAGACGTCACATCACCCAGCGACGAGCGGAGCGGCGACTTTGGACAACAGCAAGAGCAGGAGCAGCTACGACTGGCAAATCAAGAGGACGTCGACTTCCAAGAATCCCTCATCATCGAACGCGAATCCGAGATTCGCAATATCGAGCAGTCGGTTGGCGAACTCAACGAGTTGTTCCGTGATGTTGCGCATATGGTGCACGAGCAGGGCGCGCAGCTTGACATTATCGAAGAGAACGTCGAGGTTACGCATGATGCGTCGCGAGGAGCTCATGTGAATCTCAAGCAGGCGAGCAACTACCAGAAGAGCGCGAGGAGTAAGGCATGCATTCTCCTGCTTATCCTAGCAATTGTTCTGGTAATTATCATCCTTGCTGTTGTGCTGGATTAGTTTCATCTTGATTGTACCACGGCCATACCTTTATTTGGCCGCTTCTTAGGCGTTGCATTGTCGTTTGTTATACCACGGCGTGGAGCGCTTCGATGGGTGTTTGAAGTCTGGATTGTCCCCCAGGTTCGGGTACACGTAATCAACAGCTGTATGTTTGATGAGCATTTTAATATTATATGTCCGACATGTTTCCCTCCGTAACTGTATTTCAATGCATGTGTGAAAACCCTTGCGTCCAATTTTAAGTTGTGGTGTTGTGACTGATTGTACCTTTTTTGCTTGCCTTCCTCCGACTTCACATTGCAGCACAGACATGTTAGTGAGAACGTAGACATTGGGGAAGAAGACATTGGACTGAGCTTCGTGAATGATTAACCTAACAACCGTTCGAGCCAACCCCGAATGACACTGCCATTCTTCCTCGCCATAAGCTCAACGAGACAAATCACAGAATTGTCACCGGACTTGCTTCAACGACACTTGTGAACACAGCGATTGTAAAACTCCGTCTGAATTCGCCAAGAGGACCTTGGATAACCCTTGGACTTATTCCTCGAACATGACCCTGTTCATGTAATTTGGCAGTCAGCTTGCCAGTACAATTTACGGGTATCTACTCGCTATGCTTAGTTCCCAACATGTATTACGTCTATGCGCTTGTGACAGGCTCGCCCTTTTCGTCGATAAGACTCTGCTCGGTCCTCACAGGGCCCTCTCCAACGCCTGTCAGAATCACTCTACTGACACCCTCCTCCAAGACTGCAATAGCTGGTCCCGCCTCTCCCTTGACCTTCTCAAGTGCCTCACTATTAGCTTGCACAGCACTGCCCCTCTCGCCTTGCCACCCATCCTGCTCGTTCAGAATGGTCTTGAATAGCCCTGCGACCTGTGCCTCATTCTCCTCAAGGTAGTACACAACGGCGTTTGGACCAGCATCAAAGGTGTATGCAGCAATGATCTTACCCGCTGCCGCATTGATGGATTCAACGACCTTGATGGCCGCACGAGAAACATCGTTGAGATAGAAAATGGGCGGGAAAGTGTCCAGACATGTGGCGTGGAAGGAGTTGCTGTCCATCATGGTGATTTTGCCAAACGCCTCAAAGTCCTTGTTCTGGATTGCCTCTTGCATCTCCTTCATCCTCCTTGGGACCGTCTCTTTCGCCCTACTCTGGAACAAGCTTGACGTGGCAACCGTGGTCTGCATACCCGTCGTGCTTGAGACACCCTTCTTTGCCGCACTGACGACGAGGATAACGGCGCGCATATTGGGCCAGTGAGATGCAGGTGCGACTTGGAAGGCTAAGCTGTCACTTCCATCTGAAGCAGAACCTTGTTCCCAGCCTACGTAGCCGCCGAAGAGCGAACGACATGCCGAACCTGAGCCCTGGCGAGCGATGCGGGACAGCTCTGTGGGCGACGAAGGGAGGTCGTACAGGTTGGCAATTGCGCGAACAAGAGCAGCGAAGCCAGCTGCTGAACTTGCGAGGCCGGCAGCGGTGGGGAAGTTGTTCTCTGAAACGATACGTAATGGCAAGTCTGCTAGCTTGGGCAGGCTGGAGTCCTTCTCTTCCAATTGCTTCCTCAGTGCCCGAAGCTCTCGAAAGCAGGCTTGTGTTCGTGCACCAGAGACATCTTGGGATTGACCATTGAGGAGCAGGGTGTCTTCTGAGGGGTATGTGGACGAGCAAGATGCAGTGGTGTGAGTACGGAGGTCGGATTGCGAGAGTGTGACGCTGAGGGAGGAATTGGTGGGGAGGTTGAGTTTAGGGTCTCGCTTTCCCCAGTATTTGATGACGGCGATATTTACTGGAGCGGTGGTACTGGCGCGGTGGATGTCAGACATTTTGACGTTTGATACCTCAGGAATTGTGTAGAGGTGGACGAGTGTTGGGAAGTGAATCAAGGGTTGGTGGGGTGAAATTGTTTATGCAGGGTCCTAAAGTGGGATGTCTAAAGAAGCACAAGCAAACCCAGCAAGTTTGGGCCAACTAATTCACTAACAATGTGACAGACGACTGAAGGAAAGCAACACACTTGCTTTTCTACTCAAATAGGACTCCGACAGAACGGACAGGCTAGTCTGAACCTAAACACCCCTCCAAAGCGGTGAACGACCATCGCGGCGCGGCTCGCCAATCACATCTCACCGAACGCCGAACTACCAATTCGACATGGTCTGAGCTCAACATTTCCTAACCATCATCGTCACCATCCCAACTTCTTCCAGAAAACATTCTCACAGCCCAGTCGCCGCCATGTCTTCAAACGACGACCCCGCAGCCGCATGTCCAGTCGACCACAAGACCCGCGAAGCATGGCTCGCCCAAGCACGCGCCCAGAACGCAAATGCTCCCTCAAATCCACACAGCAATACACAATCACAACCCGCCGCTCCACCAGCGCCCTCACAACCCCAATCCTCCGTCCAAGCATCATGTGACTCCTCTGCCCTCGACCAAAGCACGACGTCCCCCGCCCCAACAGCCACCGGCCTCCTCTCCCACCTCCGCCTCGGCACCGACCGCGAAGTCAGCACAATACCACGCGCGCTCCCCGACCTCCCCCAACAAGCCAGCGCCTCCGCTCGCCCCGCCAACAACGAGCGCGACACGGGCGCAGACAAGAAGACAGGCAACTGGATCTACCCGTCTGAGCAAATGTTCTTCGACGCCATGCGCCGCAAAGCCTACGACCCAAAGGAAACAGACATGAAAACCATTGTCCCGATCCACAACGCCGTCAACGAGCGCGCATGGTACGAAATCAGGAGGTGGGAAGCCGGCCGCTCAGATGCATGCGGCGGGCCGAAACTCGCGTCTTTCTCCGGCCTCTCGACCGCCCTGACCCCGCGCGCGAGGTGGAAGAGCCTGATGGGCTACCAGCCGCCGTTTGACCGGCACGATTGGGTCGTGGACCGGTGCGGGACCAAGATTGAATACGTGATTGACTTTTACGCGGGCAAAGACGAGAAGGTGCCGGGCAAGGAGTTGAACTTTTACCTAGACGTGAGGCCAAAGTTGAACAGCGTTGAGGGCGTCAAGATGAGGTTTTCGAGGTATTGGGGGTTGTAAATCTATTTGGTAAGGGGGGCATGGTGATTAGATTTATGTATGTTTTGCATGTAAGACTATATCGGAAATGAACAGCAAGAGGTGCAGAAATGACCGCACGAGTCATGCAGATCATGAAGGGAGGAACATCAGACAATTGTACAGTACACTAGCATACAGCTCAGGCGCAAGGGCAGCATTCAAGATAGAGGGCAAATCAGTTCAAATGATATATTCGACTCCTCTATACAAATGATAGAAAGAACAGGGGTCAATACCTACATCGAACGATGAGACGATTTGACGTGAATTAAAAGAGATTGAAGGAAAATAGCACTTCTTTGAAAACTTGGCCGCCGTCCCTGCGCAGCATGGTCAGATGCAATCTAAAACGCCCCATACGCCATGCATGGCCAAAAAAAAACATGACATCTGTATCCGAACATGGCACAGTTACTAGTAGGCTGGGGGTGGGAGGCGTGAACCAGATTAAAAAAAATTACGCATTCGTGAAAAGACCAATCTTGCCTCGTGCAAGTGGTTGCGTTCTTTAGCCAATGGTCAAGCCCAATTTGCGTAGTTTCTGACAATTCTTCAACTCCATGTTCCTCGCGCGCTCCATGGCATCTTCGTCGACGTAGATCCAGCCTTGGGCGTCCTCCATGGCTTTCCTTTGCTGAAACACTTCATTCTGACACCGCACGTTGATAGTATGCACATACTGCTGCTCAGCCTGTTCATCCAGTTTCCGCCACTTCTTGGGGTTGTAGTCATGCACGTCCTTTGGGTCGACAAAATAGTGAACCTTTATCCTTGACGTTACGCGCTCAAGCGTGTTTGGCGACCGGGGCTTCTCGAAGACAAGGGATGGCGAGGCGGGTTGGGAGGACGAGAAGAGCGAGGAAAGGAGCGGGAGGACGAAGAGGAAAAGTAAGGGGAGGAGATTGGCGAATGCCGAGGAGCCATTTTGTTGTGCTTCACTGCCAGCGGCGCGTGCGGTACCGGGTCTTCTGCGTGGTTGCCCGCCGCCAAACTGGTGGACACGGACACCAGGACCACCGCCGAGGTTGAAGACGAAGCCTGGTCCTGTATCGAAACCGCCTATCGTGTGTTAGTAAAGTTTCTTTTACATGGCCATTCCAAAAGTGGGGTGACAAAACTCACCACCAAAAGGACCCCCAAACGCTCCCCCAAAGAATTGTCTAAATAACTCTTCAGGTGTCATCTCTTCTTCCCCAAACATCCCCCCTCCACCTGGCCCTCTCCGTGCGAACCCCCCTCCAAATGGACTAGCGCCTCCTCCTCCACCTCCCCCGCCTGCCGCCGCCGGATTGAACCTCGCATCTGGATCACCGCCAAACATATCAAACTTCTTCTTCTTTTCCGGATCACTGAGAACCTGAAAAGCCTTGCTGACCAACTTGAACGCCTCGTCCGCACCATCATAGCCATTCTTATCGGGATGCGTTAACAGTGACAGCTTGCGGTATGCCTTCTTAATGTCGCCGTCCGAGCATGTCGTCTTGACCTCTTCGAGGCCCAGGATCTCGTAGTATGCCGTGGGGCCACAGCGTTTTATGCGTATTACGGCGGCTTTTTGCTCGACTGTGAAGGCTCGGCCGGCGCTGCCGTCGTGGTGTGCGCGGTTGTTTGCGGACCCGTTGGCAGGTTGTGAGCCGGATGCTTTGGCCGACATTATTGCGGCGGCGTAAGAGGGGTGTGTGGTGTGGTTGCGAGGGCCGCCGAGCGGGCAGCGTTGTTGAGGGTTGGCGCGCAGATGGTGTCGACGGACGGGAGGCTGCGGTGGTTTATGTACAGAGTGCGCCGGCGCCAGGAGGTGGTGAAAGGGCCTTGTATCCAGTCGACGTCGGAGTTATTGTTATTGATACGGATCGTTGCCCGTTGAAGTTCGAGTCGAGGCCAGTTTCCAGAAGCCGGGTTGGCACAGACCAAGTGGCCCTAACGTCATTGAACTTCACCAATCTCTACCCTCATTGCGCAACCATATCCCAGCAAGCAGACTCGTCCACTAATCCTCCTCCTCTCCAATTAACCCGGCAGAGTCGCACAAGCAACAATGGCCGAAAAGCCCCAACAATCAGTCCTCCAGTCACTACGAAACTGGGGAGGTATGTTCACCCATGTCCTTCCCCAATTCATTCACTATACACCATCTCACGTGCTCTTTAATGATTCACACGCAAAACCCATAAACAATGTTACTTTTACCTACCCACATACTAATTGAGGTCAGAAAACTCTGTCCCGCCCACCCTTCTTGCAACATTGATAACCGCACAACATGCTCGCCCATTCCAGCCCTTGCCCATGCTCTTCCCACCACTCCTCCTCTTCTCCTCGTATCTGAACCTGAGCAACTACAAGACGGATGCGGCAGGCATTACGGCGGCCTGGAGTGGGCTGTACGCGCTCCTAGCAATGCGACGAAGTCAGGTATGTTCTTCATTTTCTTCATGATTGCGCTCTTCAGCATAGACTGTCAAACATTCAATACTAGATGCCTGAGTAGAGACTAAGAAATTCAGGGCTTCAAGAACAAATTCACCGTTCGTGGGGCGGTCAGAGGAGCTTCATTGGCGTTATGTGCGGTCAATGTCGTGGGCTGTGGATTGGCGTATACGTTTGGGAAGCGGGACAAGGAGGAGAAGAACTTGTAGCCTTTTATTCTTCCATCTAATTACCACACATGTACTGTATACTGTAAGTATAGGGACAAGGGATATGCCGTTCAGAGTCATCACGTCGATTGTACACAAAAACTGGGAGGTTTCAATAATCAATGTGTGCTTGACACCAATATCGAACCCTGTTGGGTTGTGAACGGGTCGGCGGTACAAGTACCTACCTAACAAGGCGAATCATTATTCGACCCAAGATCTACAATGTCGTATGGCCAAGTTCTTCTCTATGCTATAATGCCTATGCGTAATGTCAAAGTCATGATGCACCAGCCCGAACGCCTCAATGATTGTGCATCATCCTGGGTTTCATTATCTTGAGTCCATTGAGCATCCTACATGGGGCCTATGCCGTTTATTCTGCCCATCCTCCATCTACGAGGTATCCATAGGTTCGCCTGTGGCTGCAGCATTTCGCTCCGCCATCTTTTGAGCTAGTAAATTCGCCTTCCAGTTTTGAATTTCCTCCTGGAGCTGTGTGTTGGGAATGACATCCTCAATCTTCAATGGCGTTCGATTAAATGGATCTTGGGGATCGCTTAGAAGATGACTCTGGATGGTACTTCGGTCGACAATCTGCCTACTGATGGGCAGGATGACCGGATCTTCCATGAGTGTAGCCATAATCGGATCCATGTATTCCTCAGGGACATCCCCAAGATCCGCCTCTTCCAGATCCGCCTGGTCTTTCGCAGTCTTGATGCGCTCAGCCATGTGCTGCCAGTCTTGCATCTGCTCGGGCGTCTTGAGCTTAAAGTGTTGCAGAATCTTGTAAGCCTCATCCCAGTATTCTGCGCGATAGGATCGCCCGTCTGTGGCTACAGAGTCGATGAACGACTGCTTGCTCTGGAGGTTGAGATACACATCTGTGACCTCGGCCAACATGTTTCGTGGGTTCCAGCCGTAGTCTTCTGGGTTCTCAACCTTGAGGCTCGACTTCTTTGGCCCCACTAGGGCTTCCAGATTGTAGTCCAACATGTGTGCTAGACGTACAACGACCTCCTTCTTGGTGAAAGAGTCGGCAAGTGCTTCGGTGAACAGCTTCAACATGGCGACTGTCTCATTGGTCAACTGCATATAGCTCTTCGCTTTGCTTTGCGCAGCTGAAAGCTTCTCTTCCTGCTCTTGCCGAGCGTTCTGATCCAAGTCCGCTGATGGATTTTTTAGCGTTCTCGAGATCTCATGAATGTCTCTGAATGCCGTGAAGGATTCGTCCAAGACGAAGGTGACATCGTTCAGAAGCAGATTGACAAACTGAACAAAGAAGTCCAAGTTCACCCTGACGGTCATTAGTAACAGATTCAGACGGCACGAGGGGATGTCAGGAGTGCATACCGTGCTTCGGTGGCGAGATTATCCCGGTAGACCGTGTTGGGCCAGATGCACTTGATGACTTGGAAGATCTCGTAACGAATGTTGAACTTGTCGTAGAATTGCGTGTGGGTTCCGGTGCTCTCGCACTCTATGTAGAACTTCATGAGGGAGTGGAGCAGGTGTTGCATCGCAAAGTCGTGGGCAAAAAGAGTGTCACCAAGGACTCCCTTGGGGCGGCCTTGAATCTCCCATACACCATGGAAGAGGATGGTGACAAGGCCAGATTTGAGATATGGATTCTTGATGTACTCTGAGCTTCTCAAAAAGACAATGCAGATTTTTACCAGCTCCTCACATTGCGTGGTGGTGATGATGTGCGGCATCCAGCGGGTGATGAACTTGAAGTTACCGACAATGTCTTCAACAAAATACTCTGGAAGACACTTGAACTCCACAGGCTGATCTTTGGAGAGGGGTAGTTGCAGCTCCTTTGTTGGAAAGGACGCACCAGGAGACACAAGCCGCAGTAGCCAGACGATGACATAGCGCATCAACTGCATGGAGCGAGCTTGAACTGTCTCGTCCAGCAGCACACCCTGGATCGCGAGAATGCTGCACTTGCCCCGCGCAATCTGGTCTTTGACTTTCTTGATGTGATTGTCAAAGACTTGCAACTGCACCGGGTTGGTCATGTACTTGTGTCTCTCGGGCTCCATCTTGGCCAGCTCCTTTTCGAGCCATTTCACATCCCTCTGCAAAGTGGAGAGCTTGGAATTGGCGGCCTCGGTGCCGTAGTGGTGGGCCGCAACAGTCAGGAAGAAGACTTCGCTGATGAAGTTGTTCGTCCCTGCGACTGTGTGGCTGTAGAATTCATCCGAGGTGTTTTGATCGGCATTGATCTTGGTCTCGTCTTTGATATCAACGCGAGGTGACCGACGAAGATAGTCGATGTCAATTCGGTCGATCTTGGAGAATGTGGCATCCATGAATGGCTCGCAGAGGCGATCCAGGATAACTGTGACATTGACCATGAAGCCGTCAGACGAGACGGTCTTGCCGTCCACTTGTATGGCTCGCCGCTTGTGGTTCTTGTTGACTGTTAGTGCAAACCAGTTCAGCATCTTCTCCCGCGTTTCTTTGTTCTTGATGAAGGTATTTGTGATGTCGAGCAATTCCTCCTGGTGTGTCTGAAGCGTCATACGGACGGCCCGTTGGGCGTTTGCAATCAACCCCTTGTCGATGGCAGCAGATCCGGAAAAGTAGTTGAGCGCAACGTCACTCTGCATAGGAGAGAGGCGGAAGAATGGGCCCAGCAAAGTTTTTGTCTCAATGTGCTGGGCTTCAATGTCGTCTGGCAGGAATGTTTCTGACTGACCCAGGGCGGCCACGAGCGGGGGAAAGCGGATGAAGACTCGCAATATTAGCATATATGGCCTGTAATCGCCATTCATGTTTTCCTTTGCTAGTCGCCGGCTCAAGTCCTCCATGGCCCCGACCAAGGCCTCTTTGATGGTCTCGTCTTCGGCCATACGTTGACTCGCCTCAGTAAGGAAGTCGTAGCATATGCCATGTTCATCGTCTGGTCCTAGGAGTAAGCGGTCGGCCAGGGCATTCTGCACGGGAGCCTCTTCGCCAAACATGTCGGGCATAGTCGCAGCAAATATGCAGTAGCTGAAGCAAAGCCGCCGGGCTTCCTTTGCAATCTCATGCTTGGGGTCGCTCTTGTTGGTTATGCTCTTGAACAGCTTCGACACACGTTTCCAGCAGCCCAGCAAGTATTCCAGTGCTGTTCCATGCAACTGGCTCGACGCAGACTCGAGTATGACAGAGTCCAGCATGTCGGTAGTGAAGCGGAGCGGCCGGCCATCGTCTTCGAGGTCGCTCTTTGCGCCCGTGGCAAAGTAGAGTTTGTTTCCATGCGTATCTTGTGTCCTGCTCTGGTCGAGCGTAATCCTGAAGATGCTGCCAATGTTTCTGTCTTCCCATGCTTCCAGGCTGACTTCTTGGGCCTTTGGTGCAGGCTGCGACGCGCCACTACTCGACGGTTGGGCGGGTTTGGGCTTGATGGTTATGCGGGATTTGGGGGCATCGTCAGTCTTGACGCCTAGTTGCGAAAAGGGATTGGGGGTCTGTGTCGCTTGGGGCTGAGGCGACGGCTTCGGTGCTGATGCCTGCGAATCTGTGGGCTTGGGCGATGAAGCGCCCGAGGCTGTCGGTGATGATCTTGAACCGCCACTAGAGTTTGCAGGCCCACCGAGCTTTGCAAGACGCTTTGCACGGATCTGGGCGACATGCTCGTCAGCGGATCTCTTAGGCGGGCGGGTTGGGCTCACTTTATCAGCGTCGGACATGGCGCTGTCCTGTTCTGGTGGGGGTGGTTGGTCGGCCATGGAGGGTGAGTGCGGATGGAGGGGCGCGGCCGACGAGGGAGGAATTAGTGTCGACGCCGCAGGTGAAAGAAACTTGGGCTTTGTTTCCAGGGAGAAAGTTATGGATCGATTGCTCGCCGAAGCGCGAAACGGCGTCACCCCGCGCCGTGCAGCTCGCCAACTCACGTGCGCCCTGGAACACTACAGAAGCTGAGCGAAGTCCGTCACCGCCAGCTGTGGGTTGGTCCAGCTGTCTTGCTGCGATCTTGAAAGCTCCGACTGTCGCCTGTACAGCAGCAGACTATATACAGAGACATGCACACAGCAAAGGATATGCGGCAGCCATCCAAGAGGGCACTCTGCACCCGTCCTGAGCATCTTCGACCATAGTATCACCTCTGGCATGGCAGATGGTCATAGCTCCCGTCCCTCTCCAGAACGTGCATAGGACGAGTGCCGTCTGCCGAATCTCTCCCAATGCACTCAGGAACCAGCATCACGAATGTCAGAGTACAGGATCCAGTGCAGGCCAAGACGCGCTGTGACTACGCTTTCTTGGTGACTGTCCCGCGTGCAATGGTCAACTTGGACATGACTTGGGTGCTGGCGACTAAGTCCACCTCGTCTGCTCACTCTGAAGGCAAAGCGGAGATAAAGGGAGTCAGAGCTTGACAGCAGGTAAGCATGCCATGACGAGCTCTCGTGATACGCCAAGCCGGGGGAGGCAGGACGCAGGCATCAGGGACCGTCATGGTGTCTTTGAGGCCCTTCGCATGGGCTGCGCGGATCCAGGCGCAGAGGGCTGCAGCCACTCAATAGGCATCTGCAACGGTCGACAGAGCATGTCCAGCTGAATGGCCGTCTGGACTGCCGGGCAGGGGCAGCAAGCGCGCTCGACCGAACAGACGTTGGGGGAAACGGCCGGGTGAGTCTTCTGGCACATCAAACCTGAAACCCTTGCTGCTTTCACTGCGCCCGGGTGCTGGTCGCCATGACGAAAGCTAAGAGGGGACATGGCTGAAAGAAACGGCGGCGACTCCCTGCCGGTCAACGTAGCGACTGTCTGCCATGTCGCTGGTGGGTGGCGTGACGAGCATGGCGTCGTGGAGGAAAGAAAAGTCCAGCAGCGAGCGTGCCTGGAGGAACTGTCCAGCCGAGCAGAACAGAGCAAGCAAGCAAGCACTCGAGTTGTGCAGACGAGGGAAAAGCAGAGTGCATGTGACGCGGCATGCATGGTTTGCCGGTATCTTAGCTATCTTGCCTCAAAGCGCTGGCTAGCCGACTTCTTTCGCCCCGTTCGCCTCGTACATTCACTCCCTCTCCCACAACAAAGCACTCCCGCCACCACCTGCCCTCCCCACCCACCCCCCAACACACGACTCCGTCTCCAAGTACGTACCGCCGCGTGTGATGCAGCCGTCTCTGCCCTAATTGCACGGACACGCCTCAGCCACACTGGAGCTCAGCCGCAGAGGTGCTGCACGCCCCCGTCGGTGGTCAAAGTGCCTAGCAACCAGCCCTGAAGCCCGCTGCCTCCTCACCACACTACTTCAACCAACCCTTCCTCATCTCACCTGCTAACGCTCTCTGTTCCCGCAACAGCTCTTCACTTTGACGCCCGCCTCCACCCAACACCCTCTCCCCGACCACCCCCACAGCACCATGGCGGAGATTCGACGAAAGCTCGTTATTGTCGGCGACGGCGCCTGTGGAAAGACCTGTCTGCTCATGTAAGTCCCCGTCGACTCGCCGCTCGATGCCATCTCCCCCCGTGTCCGCGGTGCAACCCACTAATGCCATTGTGTGCAGCGTCTTCTCAAAGGGCACTTTCCCCGAGGTCAGTACCATGCGCCCTTCTCCCAGGTGTCCCTGAAGCTGCGTCAGCCTAGCTGGCCCGCCTCAACCCCCCCATCGCAACACCATGCACCATGCACCCGCCTCCATCGCCAACGCTGCTTGACACATTGATGCACTGACACATCTTGCCCGCACAGGTCTATGTCCCCACCGTCTTTGAGAACTACGTCGCCGATGTCGAGGTTGATGGTAAACACGTCGAGCTGGCCCTCTGGGATACGGCTGGCCAGGAAGATTACGACCGTCTCCGCCCGCTGTCCTACCCCGACTCGCACGTTATCCTGATCTGCTTCGCCATCGACTCGCCCGATTCCCTTGACAACGTACAGGAGAAGGTACGATTGACGGCTCCACCACCACACGGCCAACTGGGTCACTGACAATGCTACAGTGGATCTCCGAGGTGCTGCACTTTTGCCAGGGTCTCCCCATCATCCTTGTCGGCTGCAAGAAGGATTTGCGCTTCGACCAGAAGACGATTGAGGAGCTGCATAAGACGTCCCAGAAGCCCGTCACACCCGAGCAGGTCAGTATTCACTCATGTCTCAGCTCGCCGTAATGCCACTAACGTCTCCCCCTCCAGGCCGAGGATGTGCGCAAGAAGATTGGCGCCCAGAAGTACCTCGAGTGCTCGGCAAAGACCAACGAGGGTGTCCGGGAGGTATTTGAACACGCCACACGAGCTGCCCTTCTCACCCGGAAAGAGAAGAAGTCGAAGAAGTGCTTGATCTTGTAAATGGGGTCAGGGCTTTGTGATGAAATAGGTGGAGCCGCCGCAGCCGCGCAATGTTGAACCTGGGCAAGAACAACACTCTGTGGCGGCTCTTGGGTTGTAATGGTGGTCTGTCTTTTGAGAAAGGGCTACAAGGTGAATGGTCGGTGGGGTCCAAGGCGAGTCGAGCCTCACCTGGCTGCTTCGAGGCCTTTTTCTTCCCACAGCACCTATACGAGGCGTTACTGCGCTGGATCTTTTGTGTTTGGCAGTACATCATCTTGGGGTAGTTCACAATGGGGTTATTTTCTCAGAGCGCGTGGGTGCAGATTGAGCAGCTATCGGCTTCAGCAATGGTAGGATCTTTCTAATAATGTGCTTGTTTTGCTCGCGTGTCCACAGGCAGCTTCTCCGTCTGCCCATACCAATCGCTCAATTGTCGCTTTCTTGCCCAACTGCCGGCACTCTTTCTACATGCGTTTGACAGTTTCGATGCAAAAAAAAGCCATCACTAACGATCTACATCCACATCGACATCCACAGCTACATCCACATCATTCCCAAGACCCTCCACAAACGGCCCGTCTAATCTTTCTCCGATAACCATTCCCTACTCAGAAATAATACGCGTATCTTGGGTGGCGATTGCAAAACCGGGCCCCCTTCCAGCCTGCAATCTCACCCCATAAAAAAATGACGACAGTGAGATTGACTCGCACTCGCATTCCCAACATTCAACCCACCCGCATTGCTTTTAACCTCTTTGCTTTGCACGAGGGCACAACTGCATAGCATAAATGGCACAGGCACAGGCACAGCACAGCACAGCACAGCATGGCACAGGTCAGACGGGTCTGCGGTTCCGCTCTTCCGCCCCACAACGAGTACTCTTTGTTTCCAAGCTGATTTGTGTGGGGTGGTGGTTTTTTTGTTTTTGGCCTTGGTTCCTAGCACTCTTTTTTCACCGGTTTTTGATTTAACCTCGGTGCATGGAAAGTGGCGGCGATGTCCGCCGTTTTTCCTAAAATGGGCTTATGGTTTGCTGCTGGAGTCTGTTTGATGTAGTGTTTTTTTTTTGGAAGTGATGGAATATGTAAGAGTGAATAGTGTGAATGGGAATGGGAATGGGAATTATAGGTGGTGATTTTATGTTCAACAAGGAAGGCATGTCACCATCATCCGTACACAACAGTGAAAAGATGTATAGAAGCAAATGAAAAATTACACTTGGAAATAGAGCATTTCATACTATCGAAAGTCACAATCTCATGTCACCCTTCTTTCCCCGCACATTCGCTGAGTCGTAGCTCCTCTGTCAAAATAACTAGTCTACACAGTACCGCCAACATCCCCTGCCTCTTTCCGCCAGCCCGCAAAAGGCAAATCCAGTATCCCATCCGTCAACACAAAGCGCTACAGAATTCCGTGTTCCAGGTAAACGTTTTCTTTGGATTGCTCCCGCCTTGCTCCCGCCTTGCTTCTGCCTTGCTTTTGCTCTGCCATGAAACGGACCGAATCACCATATGGCCCTGACTGGTGGAACCAACTCGCCATATCTATATCTACAAAGTGCCGTGCCGTACCGGCTTTCTTTCGCTGGAAAGCGCACCTCCAACACGCTTCTGCTCGTGTGCAGAGACTACAGGATCGGGGCGGAGAGCAACATTGTAGAGTGGGGGGCGAAGGTGGAGTCTATCTGGGCTATGAATCATGCTGGGGAAGAGCGAAGGATTGGGGTTAATGACTAGTTTTGATCAAATGTAGGAAGATCTTCGCTTCGCTTCGATACGGTGAAGGTGTGTATCATGCATGTATATGTCAGGGGCGATGAGGCAGATGTGAAAGGGGAAAGTCCATGCGGCAGGGTTTTTGCCTATGCGGAAGCGCAAAGGCAGTAATGAAGATGGGATTTTTCTCTTGGCTACCTCTTAGCGAATCTGTGTCTTGGTTTCCAGTGGTGGGAAAGGAAGAGAAAAATTTGGTCCATGGCAACGTTACCAATAACCCTAAATGCGCCTTTGCTGGCGGCCATGTCCGTACACCCCCATGCCATTCCGTCCTGGGTAACGCCGTGCTAGCAATGCTTTCCTTATCCAAAACCCATATGTACCCTAAACTCAACACTGTATGAACAAAGAAATTAACATCACCCCCAAGGCGAATACTGAAGATGAAGCCCTGTTTGCAGCGCCACTCTGCTCCTTCTGGCCCTGCGCCTGAGTCTCCGCAGCAGCAGTGGGACTCGCTGGACCGCCCGACACGGATGAGCCCGCTTGAGAAGACGCTGGTACTGCCGCACCTGATGAAATCGTGTTAGAACCCGTCGATGCGGTGGATGGTGCCGAATCCGAGGCCGTAGGGGTGGGTGAGGTAGACTCACCAGTCGCGCTTGGAGCCGAGTTCGTGCTTCCCTGGTCACTCTTGACGCCGAAGCCAACCTTCTTGTTATCAAAGTCGAACACCGAGTACACGTTTTTGAGAAACACGTCGCCCACGAGCCATTGTTTTTCGCTGAACGTCTGGCGTCCAATGATGTTGCTTCGACAGAGGCCGCTCTCTGTCTTCCCGCCCTTCCAGTCTGCATTCGAAATGTCGTATACCTGCTGGCCAAAGGCGAATTGGATGACAGCGGTGGAGTCGCAGGGCACGCTGAAGGTCTCGCCGTCCTGCTTGAAGCCCTGGATCTGGGAGTGGATGGCGAGTGCGTCGGCCTTGGGCATCAGGATGAACGAAGTGCCAGTGTCGATGATGGCTGTGCGACCACTGAGACCGGCTTTTTTCCCATCGACACCTGCGTCTGCAATGGCGACTTCCCAGAATCCAGTCTCGTTCTCCACAGCATCGAGGTAGTTCAGATCCCCGCTGAATCTCTCCTTATTCACCTCACCCAGATTCAACTCGCCATCCATCTTCCCATCCTTGTTCCGGCTCAGATGAATGCCATAGAGCTTCGCGCCAATCAAGCTATTCGACGCCAGCACATCCATGACCTGTGGTGCGGAGATTGAGCCCGACCTTACAACTCCACGTCCTATGCCGAGAATGCCGTCCATGGGATACGAGCGGAATTCCTGGGACACGGTGGTTGCAAGGCCGAACGTGAGGGAGGGCGAGAGCGGTCCGATATGCAGAGTATCTGTTGCGAGGGTACCTGAGACGGAGCCGGTGCCGTAGGTTACGCTGAAAGTTTTGCTGTCGGTCTACAATCCTGTTAGTACACTATTTCCCAGCGCGTCCCTGCTTCAGGAGAACAAGTGAAGATACACACCTTGAGCGTAGTGGAATCCCCCGTCCCAAACGTGTTGTGTGTCTTGCATGCAGCACTATTGCAGTCCTGAGCCATTACCCACGTATTACTCGCCGCAGAGTCCAAGAGCAAATGGTACTCCTCCTTGCTGTCCCCAAACGTCACTGCAACCATGTAGCTCAAGTCGCCTCCATCCTGATCAATCGGCACGCTGTTTGCTTGCTTCGGCTCATTCGAATTGACAATGTTGTATGCATTCTGGCGAGGATACAGCGGATTCGGTACACGGCGCAGGGGCAGCGTTATCGAGCGTGCGTTGGCGTTGGAGGCATACTGCGATGTTCGTCGTACGCGGGACGTGGATGAGCTATCGTCGCTGTCGCCGTATTGGTAGGGGTAGAATGCTGTGGCGGATGGTAATAGTGCTGCCGATAATGCTAGCCATGTCGGTAGCGAAGTATGCATTATATTAGGCGAATGAATGCTTTCAATTCAAAAAGATAACCTTCAACTGCGATCCTCTATGCGAATCTTTTTCTTTTCCCGCTCTTAACCATGCAGTATTGTTACAATTGTCGAAATTGCGATGTGCCAGCAAGCTGAACATGCGTCGGCTGGGACCGTTCGTTTTGGTTGAGGGCGGGACGGGACAAGAAAGCTGACAAGCTCCAATGCCGGATCGCTCGTTCAGCTGAACGTGAGAAAAAAAGGGACAAGAAAGGTATGAGGAAATCGACACCTCGTAGACAAATGCAAAAAGTCACCAAGAATGCAGAGAGGACAGAACAAGGCCAAAAGTCCGATGCACGATCGTATCCCAGATTCCCCTGCGTGTCCCCGCGTCCGATGCGTGGAAACAAGAAAACAACGAGAGACCCGGTTTCCTCAGGAAGAGATGAGCTGCCAGAATCTCTCTGCAACAAAATAAGACCGGCCGGCAGCTTCACTTCAATTCCAGACCGAGGAATGGAAAGAAAAAAAAGCGAACGAAGGATGCAAAAGGGAGAAGAAAAGGGAACGAGGAGATCAAAAAGGCTGAAGCAGCGAACCCTCAATGTCGCCTCGTCCCGAACCCAGCGTCCGTTTTCGAACATGCAAGCCCCCGGGATCCCAGGTGACGTGCCATAAAGACAAGGGCGGGCCTGAATTTGGCCCTGCGATTGGAGATGGGATGAGTGGAGTTTAGTGCGGGGATGAACCCCTGAGGGTTTTCCCTATTTTTCTTGTCCCAAAGCGTTGGGAACGGAGCGTCGTTTGAAACAGCCAGTGGAGATCGGGAACGCCAATCATTCGTTTCTCCACATAATGTATGAGCTGCATGATGCTTATCAACTAGCAAATTCCCTCGATGGAGATCGCGGCATCGTATTGGGTGGTGCTGATTTGTTGGCCAGGGGTGGCATGGGGGGATTGGGATGACGGGCGTTCCAACGTGGTTCCTCCTAATCCATTGATTCATTCGCTCTGTTTGAGCCTCCAGCGCTTTCGTGTCTGACACTGATGAATATTTGGGACCCTGATTTTATTCTATTTCCCCTCTTGTTCAGAGTACCTCAATCTGCTTTCTATCATCACCGTCAATTCGTTCTCACACAATTGCCTTTAAGTGTAGTGTTTGCCAAGCTTGACCACCAAGACAAACTTCAACAGTGAGTTAAGTCATTATCTGTTCAAGCTCAAAAGCTCCTCAATATACCGCCGCGCATCAACTCCAATGCCATCCGCCAATCCTTTTGGACCCCATCCCGCTGCCGCACCGCCCATTCTCTGACTCTGCCCACCACTGCCCATACCCATAGTGTTCCACATACCGCTGGCAAACCGACTGCCTGAGCTCTTTGTGCTCGAAGATGCAGTGTCACGCGCCCGCCTGATCAGGAACGCCTCACGAAGTTCATTGGTGTTGAATTCTATCGACGAGTGGTTGGAGCCTTGAGATTTGACCGCTTCCTCACTGGCGTGAGAAGGTGGGAGGCGCATCCAGACAACCCACCAGCCGCGGGAGGTTTTACATGTGCGTTCTATCTCGGATAGGTTGCGCCGTGTGCTTGCTATTGTCGCTAGAATCTGGGAGTGCACATTAAGGGCTTCTACTCTACTCCAGCCTTGCGAGCTGTTAGTGCTGCTGCTTAGACCTTCCACGATGAGAGTACCAGGGTCCGGTATGTTTGGAAGACTCGAGTGTAGAGTCAGAGTACGAGGATCGAATACCAAATCGTATATAGGTTGTGTGTTCGGCTCTGAGCCACGCGTGGAAGAGGTGGTCGTGTGGGGGTTCGATGCGGCTGTTAGACGAGCAGCGACTCTATTTGGTGATGTGTTCTTGTCAAGCGAACGGTGCAGGGGAGAGAAGAAGTTGTGTATGTCGCGGTAGAAGGATGCTATGCTGAGCGAATCGGTTCGTTGACGGAACAAAAAGGTATATATAAAAGGTCGATGCTACACATATGATTAACAAATATGCTTCCTTTGCGCCGCTTAGACATACCACATAGACAACTGGCCGTACCCGGGATAGCCTGCTTGATGTCGTAGGTTTAAAGTTTAATTCCTTCTCGTACTGAGGAGTTTCATCAGAATCAAGGCTCGAGTTCATCGATGGCCTGTCTTTGCCATTGATTTCGACATGTATAGTGCGAAGCAGAATGCGATGGTTCCAATTGCCCTCATCATTCTCATCATCCCCATCCAAGTCTCCCATGTCGCCCTTGAGGCCGACGAGGAAGTATCCATCATTTTCTTGCTGTATCTGCAGCTTCCTCTTCTCCTTAGCCACATCTACGTCTGGGGCGGGCTCAATGTAACGCATGGCTTCCGGCGATGGCGTACGTCTAAGCGCAGGCTGTTCTGCGGCAGGCTGGGATTCTTCCACCGCCTTCTTGCCACCCCAAGCAGTGCCATACCCAAGAGTCATGTACTTCATCCAGGTCTCGGTGTCACCCAGAGACGCAAGCATCATCTTAGACTCTCCCTTGGCAGATGTTTCATTTCGGGTACCAGCAGTCTCAGCAGCAGCAGAGGCTTTCTTGAGAGAACTTTCGGCAGCTTTGACAATAGGGGGAGGTATACCTGGGGGCAGATCGGTATTTTGGTCGGCGGCAGCGTCACGAGGTCTGTCTTGCTGAACGGCACCTGCCGCTTTCGAGGCTGTTGTCTCTGTTTCAGCTTTGGGATTTCTCCTGCGGCGCTTTCTTCGGTCGGCGGTCGGATTGTCTCGCACTCCGTACGCGTGATCTCCGTGGCAGTAGATGGACTCTATCCAATGCGACACGTCTCGAAGTGACTTTCGGCTCAGTGCTCCGAGGCCGGAGAAGACAACTCCATCAGTAGCATGCACAGTCTTGCCGCTCCCAATCCATGTCTCTGCGTCCGACACATCAAGCGTGCTGGGGTCTGTCGACGTTTTGGCTCGCTGCAGAGGCGATGCCTCATCGAAGCGGGACACCATGACATCGACCAGGCCGTCTGTCCTGCGGGCAAAGTCTTCGAGCACGTCACGCTCGCTGCTGCCCCAATCTTCCTCACCGACGCCCATGCCAAGCTCACCTCCTGCTGCAAGCTTCATGCCACCGTACATGTCCACTGCTGGGCTTCCGTGAAGAAGCACATCCCAGGTGTTTGCAAAGCGTGACCAGTAGCTGTCCAATATGCTGCAGAACTTGGTGCGATTGTGCTTGGCGAACATGTCTTCGAGTGTGGAGCCATGGTGCAGGAGGAAGATGGCTTGAGCGCGGATGAGCTGTTGAATGAGCAGTGCAGGTGGAGTGACTTCTCGCGAAGAGTACTCAATGGTTGGCTCGGTGGTGGTGCGACTGGGGTTTGTTCGGGAGGCGCTGTTGGTGGCAGGTAACTGAGTGAGGTCGATGGACTGTGTGGCAGTCAGTTCAGCAGTCCAGCAGTTCCGCAATTCGGTCTCTATGCCGCGCGCCTACCGCAAGAATCCACCACCCGGCCTCGAGCTCATGGAGCACTATGCGTGACTTGTGTGTTTCCACCGAGTCGACTGCTTCGCCATTCGAGAAGCTCCTGCGCCACAGTCAGTTCTTCCACTCCTTTCACCACCAAAGGCGCCGCTCTGAGACTCACTTGGCAAAGCCGACCATGCCCTGTGCCAGCCCAACCTGCCGCAGCTTCTCGTTCTCTTCTTCCCGCAGCTGCTCCTCCTTTTGCTTGTCCCCATGGCTCAGCTTGGACCGCGTCTTCGCGGCCTTGGAGTAGTAGAAGACGATTTGCTGGTGGAAGGACTCGTCCGTGGTCCCCAGCGAGGGATTGTAGATGGCAAGGAAGGAGAGCTGTGCAGGGACAACCTTTGCTATGGCCGTCGACGACATCCGCGATATGGCTGAGAAATGGGCAATTGGCGATGGCGTCACAGCTGCGGCGGAGGATGCGGAGGTGCAGATGGATGAGGGGACAGCCACCCACCCCAACAACAAAGCGGGCGACGGGTCTATTTTCTGCGTGGCATCTTGCAGAGACACTGGGCCATCGCGGCGCGTGTGGCGTCAGAGACCAGGATGCTCCCGCTTATCGTAAGTTGGAGTCGAGTCTTGCTGGCCCCGCAGATCCTTGACCAGGCGTGATGCACATGTTCCAAGGCGCGGCATGTTTCCCATCAGGTTTCCCAGAGTGCCATCCTGCACCACTCAAGGATGCTGTCGAGGCTGCCAGGCCCCGTCCGCTCACTAATCCTCGCAGCCAGCCGGAGACACAATTCCACGCACGTATCGACTCGAGGCTCAGACCCGCTCAGAATACTTTTCTGCGGCTCAGATGCATTCAGCATCGCCTCGTTGCGCGCGCTGGCTAACGCGAAGCATCACGTTCCAGGCCTCATAGACAGCATTGATGTAGTCCACCGCCCAGCAAAGCCTACAGGGCGTGGGCTAAAGACATTAAGAGAAGGTAATTACGCGTCTTCGGTCCAGGGTTCCCAGCTGATCACACGCAGTGCCTATCAAGCAGATAGCCGCCTCCGAGCTCAACCTACCCACTCACGCCATCGACACCTTCACAGGCTGGACACCACCTGTCCCTGTAGACCTTATAGTCGCAGTGTCCTTTGGTCTGTTTGTTCCACCGCGCATACTCAATTGTGCCAAGTACGGCGGCCTCAATGTCCACCCGTCACTCCTTCCTGACCTCCGCGGTCCAGCGCCAATTGAACATGCCATTCTGAAGAAAAGGGCGCGCACTGGGGTTTCTATACAAACATTGCACCCAATGCATTTTGATCAGGGCACTGTTCTCGCGCAGACCCCGGCTCCAGGTGTACAAGTTCCGCGCGACACTAAGAAGACTGTCTTGGAAGAGCAATTGGCAAGGACGGGGGCAGAAATGCTCGTAGACGTCCTGTCGACCTATAAATATGTCCCTCCACTCAAGGATGTGGGATGGTACGCAGATTCCAGCGAACCTATTGGCCATGCCCCAAAGATCACGAAGCAGGATCGCTTCATCGATTTTGGTGACATCGCTCTGGAGGACATTCAGTCTATCCAGAATGCCCTTGGTAATTCGTGGTGCATACTACCCAATGGTGATCGCCTGATCCTTCACAAAGTCGCAGATACAGGGAGGATAGACTCGCTCGCCCGTGAGCCTGGCATCTGGGTGCAAAAAGGGTACGATTATCCGCTGTTTCGCGCTGCTTGTGGGCGCATAGGAGCTATACTGGAGAGCACATATGCAGGGTCGAAAGCAGGTCAGGGAAATGCAAAATTACTGCGCATATTTCCTCCCCAAGAAGGCGGTGCCGATGACACTTTCGACCTTTCCAGCTGACTTGGTGCCGTGGGAGTACCAGAACCACGATAACGCCGTCACGGCCATCGGTTCCTTAGAGGTAGCAATTGTGGCTATAATGGCTCAGTCACTACGTTAGCAGATTCAGATTTGCAAACTCGGCTCGCCCCTGGCGTTTTGTTTTATAGCAATATATCCCAGTTGTCATCAGCTGCTCTCCATAATACAATTAATTTCACACTCTTGTCAACATTTGGGTGAGGGTGCATGATTGTTCTAGTTACACTGTGCAATTTAAACAGCAAAGCCTATCGTACAATGAAACTTATTTACGAATGTCCTTCAGAGAGATATACACACAACCGCACAAGAGTCCTCCTCTTGAATTATTTGCAAGTATCAAAGAGGAAGCAATGTGAGGCCAGACTTGAATTTCCTCGATTCCTGCCAACAGCTACATCCATACCTCTCACGGCCTTCACCATACTCGTTTCAAGGATCATATATTTTAATTCATTTTTTTTTCCTACCGTATCTGTAGGGTTTTGGTTCATCAAGTTTCTTCCACCTAATCTGATGAGCCCATCCTTTGTCTCTTACTTCTCCGATATTCCACGCTGAGGGATATCAGATTGAATGCTGCGTTCACAATCATGATGGTTTCAATTGTGCCATTCTGCGTTGAATCGCTCCGTCATATTCGTATGACATGTGGTTAGTATCATTACTGTCCTTGCTCGAAATTGAGCCTTACATTCATTCATCTCTGCAACAAATATCAGCCCGAGTAAACTCACAACAGACCTGCTTGCTTAATTTATGTTCCCATAATAAGGCTGTGATCCATTGTCTTCTGCGCGAACTGCCTTTTCTATTCCGATTGGCCATTCATGTCATTCAAGTATTTAGGTGGACAGGATTTTATTCTTGTACTGGCAACCTTTGAGTTGGTATAGTTCGTCAATGACACGTTCATCAATATTCAAATATCTCATTTCCTAACGAACGCCGCACACGCCGACAGACTTCGCACATAACGTTTCAAGACACTCCTTTCATGGCTAGAAGAAGGGTATGGAATTTTGCAAGTCGATGCACACTTTTACAATATGAGAAACAGTTGCACGCTGTTGGAAAACGCCCTGTTTGCTTGAAATGGCGACACCGCCATGTGGAGTCCATATTACCACTTCGACATATAGAATTGCCATTGATGCATGCAATATGACGAACCATGTGTATTGTAAGTTCAATATCGTCTCTTACTCCACGAAGTCTAGCCATCGACGTCTTGCTAGACTTGACCTTACATCCCGCTCCATAGCAGAGTTGCCAGCATAAGTCTCAAAGTCTCTTGTGGTGTCCGTTTTTCGACTAGAAGTTGACGCACCTGATTGCTTATTTGACTCTCCAAGATAGGTACTCCAGCCTCGAGTCGGGAGTACAGAACATGTTGTTCGCTTTTGCGTGACAATTGACATGTAAATAATGAACATGAAACTGTCTTCTCCACTCGAGCCAGGAGTGATGCCTACTCATCGAAAACTTATATAGTGAGGCAGCAATTTAAGTCCCAATCGATTCTAGACGTAGCTGAGGTTCGATTCTATAAGGTAGTCAAGACGGTATTGCACAGGCAAGGTGACTTATTGGCATGCTCCATAGAATAATTCAGCATTAGTAAAACTCGATGGTGCAATAGCGACTACTATACAAAGGTGTCTTGGTAGTAATGTCAATACACAGAGGTATATAGCTTTCCAACCTGAACAATTCCTGGTACGAATATGAATGTAACAAACGGCGTCTAAAAATTTTGTTGCGAAGAAGAACCCCATTCGCGCAGAACAAGTTGCAGAACAAGTTCAAGCAAGGCGGAATCCAAAATAAAAACGACATACCAAGACCATACGCCCATACTCCATAAAAAAAAGTCTAGCGACTCACTTCCCGGAATAGACATTCAATGAGATCGTCTTTCAACTCTTTCGGCCAGGTTTGAGTGCGCCAGATTTTCCACCACGGATCCCACCAAGTTTCTGAAATCCCATCTTCCTCCTGCTCTTTGAGGCCTTCCTCTTCAAACTTGTAGCCAGGATCACTGTAGTCGATTTCAAGGGACACAAAGTCTTTCCACTTCTTCTTGCTGATGTGTCGCCAATCGTACACGCGCGTACCCATGTAGCGGAAAGGATAGAAACGCCCCACCTGAACGCACCGCAACTTGGGACAAATGTTTTCTTGAATGAGTTGCCTGTACCCTGGCTGGATCCTGGGGTAGTGCAATGGATCGTCTATAAGGCATGGTTTGTTGGGCTTATGAGAGAGCGTCAAGCCCAGCAAGCTCTCTGGAAGTTCGGTTGGCGGACAAACCCGCTCGTGTTCAATGTTCAAAACCTCGAGGCTCTTGAAGTGCCTAAATGAGGGATATCGCTGCTTCGCATCGGTCCCGTCATGGCCCCAAAGTGCTTCGAATCCGGGCTGGAACCAGTCGTAAAAGTCAAGTTCCAGATATTCCAGTGTTTTTGCCCAAGTTCCCAGCGCATGCAAGAATTGCATTGGTGTGGGCTGGCGGATAAGCGGATCATGATCCAGCTCAGGATGGCCAAGTAGTGACCCTCTATGGAGGGATAGTGGATCCAGTGTAACGAACGCAAACCGCTTAAGATTATGAGCAGCGCTGCAGAGATAGTCGAGGCTTCTTAAATGGATACAGTACTCTCTCAATTCGAGATTCGTCAGTTTCGACACCAACGCCGGTGGGAGAACCGGAGCCCCTTGGAGAGAGACAAACTGGCGTCTCTTGATGCAAACAGACTTTGCCGATGATAACAAGAAGACAAACTCAAACTCGCCTACATGCATCAATGGAACATAGGCCTGCACCTTGCGATGTGCGACTTCGACATGTCGCAAGTGTTTGAGGGGCTGGTCGTTTGGCAGACCGACGGTCGAGACGTAAAGAGATTTTGGTAATTGGTCGAGTACTTCCCACGAAGCTCTGCCACTGAACACCCTCAAATCAAAACCGACGATTGTGATGTACAAAGTCTCAATGTTGGAAAGGCGGGCTAAAAGAACATGGACAACCTCGTATGCCCAGAGTGTCCGAAGTGCACTTTGATGCAGCCATGGCCTGGTTCGTGACCGTTGGACTCCTGAGTCGAACTTCGTCTTTGTAATAGCTAGGTTGATCGATGCTTGTGGGTTCAGCTGTATTGATAGATTCTTGACTCTTCTCGCCAATTCTGGTCGCATGAGGATCGTTTCTGTAAGGCGCCATAGAGGCAAAAGAGAGCCATCTTCGTCCAAGGTGCCGCTCACTGATCGGTATAAGATGCCCTGAGCAATATCTTTGAGCACACGACAAGCTCGACAGAGCGAAAGGAGCGTTGCATTGTTGATCTCGCCGTTCTGCGCATGCGCTGTCGACTTTGAGTTCCCATCATACTGTGCGTAGACGCAAATGGTGTGAAGGAGCTCATTGGGAAGGTCGATAATTGTAGGCATGCTACTTGTGGAAGAGAAGAACAACCAAAATGCCGGGATACGAGCTGAACAAAAAGCACGTCAAAGGGGCCATCATAGTCGAGAAACACAAGGCGGAACGAAGTCCGCCCATTCACAGCTCCCGCCGGTACGCTTATGCAGATGGCTTTTCTTGGAGAGGCTCGCGTGTGCTCCGAGGAGCAAAGTCCGTCCATCGTGATCCAACTTTCTGAGGTCGGCGACGTTGTCGCGACTAGAGGAGGGAGGCGTGGGAAAGTTCAAAAGAGCAAAAAAACAAGCTCCCCCGGAAAGGCTCGAACTTTCAACCTCTCGATTTGCTACATGCATAACAGTCGAACGCGCTAGCCAATTGCGCCACGGAGGATATAGCGCTGATGCGCCGTGGAATTGACTTTCGATAGCAGCTCGAGGATTTTAAGAGATTATATTGTCACAATCATACAACGAAGCACTTCTCTTTGTTGATGAACAAACATCTTGACACAGCAGCTGTTTCGTCATCAGCCGGTGGGTTGGCAGATTCTGTTTTACCTGCCTGTGCGGCTGGGCGGGGTAAGCAGACGTCAAGCGAGGTTCCGATTGTGTCAGCAGTAGTTGTGAAGAAAAATCCATAGTGTTCTCAACGGACTGATGACGTATTGGAGACCGTTAACAGTGCCGTCTAAGAGCCTATTCGCAGATATAATCTATTGGTCTGGCTTTGAAATAAACTTTCAGTACCTACGTTGGCAGGAACCTGAGTTTGAATTACTTCACCGATGGCATTTAATTACAGATCATGCACACCAGTTCCTTTGGATCAGACAAAGTGCAATCAATCTTATTACTAAGATTTGAGTTGCTTCAAATCGCGCAAAGTCTATTTAAATCTATATGATATGCAAGGTCATCCAAATGTCTATGCTTGTAATTCGTAAACACGTATGCTTAACGCAATGCTACCTCAATGGCCTCATCGGTATGTCCATGCTAACATCATCTCTTCGCCCCCTACCTGGATCTGGTGACATGAGACCTCGCTCCTCATCTCGGTCGCCACCTTCTGCTGACCCAGCCTTCTTCTTCGGCCCTTCCTTGTTCATTGCGACATATATGGCCGAGCCCAGGATCAATGACGATCCCACAATGGATAAGGCACCAGGCGTTGTGCCCCAAACCAGTTTGTCAAACGTCAGTGCAAAGAGCATTTGCATGTAGACCATGTTTGTTGCGCGGGAGCTCTTCTCATACTGTAGGCCGGCGGCAAGAAGGAATTGCTTGGATTGTCAGTATCAAGAACAATCATATATTGCATACACGCTTACCATAACAAAGCCGCAGATACCTAGGAAGATCAAATAGCACCAATCCTTGAGATAGCGAGGAAGCAAGAATCCAACGCCAGGCATGGCGAACATTGCCACCACGCTGACAATTGTGCACCAAGATGCAAAGTAATTGACAGAGATCAGCGGATGTGCTCGCTTGCCAATCCACCGAATGGTCGTATATGCCCCTGCTGCACCTATTACGCCCAGCATTGCTATTCCAACTGCAGTGGCGCGCTGAGTCGGTGTGACAGCATCGTAATCGGCGGCAAGACGATCAGGAGATGAATTTGTCCCATTCGGTAAGGGGATGAAATCTGCGTCCCCACTAGCAGGAGGAACCGGCTCGCCCGAGTGTGATATTGCAGCAAAGAGTGAGGCAGGTCGAGCGATGAGAATAACGCCGAAGAGAGATATGTAAGCAGCAATTTGTTCCATTCGGGTAAAAGGCTCGTTGATCAGGAAGCTGCACGCCCAACATGCGAGACTGGGGGCTAGGAAGGTGATGACGGTGGCATCAGCGAGGGGAAGGAAGAGCAGGGAATCTGCTGCTGATCAGCCTACCGGCTCATGAATGGGGCACTTAGGAAGTACAGCGGGATTAAGCACGGCAAAGTAGCCTAGCAAAAACATAACTGTGGCAGCATATGTTGTACACCAAGAGAACTTTAACAAAGTCACTGTGCCGCATATTCTCCTACGTGCGGGGACGGGCAACTTACAGTACATTCCAAACACCCCAAAGAAGCCAAACAGACCGCGAGCCACCAGTAGAGGGCGCACTTCCCTCAAACCAAAGGGGAAATGCTCTGTCTTCTTGTACCACATATATGTCGACGCACACAATACAGTGATGCCCATTCTGGCGAACAGAATCTGGAAAGGGTGGTAACCTTTGCCTAAGAGTCGAGTTTAGCCTTGGGCAATTCTATGGTGGCGCAACTGTCTTACCGTCATTCCCCTCCATTTCTAGCATGCGTGTGGTTACATTCATCAACGTACCAAAGAGCTGGGCTATCAGTACGAGAGCTAAACCCTTGTTCGCTATCCAGAACCGCCGGACCCTACCCTGAAAACCGCGCGATGGGCCTGGCGAATGTGAAGCATGTCTACGGCCATGATGAACAGGCTCATAATCTGGGTTGCGGCCAAATCGTATATTGTTCGAGTCGTCTATGGAGATGAGCGAGGGATCCGGGGAAGGCACGCGAATGGCCCCGCGATTGACAGTTAGCGCGTCTTCTGCCTTGTTGCCGGGTTTAAGGGAAGACTCAGCGCCGGGCTGCTGGGTGCATCTCTCATCGTCCTCGACGACCTTTGACAGCGATGACAGGGTCATGGCGCCTCATGTAATGGTCCTTGCGAGGTTCTGGAGGTCGGTGACGGAGGCGCAAAAGCCATGACGGACGGCATCCGATAGCTGAAGGCTGGTGGGTCGAAGGCGCCAAACGTCAATGAGGAAGGCGTCAAAGATACTTTGGCGAGTCAGAGACACACGACACTGCACCTCCAGCCGTCACTCAGGTCTGCTCCAGCGGCTTGCCTCGCCTTGTCCTCGCTTTCCTGTTGACCTGATCTTAGTTCGCTTGATCATCATCATCCCCCCATATCCATATCTCCTCCAATATCAATCAAACCTTAGCATTTTTGGAGTCATGGTCCACTGACTAGATGATGACGTGAGATCGCCCACCGGATGTATAGACGCGCATTTAGCGAAACTTAAACAGACGGTACGTCGCATATGGTCCATCTTCTTCTGTTGTTTGTATTCAGGAGAAAGCAACCTTCTTTAGCCTGAGAGCAAACGTGCCTTTTCTATTGCGGAAAGTATACCCGTTTACCTTTGCAATATGGCAGGGATTGATCATTGATTGCTAGCTGTAGAGGGAGATGCCGGGTCGACACTGTCGAAGCGCACCAACGGACTCTATGTAACCCATACGATGGACATTTTGAGGCTTTCTCCGTGTGCTATCGGATGCGTGTCTATCATCCCTGCCATACAGTTCCTCTCTGGACGACGTTTCAACTTGCGCAGCCTGCAGATCGAGCACAGGTTACCACGGTGTGCTGCACGACTTCTTGACCCGTGTGTCGCACCCAGACGACAGTTGACCATGGCATATCACCCTGTCCATGTGTCTTCGTGACGATGGGAATGTCCTATAACTTGGAGTACGATGCTCGCTTCTACCGTCCCGTCCGAACTAGCCTCCCAATCGCACGCCATCCGCAGCCAGACAAGGTTGCGGGGTTCTCATTGAAGCGATGAGCAAAGAGACCATTGGCTGGACAACAACGCCGTCTATCGATTGTTCAAATGCTCTTTTCACTTCGTGTTTTACAGGAGAGTACGATAGGGGCACATCCCCTTTTCCCAGGAAATAGTATGAAGGTCAATGGAACCACATTGGCCGCCCCCGTGAAGCACAACATATCCAATGAATCCTGGAGCAGCTAACAGGTTGCTCATACGGGGGGTTTGCCACTAGTCGTTGTATCTTTCCTCCATCTACGTCGCTCAATTGATGTCATTCATATGCTACCCCGCAGTGTCAACCAGAGCCTTTTCACCACGAGCCACGGACTCCACTTTCAGAGTTTTATGCAGGCCGAACTGGACTGGCACACCGATCGCCCATCCAGAGGCGCCCTCGCATGTCATACAGAATGCAGGGAGCCTCGTGGAGTGCTAGCATGCATTGCCTACCGTTCAACGGCTCAAGCCACGAGGTAAGGCTTATGGCGTGGCGTGAGATGGTTGCATGCTTTCTTGGGCATCTAGACAACGCGCGACGCATGAGAAGTGTTAGCCCAACACAACCGCTTTGTGGATTTGCACCCTCTTTGCAGTAGGGATCACCCCATCTGAATTTGCATGCAGAAGCGCAAAAAACAATTTTGTGATTCGATGCGCGTCCCCTCAGACTTCCTTCTACCCGAAGTATCACACAACGCTTGCCTTCACCTTGAGGACAGGTGACGACTTGAACCCCTTTCGACTATTCCCATTGGCGGGCGATACCACCTGATATGCTTGTGAAACGGCTGCGAGCCGTGTTCGCACCCACCAAATCACATCAACAGTCATATTCCTTCATCGTTGACTCCTACCCTCTTAAGACTTAACCGAAGCGTAAATCCTAGCTTGTCGTTCACAGGCCCGTATATCGAGGCCTCGGAGAGAATAAAATGGCCAAGGTTGCGCCAAAGCCGCACCGCATGGGTAGGATGGTAAAGACCAGGGATGATCTAACAGCCTTTTTCGTAAGAAGTGTTTACAAAGTTCCCGTCAAAACCTAACCCGTCTCCCCGCCCGTAACCGATTGAGCAAGCGAAGTCCAGAAGCGGCATGGTGAGCCGCGGTGGGTGCGTTCAAGGGGCGATTGTCGCCATGACTCGCAGACAGTCCCCCCTCCTCGTCCCGGGAATAGGGCTGACACAAAGGGCGGCATTGCGCACCGCACGGCTGAAATTTGAGATATTGAAAAGTTTAATTGTTTCATGCATGCTGGTCCACCGAGACAGGTCGTGGAGAAGTTGCTCAATGGAGACATCAAATCTGCCAAAAAGTTGCCGATCGTGGTCGTTGTTGGAATGCCAAATCCTTCCCTATGAAGGGTTGCCCTGTCGCATGGGGTCAAACTCGCATATGTCCGACTATTGATCATCCTCCTGAATTTCTTGAATGAACACGAACAGAGAGCGAAGGGGCCCCCAAGCCGTAGTCACCCGCATGGCGTCGAGCCAGACTATGGATTCCAAGGGAGTTTGTCCAAAAAAGCAAGGTTTTCTCACTATGCATGCTCATAAAATTCTGCCTATTTCAAGACCTACCACGAGGACAAGCCTCGTGCGCAAGGATCGACTGCAAATCTCCCGCTCACTGCGCCCGCGGAGGGCGGGCTGGTAGACCGCTATAACAGAGGGAAAACGTGACCGGGGCTAACAGCGCAGTGTGAAAGGTGACTACGTCTAAAGGCAAGCCTAATCAATTCAACAAAATCGTTTTTAAGCCAATGTAGAGTTAAGACATATTCGACTATACTAACCCTTGACCACATACCCTTCCCCAAGCTCCCTCAATCCTCCACCTCCGACTAGGTTTCAGCAGGTTCTTTACTGGCCTTATAGCACGGGGGTACTAATATTACGCGCCATTAGCGGCATCGCCACACCGGTTACTGACACTTGCAAGTCATTGTTGTCTCCAATGCGTTATAGTTGTCTCGTAAAATCCTACTTGAAGTCTTGGAGTGGTCCCAATGTGGGGGGGAACAAGCAATCCTGATGCCTAAATTGAGTCGTCCTTACTGTGGATCGCCGTGGGGGGGGGAGATGGCCTATAATGCAGTGAATATAATACTCGAGGCGTTTATAGAGCGGGGCGGTCGGCATACCTACACTATTCGCATGAATGCTGTCGTTGTAAGCGGAGTCAGGTGGAGCAATTGCGCCCCTCAGTAAACAGCTGGCTTGCACTAATGAAGAACCTTATGCTGTGGAACTGGCTTTGGGGGCGAAAAAACATCTACTTGACTGATAGGAGCTGAAGATTAGAGAGAAAGGCGGCGTTGTGCGGTACGATGCCGAATGTATTGAAAATGTGCCGCTTCCACAGCGCCCGCCTCGGAGAATAACGCAGTGACGCTTCTTCTGCATGTCCGTTGAGGCCAACTCACAATGGACTGACAGAGACATATGCAGAGTAACATCTATTGCCGGTACATACGAAGCCACATATGCTCACCGTGGAGCCTGATGTCGTGGCACTCGGGGAGAGTCGTTCATCCACATCTTTTTGTAACATCCATGACATCGGGACAGCATGCCGTGCCGCCCGGCCAGCGAAGAATTACGCCGTGAGCTTTTACTCATCCACAATTGCCAAGTATGGTCTGATTTGTACATATGCTGTAGAATCCATCGTGTTGGGCAGTGTTGCTTAACACTGCATATATGGAGAACAACGCAGTGAAACACATTTTCCTTTTTTACGGCACCCCAGGAAAATCAAATCCTTCGCTCCACACATCCATGTTCGACTTGAGAGTCGCATAACCGTGCCACAGCATGAGCGTCATGGGAAGCCACCCTGGTGTCTTGTACCCCATCGCTTGTTCGTCGAACCTCGCGCAGCGCACCCGGCAAGCCCACCTCCCCCATGCAAAGCTCACTCCGCTAACCTCTCAGTCGGCCAACCCTCACCCCAACAGGCGTCGCTCACTCCGGCCCCTCCCAAGTAGGGCCCTGACGCCCCTCCTTGCAAATTCCAGCATCCCATCACCTTCGGCCTGCTGTCCAAGTGTCGCATACCTGCTTTTCCCACGCACCTGACCCTCAAAGTTCTCCTCGTCACAGATGATCGAGTCATTCGCCGCAACGATATGCCTCCAGTAAAGCTCTTCGCTCCGCTGCTGCCCCGCTGCGGCGTTATTTGTGCCATCCTGAACCACTGCGACGGGCATGCCGCTTATGCCGCTTAGCGAGAACAGTTGCTCCGTACTGCCTGAGCCGTATGATCTTTTCTGAGCTGGAACCGATATGTAGGATGCTGTACCATTTTGCCAGTTATTTACATTTGAGCCATGGAAGTCTAGAGCGTTGTCTAACGCCGCGGGCACGCGAGCATAGTCGAATGTTTTGTAATCGTTTGGAAACGCGAGGTCTTCGAGCTGCTGAACGTACTTTCCTCGTCCCATCTTAGCATTGATTGTGAGGTTGCCATTGGGGGGAGCACTGAATGATGAGATAACCCACAGAGGGTACTCAAAGATTCTAGAGTATCCGGAGGTAGTAGAGTGAGTGCCTGTTGTTGTTTGCCGCATGACTTGGTCATTGCCTCCGTTGCTGAGGGTACCTGAGTTAGAGAATGAAAGTGCTTGTTTCCAAGAGACTTCTTTGGGGCCGTCAGAGCTGTGTACTGTAGCCTCAATATGCAAGTTGCGAGATACTTCGATTGAATAGTCCAGTGACTTTACAGTGCCATCGGTACTTCGTTGTTTTGAAGACTGCAGTTTGATTACTGGTGCTGAAGACGATATCGTCGGGAGTGTGCCGGTGGTTGGGCTGTTATTCGAGTCCAGCCAAATAAAGACCTTGCCCGTGACGACCCAAATTGACTCAATTGCTTCGGTGAAAACTCCATTCCCGTGGCCATCATCGTCGATTCCTATGACTTGAATCTCGAATGTATGATACTCGTTATCACTAAGCAAAGGTACGAATGGCGTGATGTCGATTTCTTCTTCCCGCAAATCGAATGCATCGATGCCAACGAGGGGCCTCCAGAACCCAGGAACGACACCTCCAGTGAATATGACAGGAAAAGGCCACGCAACTCCAGCCAAGTGCCCGTCAATCAAAAGGCGAAGCTCTCGGAATGGCGAGTGGCCGTACAGTGTTGTGTCATTCTCAAAGACGCGTGTGTCAGATGATAGCACGTTACTCCACCAGAACTCTTCTGCAGCCTGGCCACAGGCGGATATTGAGAATACCGCCTTCTTCGCGTGTTGAGGTAGCAAGATACTGTTCAGTGCCCTCGTTTCAGGGATGGCGAAACTGCTTGGCAAGTTGTCGGCCGACTTGCCCGCGGAGATGGGAAAGATGCGATCTGCAGGCACTATGGTTTCTTCGGCGGTAAGGAACGTTGCAGTCAAGGTCGTGTTCCAGGAGCCCGTGTATGTGTTGTCCACGAGGTTTCCAAGATCAAAAATGATTTTCTGTGGTCTCTGAAACAGGGAAAGATAGCTACTCATGTCCTTGACGTAAGTCCACATGATTCCATATTGAGTCGGCTCAGCGGTTGAGGTGCGGAAGATCTCGATATCGTCAAAGACTATCGGTTTGATGGCAGGTCAGTGCAAGCCTTAAGACGACTATGTGCAAGGGTGTTGCGTACACATGAGTGCGAGCCTGTCAAACTGACGCCCTGCAGACGTGACAGTGAGGTTGAATATAACGCGATTAAACACACAATTTGGCGGATGATAATCGCCTAGCGAGGACGGTTAGCACGAACATCTTCATGTCTACGTGGGCTTGGTAAATCGTTGTTGCATATAATATGAGGAGTGGTGCGAAAAAGATCAAGCCAGATGAAGCAGATGTTGAGCTCTACGTGCCCCTCACTTGCCTATAAACGGTTTGCCATATGAGTAGGCAAATGTGTGCACCATCAGCGTTTGCTGACAGTCTCCCGGCGAACTCAGGATCGGAGGCGCAACCTGTAGACACTCAAGTGGAGAGGATTCGTTCGCGGCATGGCTTGTCAGGGAATAACTCTGGGGAGACCAACGTGGAGGCGCTGGAAGAGACGCCAAGGTGGAATGAGAAATCGTGATTAGCATTAGGAATATTGAAATGAGATATAGCGACCTTTTGCTGGCCGCTGCTCGTATGGTTGATCTCCGCATATTCAATCTTGCTAACCGCTCATTACGCCTCGCAGGCATTTTCTTGCTCGTCTGCTCCAGATCGTACATTTTTGAACCCCCAAGATGATGTGAAACCCTGGCTAGTAGAGCGTTGCTACTGCAAGGAACGCCGTTAACGCCAACGTTAGAGGTATCGTGCAAAGAAGGGCAATATTTTACAATGCTTAAAACGCCAGAAAAGGAAACGGCTGTCAGTATGAGTTTGCCGTCTGAGAAGAATCAGCATGGTGACAAGTGCGACCGGAAACCTAGAATATACCTCATGAAACGTGGAAGGTGCAAAGTGGTGGAGACGGCGCTTATTGAGATCCTTTGTGGTTGTCCCAAAACCGTCTTGTTGCGCTTCTGACAATTTCGTTGTCGCCAAAACGAGTCCGATAATAGTTCATAAGAGCAAACTCGTCTGAAGGGAGAATGTATGTATTTGGTTGAGCGTTTAATTTCGACCAGACTATTGCAAGTTGTTTTTCGAGAAATTGAGCCAGACGCTGGTCGACGCCGCCTTCGCTATTTTGAGCGACGTGTACAGCTTGACTGAGAGATAGGTAGCCGTGGCCTGCTATATATTCTGTGTTACCACCCATGTCGTCTAATGTAGAGTATATTGCTCGCTGATAGGGCTAAACAAGAGAGGAAGGAGCAATTGAAGAGGGGAGAGATGTGAGAATAAAAGAAGGTGAGTCAGTCGGCAAGACTTGAGAAGACGAGTGATAGGATGCTAAGGTAAGGTGTCACGCAAGGCGTGGAATAGTGTGGGCGGGTAGTATATATACCGAAAGCACTTAAATGGGCATTCTGAGAATGAGATCAAACCCACGTGGAGAGACAGGCAGATCCTGAGCAAAAAGTCATGCAGCTGCGTAGGGTGAGAGCTTAGTCGAACCTCAAACAGTTGGCTCCGGGAGTGTGCCGTTTTGGGCGCTGTCAGGTTGTGAAGCGAAGGAATGGGTGTGACACCAGACTGCAGACTATCCGTCCCACGAATGCCTGAGGCCAGGCCCCCGGTCTGCCAGGAAGTGACGGACGGCGCCGAGCTTGCACAGGGGGAGGGACAAGTCCAGAGTTCAGCCGAGCTCCCAGAAAAGATGCACGTCGCTGTGGAACAGGAGCCCTGTCCGAAACTCCGGGATGGAAGAACACAAAGAGAAGTGCTTGTGGCTGCGGGCCAATCAAGGCGGTGACGCGTCTCTGAGAAAGGGATTTTAAGCCTGGGTAGATGAATAATGTTCTCTGCCACTCGTCAGCTCGATACCAGTAGCCCAAAGTTTGAGACTGGTGCGGTTGCAGGGTTGTCAGAACGCCGAAAACTTTGTTTGCTCTTTGCAAACCTTCGCAGCTAAGCGCCGAGCCGTGTTGGAGATGGTTCTCAATAGCGTTAGCGGAGGAGAAAGAGCGAGCTTGTTTGATGACGGGGGGGTGGAGTGAGTAGCGGAACAGGGCGGCATGCAGTAGGGGAGCTGGATCCTCGCGATGCTGGGTTGTGAGGTGCTGGTTCGGCAGTGGGACCTGGCGCCGGGTAGTGCAGCGCGCATCACCACAAAATACAAAAGTCAAGCAGCCACTCGAGTCGAGAGCCCAAAGGCGCAGCGGAGCATGTGTGGAACCGTGTCAGGTCGAAATAGGCTAATGTGAGACGTTGGAAAATGCTAGAGTCCGGCTGGGTCCGCAGGAAATCAACGCCTTCCACCCTCCCAACCCGCGCTGCGCAGGGAAATCCCACGCAGCCGTATTCCAGGCCGAGTGCACTTTGCTGTTCGATTTTCATGTTATGCAAGGCGAGGTGCGCCGGGGTAATAACAGGAAGGCCCAGAGGCTGAACTTGTGGCACCAGTGCGTCGAGTGTTGAATGACATTTCTGCAACGGAGAGCTCTCCTGTTCCAAGGCGGCGCTACTGGTCCCAGCGAACAGGTTCGCATACAGACAGAGTTGGCCTGCACGGCCGATTAATGTAACTGCGCGTCGTGCCCCGCAGTTTAGAATTCATGATGTGAAATTCAGTTGGGAAGGGGGAGGGGGTTGGTACGAGAGCATCAACCACAACGGCTCGCGATCGACGATGCAGCCGCAATATCGAAACTTCGCCATCATGTAGTCAGGCATCAAAGCAGCAGCAGCAGCAGTAAGCAGCATCACAGACTGGGCCTCATCCAATGGGGGCTGTTGTGGCCGTGGGACTTTTGGGTCTGCTGTGGCAAGTGGTGCCCACGTCATGTTGCACAAGCAGCAGGACAGGAAAGACGAGTCGAGCATGCATTGCATGCTGCCCACGTTCCGCCAGGACCTGCCCGCAAGGAGGGTCCCACTATGCCTGTTTGGAGGCCTGCTTGCAACATGTGTTTGCCGAGTGCACGCTTCGAGACTGTTCGGGGAAGCTCTTGGCCACCCTCTGGTCGATGCAGCCTAACGCTCTCGCCAGGATATCATCTGACCGCGCGTGAAATTACCCCTGGGCGCAACTCTCCCACTGCCAAGGGTGCTGGTTGCAAAGGAGCATCCCGTGCCAGGAATATTGCGGTAAATTGCAGAGAACTACGGCAAGAGGGGCCCAGTCTTCGAACAGGTTCCGGGCTACTGGGGACCCTGCGGTAAGAACAGACGAAACGTTCCTGGATCCAATGCCGCTGGTGCCGACCATGTCGCTGTTGCATCAGAGGAAAACCTCGGCCTCCAGCGCCCTGTACCAACGCCCATTGATTGCTGGATTGTGCAGAGGAGCTGCCTATGTTCAGGAGCGAGATAGCAAGTCCTTCCTTTCCGAGTACGAGAGCGAGTGTCCCAAGGGAATCGGGCGCTGTCAAGCGACTCAGGGTACATGAGGACCCTGCAATTCAAATCAAGCCGAGTCGAAGCCGAATGACTCCGATTGCATTTCGATAAACACGCAGAGTACAGATACGACGAGATTGCTGGCATGCAGCAAGGACGGACCACGATGCGTGGTTGTTGCAGAAGACGAAAGCCTTGTTCCTGTTGTGCCCTGGATGCTCGTGGCCACGCCGCGGAGGAGCCGGAGGAGGAGCCGGAATTTAGTTCCGCCGGAGACCCTGGTCGCGAGTTCCTGGACGCTTCCCCGTCACGCCGCGTCGACATTCACTCTGATGAAACCAGACTCTGTGACGGTCGCTGATCCGACGTGCTGCACGTGAGGAGCCATTCACTCGACACAGCCTCTGACAGCAGGCGCCATGAAGACACGAGTCTCACGCATCTGGACGGGCACGGGGCCGCTCCTGTTCGCAACGCCTGCGAGAAGTTCGGCAGCGCCACCATTGCCGCCGTTGCTCCGCGCCTTCTTCACGGCGACCCGGCCTTGTGCAAGGTCAAGGATCCCGAATACGACTCTGGAGCGCAGTGTCCTGCTGTACTTTCGCCATCAACGCGCCGCCCTCGCCCGCCGCTTCCGATCTGCCCGCTTCAAGAGCGACAAACCCAACCCACAGCACCACGACCCCACGCCGCACCTCGGCAGTCCAGAGCCCGCTCCATCGCTTTCGCAGAGGCTGAAGCAGCTGTCTCGCGAGTATGGCTGGACTGCTGTTGGCGTCTATTTTGGCCTGTCCCTCCTGGATTTCCCCTTCTGCTTCCTGGCCGTCCGGCTGCTTGGAACAGAGCGAATCGGCCACTACGAAGATATCGTCAAGGATGCCTTCTGGACCCTCGTGAGACTGGCTTTTCCAGAGGCGGGCACCAAGTCAACAGAGAAGACCACGGCCAGCGAGCTGGCTGAGGCTGCCGCAAGTGAAGGGAACCTGGGCGCCGATGGACTCACAATGCGTGCTGAGAGCGGAGCGAACGCAAGTACGGCTCTTCCATGCCTCCACAAGCGCTTCAAAGCTGACTTGAACGATAGCAATTTGGACGCAACTTGGTCTGGCCTACCTGGTACACAAATCCCTCATATTCCTACGCGTACCGCTTACGGCCGCCGTCCTCCCAAAGGTCGTCAAGACACTGAGGAAGTGGGGCTACAATATTGGGAAGAAGAAACCAAAGACTGCCTAAGTCCAGGCAACGGCTTGAGAGCTATGGAAAAGCACCGCGCTCTCCCCGTCTACTTGCCCATGCAGACCTTGCAGCATCCTCTGCCCGTCCTTTACGTATTATGACATTGTATTAGTAGGTGCTTGTACGATAGGTGTGTAACAATGCTACGCGGCTGCATACCTTAATGGCAAGCCGGTGAGTTTAGTCGTTCTTACCGTGGGGTTTAAGTCTTGATGATGCATCACGTACAAAGTCTAGCGACAGCAGCGCCGCGCGTCTAATTTAGAGGCTTGTAGTATCCAGTAGTATGCCGACTCCATGATAAGATTACGATGTCCTTCACTGTAGAGATGCTGCATGCGGTGCTGATGCCCAAAGCTATTTCAACGTGCGTCAAGACCGCCAAGGCACAGCCTCGGATCGTTTCAACCTTCCCCCACGATGTCGAAGCTAAAATGTCGATGCCGTATAGCCAGCCGGAAAACCATCCGCACCAGTCAGCTCAGACCTGCTCAGACCTTTCGTCCTTGCCGTATCGTTCTGCTCATCTCCCCAATCAGCATCTCTCATGGGGTCTTCCGCCCCGCGGCACAAACTAACCTGCTTAGCTTGAACGGACCCAAACCAACGGCGCTACATCACCTGCAGCACCACACGAAACCTAATCTGGACCTTCGACCAGCTTTTCTTGTGGCTTCGCCGGACCTGAACCTTGGAAATGGCCGGACGAGTGTGAATACAGAGCGCTTTTTGAGCCAGCGACGCCCCTCGGAGACATATGTGCCCACATAGTCCATGTTGCTTTAAACCTACCACCTTCGGTCGTTGTACGCGCAAACTTTCAATGTAAGCATCGCGCGTCGGAAGGTACTCAACCGCCCATGAGTGAACCAGAGCACCGCCCTGCATTTCATCTGAGGTGCCACCTGCACACGTCGGGCCTATTCTCATCGGGCATCCCGTCCCACTGGGTCTATGTCGCATGCCTGATTCGGTTGCCTGATTGCAAACTCGCATAATGAACTCATCCGAGTTCGGAGCGATCAATGGCTTGTGCGTATCGTACGTGGTGTTTTCCCACACGTCTCTTGGCTTTGTAAGGCGGCAAACCTTCTGTCCTGCATCGCATATAGATCGGAAATCCCTACGTCAGCTGTCATTAATTGAACCCTGAGCATCTCTACCTTACCCTGACTATATTGAAATTACGCGCTTTCCGCGGAAGCTCCTCGCTGGCATACATTCATAGATGTGTAAGGCCTAACAAAGAGTGCACCCACATGATCTTCGTGATGAGTGTAAACCCCTGCTGGCAAGGCCAAAGAGATTAGCGAACAAAGATTGTTTATCGATCGATGCGAGATCCCGATCATAGCCGCTGACTGACCTCCATATTGACTTGACTCGAAGCGCAAGGTTGTCGCTGCTTTGACTCTGGAATGAGTCAGTCTACGATCCGACATACCAAGAGACCCTGGATATTTTCGACTCGGAACCTGAACATCTCTCACTGAAAGGCTTCGGAAGCTGCACAACCAACATGGTACTCATCCTTCTCTCTCCTCCAGGCTTCACGTGTCTTATCCGACAATAGATAGTAATTATATTTTAATGCCTTTCGTGCCATCAGTCCTAATGCCTGTGGCATCCACCACTTCATTCTACCATGCGCGGCAAGTGTTCAGGTACCGTGGGTAAATTGACAAGCTTGAGCTAATCGACTCATGGGCATCCAATTTCATGGTACCTTGAGTGGTACACCTCAACTTATCCTAGTCTTACGCACGTTTACACTACAATGAAATGCAGTCATATTTTAATCTGCTCAGCGCTGCAAATTGCCATTGGCCATCGCCACCTCAACAGACCATTGCCTTGGTCCCCTAGGTAGACTCAGCTCAATCACTGAATCGATCTTGTTGAACGCATATTTTTTTTGCCCCTGCGATACAGTACTCGAGTGACATTCTGCCAAAACTTACCTTTTGTGCGGAAGATGCCGGACGCCACAGGGCATTGTTCTGAAGGTTATTCAATGGGCCTACGCGACGCGACAAGCACCTTTCCCAAAGCTGAAATTGTACCCTGACAATCAGCTGCCGACTCCTCGTTTTGATGATGCAAGTCGCTATTCATGGAACGCTGTCTGTCGACACCCTTTGTCCCCCTAGAGATTTGACGTGCAGCGCAAATTTCGGTGTTCCTGAAATAACCCAGATGGGCTTTTCATTTAGATAGACACTCTTGAAAACTACCACATGTAGTGTGATTCCTCTCCCAGGAAAATCAATACGCCTCTTCCCATACGTAGTATGAGCATACATCGAGGCGGCCGGGTAGTAGCCGTCCATCATGAAACAAGGGGTTGGCCACAAACGCCGCTGGGAGCGATGGCGAAACGATCATGCACCTGCCCGGAGTTTATGTGCGAGCCAATGTGTGGGTCAGGAAATATGGCTCATCGGGAAAGAATATAGAGTTTTGCTCTTAACATCAAAAAATAAGCATTCCACAAGTTTGATCCTGGATCAATGTCAATAGTAGACATAACTTTATATGAAAATAATTTATCAATTTTCGAATATGACATTGACAGGACACGTGTTTAGAAAAGGGAAATGTGGTAATGAGGAGTTCAAGCAGTGGAGTGATACTGCAAGCCACTTTGTTCCCGACTGCCGGGTCAGGTTATCTGGAGGGATATAGCAACCGAAGTAGATATATATGAGCGCATATGGAGATCACTGCTAGGATCATTCGCTAGGGGCGTACCGTACTGCTCTGTAGGCTTTGTGACTCTTGCATTATTGCTCGCGTCCGCTTGGATGGGTCCTTGAGTGCAAAGTCTAAGATACAACAACCAAGCATTCGCTATCGCGCCGTACCGGGTTGTGCCTTCTCTATCCGAGAACAGGGTCGAACAATTGTATTTTTACATTTCATGGCAGAACCTTGGGCCTGTTTTTAATACTTTTCAGTACCTGGTGGGAATCTGTTGTCAAGTAATTACCTTGCATTGATCGTTGATGTGAGGTACTTCGAATTCCAAACTAGGAAATTAAGCATATGCAATGTACTTGCTTACTCTCCACAGACTTATCGATGCGTTCTACTAAACTTGTCTAGCGCAGGCAACGGGAGAAAGCAGGTTGGGATCATGGCAAAACAAATAATGTGGCGGTTCTTAATAACATTGGCATGCTTGCTATTTTAGAACACAAAAAAAAATTGAGAATTCAAGTTGACAAACATCCAAGGGGTTGGAACAACGTGGAGTGGCGAACATGATAGTCAGCAGTTTTCAGAGTGCTCTGGAGAGGAATCATGCTGGTAGCGAGATCAATCAAAACAAGTGACGCCAACAATCATGCAGCATCGATATATACAATTCTGTGAGGAATATCGAATGTTCTATCATTATGTTCAATTGTCTCTCAGGCATTCTTTCTCATTCTATCTGCAGCTAGACTACCTTCAGTATTTACGGTTCCAGAATATAAGATAATGGAAGTTGTGTGTATGTGGTGGAGGCAAAATTGATCAATTCCTCGATACGCAGGCACAGTAGGTTCATATGGTTTGCCGCAGAAGTTCTCCTTGCCTTACGCTCATGCAGTGTTTCTTGGATGAAATGGCGGGTAGATTCGTCCATAACTGATGCGATCCATTCTCAGAATTGCGCTATATCCAACCAAAGATCTTAATAGGGTGCGTTAATTTTCTTCCGGGTGCCGTCTCATGCCTACCCTGGAACTGGCCATCCGTATCCGTAACCGTTCGACAACATGGAGCTGGGAGCTGATTGGAGCCGGTGGAGCGGAATCAGCCAGCGGAATATTCGAACGAATAGCTTCAAAATAATGCCGTTCTATTCAAAAACCAGGGCGAAATTGGTTTTGGCACTTCGTAAGGTCTGTGTGGTCTCCGATTCCTAGGTTGCGGAAGAATTATTTTCCACAAACTTCCATCAACTTTTATGTTTGACGGAACTTATACCAAGTGTCTTAAGCACAGGGATCTTATGAGAGGCGCTGGTAGTGCACTGACGAATGGATTTCTTATAGTGTATAATATTAATGCAACATACTGGTGAACGAAAAGAGTTCGCCCGCCTACCTTGGTCAACATTGTCTGTTGAATTTGGCCCACCAAGGCAAGGGCCACGATATACAAGCCTATTTCGAAGCGTTTGTTTCACGATCATCTCATGTCTTATCTTTTTGATCATGTTTCAACAATTCCGAAAGTGGTTGATTACCTCACGAGCAATCCACGTCGAAAGTTGCTGCACAGCTAAGTCTCCAATGACTAATTTGATCGATATTTCTAATGATTGCACTTCTGGCTTTGACGCATTGGGAGCTGAAGGTTTCGTGATGTATTAAATCTTCAAGCTCCGTAGAAAGTGAAGTTGGCAGCGAAAATGTTTATCCCTCTCCACTCAAATCAAATCACGAGGTCTGACAAAGCCTGTATGCCATCATCACTACGGGATATTTTCGCCTAAAGCTGATTGTACTCAGAACCCAGTTATCAGCTTGTCATAACCAGCCGCTGAATCCTAAAATCATGCAGGGAAAAGGCCCCACACAACGATGGTGGGGCACCTAAGAACAACGATCTCTTTTGACGAGGATGAGCCAAACCCCATGTTTTGCATATCTATACATTGAAAGAACAATGCGACCAAGACCAGTCTCGCAAAACCAGCAGAACGTTCAATGTGTAGTAATTGTATACCCATCGCAGCCATGTACCAGGAAGACCGTCGAAAGTTATGAGGACTATTCACCGGCAGCATAGAACACACAACATAAGCTAGGAGAAATGAAGCGGGAAATCTTCTCCACGACACTAACGATTTCCCCGGCACAACCACGGCAGATCCTCCAATACCCCAGGCTGTTTCGAGCGGAGATATATCACGGCAGTCGGATAGGTTCATGTAGCATGTAGATCCCCTCACTCGCAGCGTCATTTACGATCTAGCACAATTACAATGCCGCTCTTAAAGCAGGTCGCTCCAGCCCCTTTACTAGTAGATCTTCACAAACCTCAACACAATTGATCAAGACCTACATGACAATGCGGTGGGACTCGCTGTTTGGGATAGGGGCGCTTGTAGGAGCTGTAGGTGCGCTAGAATGCTCATCGAAATCGATCCAATCTATCCTTCCATCAAATGCGAGTGTCAATTTCGCGCTAGCTGTACCAGCGAACTCGACTTTCCAGGTGCCAAAAAGCGACACGGGCTATCCAACCAGCCCAGTCGGATTACCAGCTTTATGTGCAGTCTCCGTTCAAGTACAGTCGATTGGAAATACAACGTTTGGATTTGGCCTGTTCTTACCTGAGAATTGGAATGACCGGTTTCTCGCTGTTGGTAATGGCGGATTTGCAGGAGGCATAAACTGGCTGGATATGGTACGTTTCTTAATCCCATCATCGAAAATCTGAACTAATTCGAGTGCAGAGCCCTGGAGTTCGATATGGTTTCGCGACAATGTCGACTGATACTGGTCACAATTCATCTTCAATTGACGGGACTTGGGCATATAACCAACCCGGAAAGATAGAGAATTGGGGCCATCTCGCTATGCACGGTTCGGTTGTTACAGCCAAAGCCATTATTTCAGCTTATTACACCAAGGATATCTCTTACAACTACTACGCCGGCTGCTCAACCGGTGGACGCCAAGGCCTGAAAGAAGCGGAATTGTACCCAGAAGATTTTGATGGCATCATCGCGGGCGCGCCAGCTTGGTGGACGTCTCATCTCCAACCATGGACCGTCAAAGTTGCTTCATACAATTTGCCCACTACAGCAGATTACCACATACCGCCAGCCCTATTTCCAGCGATCAAGGGAGAGGTTCTAAAGCAGTGTGATCCGCAGGATGGACTCAAAGATGGCATAATTTCCGATCCTGATGGATGCAACTTCCGTCCAGAAGAGCTTCTTTGCGGCGTGGATATCACAAATTCTACAGCAGCAGGCTGTCTTACCTCCCCTCAAATCTCTACACTTTATAACCTTTACAACGACTTTGTGGGCGAGAACCAGACCTTCTTCTATCCCCATCTCAACTTCGGCAGCGAGGGTAATTGGCCTATACATCTCTCATCTGACGCCCCAAACCCACTAGGTACAGGCTATGTTCAGTATTTCTTGGGGTTTGGTGCAAATTGGCCATGGCAGGACTTCAATGAAGATATTCAACGCCTAGCGGATCGTACCGATCCAGGCAATGCCACTGTCGGGTTTGACCTCTCCTCTTATCATACTAAGGGAGGGAAAATACTATCCTACCATGGCATGAGCGATGCGCATATTCCAACAAATTCGCTACCCTACTTCTACAATCAAGTTTACCGCGCGCTGAAGCCCAAAGGAATCGAAGTAGATTCGTTCTTCCGATTCTTCTTTGTGCCCGGAATGGGCCATTGCTCGGGTACGGATGTGAACGCTCCCTGGTACTTTGCAGGTCCGAATCAAGCAGGGCGACTTGGTCCAACAGTTCACGGCGTACCCGGATATGAAGACAAGGAGCATGACGCCTTACTCGCCATGGTGGCATGGGTGGAAGACGGCAATGCGCCAGATCAAATCATCGGAACAAAGTATGCCAACGAAACACTACATACCGAAGTATCTAGACAACGGCCACTATGCATGTACCCTAAGCAAGCCAAGTACAAGGGAATCGGTAATGCGGATGATGCGGCAAGTTGGGAATGTAGATCACTATACGAGTAGTGCTGTGTATGTATGTACGTCTAGTTTTGACATAGCGCCTGAAGTTGATGCATTTGTCGGTCATATTTGAATTAACCAACCGTACATTGGATTTGTCTCAACATTGTCAATGGGTGACCCATGGTTGACTTATTCTCGTACGCTTCACACACTTAGTCACAATGTGGAAAAGTCAATGGCTGGAGCTGTGATTATATGACGATAATTTGCATTTCATGCAAGTCGGAGCAAGCTTCCAAAATCCTAGATCAATGCCTCTACGAAGTATTTATAGCTGAATTAGAAGTGTCAAGAATCCTGTGTATTTCAGGCCCTCTTTTTGCGCATCTCCAAGGCATGGCTAAGACGTTTTCTATGTCTTGGAGAATAATTTCTTTCTCTTCAAAGGATCAGTTTTAATCTCGAAGAACTAATGTTAACATGCCCCATTTCAATTTGAAGAAGCAGTACATCATATCCATGGAATTTATTCTTTGCTGCCGCCCCGATGACTTTTTCTGAGATTTCCATCACGTTCTCCTGTCCCTCAAGTATATGTTTCGTAACCGTGGGGCCGCATGAATGCACAGTGATTGTAAAGAGTTCTTCTGTAATGGAGAAGGGCTACTCCTGTTGGACTAGGAGTTTTATTACGATTTCGTTCTTATCGTATCTATCATGTTGTGGAAATCTGGATCTGTCTTCTCTATTGGTGATTTCCTCAAGTTTCTGCTTGAGAAGAATCTTCGTTAGCTCTTCTTTAGCCTACGCTTTCTGGGCTGCAGCTATCCACACTTCATTTCCCCGTTGATTGAAGAAGTTGATCGCGTCCTTTTTAGTCCATGTCTTCAAAGATCTACTGAGAAGATTGGAATTGTAGGCCGCGAAATTATCGACAAGATCTGGTATGGCCGGGGGCTCGATACGTACATCCTTGAACAAGTAAGAACGCACCTCGCTAACAACCCGATTAGTTGATTTCGTATAATCTGCGTGCAATTTATGAATGCTACGGTCTGAAGATATGCTAATTACCCTCAAGGCATATACCATATCACGAGGATCGGTCGCTTCACTTTTCTTGAGGTTTGTTAAGAGAGTATACAAGTCTCGCGTCTGGCTCCACCATGAATGGTTTCGCGAAGGTCCCGGCATAAAATCTAACGCAGATTGAACATGATGACCTATGCTTGCACCCATAAGAGTCGAAACCAGGACAAAATAACTTCCTGAGATGAATTGGGTGCCGCTGTAGACAATGACTCTCTTCGCATTGGCGACCTCTTCCAAGATCCACACCCTCTTAAACCATGGCCGTTTTAAAAGTGTCTGCAACCCATTTCGCTGAAGAGTTTCCGGGTTGAGGTGTTTCTGTATCAAGACTGGCTCTACTGCTAACCAAACTGTTAGCCAACGTGGGTCCGCAGGCATCCAGGCACCACCACCACTCTTAATATGCTGTGTTTGCAATGTCCTCAAAGATTCCAATAAGATATCAGTCGCGAAAGCTGCGGGCCCCAGGCAGACAGTGACTTGTTCTGCTTGTGAATAAATGTCTCCCATCTGCTGAACTTGATGCCTCTTTCTGTCTCATTCTCTTGATCAATAGAGATTGCATCAATTCACAGGATCCGGTCTTGATCTTGGCGGCGCAGGTGCTGCAATGCAACCGACAAATTCTCCGTAACTGGCAATACCATTCCGTCAATCTCTATATCGCGAGGTTTTGTTGTCCCTCTCCACGTATAAGACAAAGCCTCATATTCTAGCGCATCATCGCCAGATAGCCATGCGTATATCAACTCACGCCGAATTGGTTCGTCTGCGCCTTTAAGTAGACGGACAAGACGGAAGGATGGAAGATCCAGATCTATCGGTCGATACCGAAATCGTTCCATTCGTAGGCTATGGGAGCTTTGAAGTGATTGCGAATTTGTAGTTCCTTGGGTGGAATTGATCGTCATCTGACGAAAGGAGTAAATCCCCACGCTTTCCGAAAGGCCTAAAGCCAGGTATGTATGATGTTGCGGCACCACTGCAGATAGTAGACGATGTAAGCTAGCTAAATGACTTGGTTCGCTAATGCTCTCTTTCTAATGCGAGTCGATTGTTCTGGTAGCGGTGCACACAGAAACCTCCATGACATTGATCAACAAGGTATTAAACTGATGTAAAATTACGTTGTTGGCTGATGTAAACGGAGACTAAAAGAGCCCCGGAGAATCAGGGAGAAGCGAAACCCAGAGGCTGTGCAGTTTCGCCAGGTAGGACACATGAACATGAGCCACGCAGGCACAGAGCAAGGCTGAATGGCTTGCCAGGGCAAACAATTACCTTCGATTATGAGGAGCTCGGCAGGGATCCAATCAACTCTAACTAATACACCTCTAAAGTATTTCTACCTCTGACTGTTCTAAGAGGTTTTCAGAGCGCATATCTGAACTCACGATTCTCCAAGTCCGTAAGATCCAAAAACTCATGATTCTCCTCAACCTTCCACTCCTCACCCCTAGCATTCTTCTCCTCTTCCCTCAGGCGGTTTCTTCGCACAAATACCCACCGCATCAAAACAAGATCACAAGTGATGAGGAAGTACAGGATCACAATCGACACCTTAGCCGGTAGGTATCTCGGCGCATCTCGTGCTTGGAACGTCTGTGGAGATATTATGTTTCCGATCGTGTAGGCGATTGTGCCGATGACAGAAACGGTGACCTTTTTTGTGGAGCCAGCGACATTGGAGGCTTGGAGCCCGAGAATAGTAGTCCAACCAATGGGTATACCGCCAGAAAGGTAATAGCCAATAAGAGCAGGAACTTTGTTGGTCGTCGCCATTAGAATTGCGCCAATAATAGCAGGTATGTGCACGGCTATACAGGCATACAGTCGTTGCTCGGTCTTCATGGCAACCCAAGTCCCACCGACTAGTGCGACGATCTCGTATGCTCCCAAAGGTGTAACGAGCAACAGGGACTCATTCGACGTGTAACCCATTCCTTTCACCAGAATATTGCCAAACGATGTTGCAATCGAATTAGGAATGTTTGCCGCAAAAATCCAGAATGCGTAAAGCCAAGTCATTGGATCCACGAGCGCTTCACGGAACTGATCCCACTTGAAGGTTCTGCTGCCGATGCCCTGCTCATTTCCGCGAATGCGTTCAATGTGCAAGCTCTTTTCTTCAGCCGTCAAGAAACCTGCAAACTCAGGCGAGTCGGGCATGATGAACCAGAAACTGACACCAATGACAGCGGTTAGCAGACCAAGGAACAAGAAGATAATCTGCCATCCTCGGAGTGCTGCATTTGGATCGCTGCCGACATGGACTGAGACGCCATATGCGAAGTAGCCACCAAACATCTGTGCAGCACCGCATACGGAGAACCAGATACCTACACGGAAGGCTTGCTCGTTACGAGTGTACCATTGTGACGTGAAAATTACCCATGCTGGAACGACTGCTGCTTCTGCAGCGCCTAGAAGGAAACGGCATGCGAGAAGTGAAGCATACGACTTGCATGCTGCGAGCGAAGCGAGGACAGCTCCCCAGATCGTTACATTGACAGCAACATATTTGGCAAGTGGGAAGAGCTGTATGAGGCGGATCGTTGGGAATTCGAAAGCAAGCTGACTGTGCCGAGTATTAATATTCACCCTCTGCTCACTGGAACAGACCTACCCGAAAAAGAAGATGGATGCCACCCAGTTGAACTGGTTCCCATGCAAGCCAGTATCTTGGATAATGCCCGTAACACTGGCATATGAGATTGATGTTTTATCGATGTATTGAAGGAAGTAAACGATGCATATAAGTGGCATAATATGAAGGTCGATTTTCCGAAGTAGGCGTTTGTTGGTTTCAGCATCGATGGGCCGGCGAACACCTCCCGTGTCTTTGAGCAGATTGAGAGCAGCATCTGCACCAGACCTTTTGGTCGTATGAGTCTGATTTTGGATTGGTGGTGTGTTTGAATCTTGACTGGTTTCAACAGGAACCTTTTCGCTCAGAAGAGGCGGTGTTGTTGGCGAGGTGTCAGCCATTGCTGTTGGGCGTTGCGAAGCTCAGAAAGTCGTTGCTAGAGAGAGCTCACTATCAAGCTATGCATGTAGATATACTTCCGCCGCCACCTCTATCGTCTGACCCTGCAGTGGACCAAGGATCCATTCTTATCAATAGTGTCATCCGTAGGATTTTCAAAGCTTTCTTTGCACCACCCTACAATCAGCCCTGACACCAGTCACAGGCGATGAATTGTCCAAAGACCCAATTTTATGTAGGGATCTCAGTACCATATGAGACAAGGCTGGCAACGGTGGTTCGTTCGAAGCTTGACCGTTTAAGAGCACGCCATAGAATGCTGACATTGGTAATCGGACCTTACTAAGTTTGGCTTAGAATGGCCCATCAAGCATACAGCAGAGACACGGTCACTCCGAAGTTGCACGTCTTCGAAGGAACGGCGTTGTGCGGGATGTTACCATGCCACTGGATGTGTAGTGGGCGTACAGAGCTCTCTGCTCTGTCCTGATAAACTAAGAATAACCCGTTTAGATCCAATGATCTGTAAAGATTGAGAACAAGGCAGCCACCCGAAAGTAGTGATAATTTGTTGAACTTATTAACAAGCGTTCAGGACACAAAAATTCAAGATCAATAGATTAATGAAGAGGGACCAGTAGTGGATGTCTTGTCCGGTCAACAAGCCGGGGCGATTACACAGAAACTGAGGAGATACAAGGATGTATGAACGCAATGAGACCCGAGTAGCCATATAGAGTAGGCAGCCAGGTCAATTAAACGCCCACGGTGTCGATCTTGGAACATTTTATATAGATGCCTATATCGACGTTGGATCGATTCGAATAAGCGTGACAATTTGGTTCCTGTGTCGTCTGGACTATGTGGTATTGTAGAATGTCAGGAAGACGACAGCCTCATAGCATCTTCGTGCTAGGCACGAATTCATCCTTGCTACGAAGTTGCTGGAACCTCGCATCTAAAATTCTTGTTGGACAGCAACTGTTGCTGGCAGGTGAGGCTCAATCCGAGCACCGAGCAAGAAAGTCACTACGAGACTCTCATGCGGCGGACATGATTGCTTCTTCGAAAATGATACGAAGCCATGGTGGAAAGAAAAGGTCAAAGGACCAAGTCGCAGAGAATTTCGCGAAGATCGCGCTTGCACGTGTCCCGCTAACAGATCCCTGCATCGCCCCTAACCCCCTTCGTTCAACTCCAACACCACGCATCCATCAATCTTCAATCCGAATCTAGGAAATTCTTGAAATGCTTTTCCACCTCTCTCGAAATGCGACAATAACATGAGTCATCCGCCATACACGCACATCACCAAGAGGATATGCCTCGTCCCTCGCTCCGCGTCTTCCGCTTGCCTACAAGCCGCGCTCGCCGGCGCCGCCTACTCACCATGCTACTCGCTCTCTTCACCGTTTTGACATTTATAACACCATTTTATATTATTTACAAACCACCCCACATCTTGATCCGGTACTTTCAGCACCGATGGCCAGACGTACTGTGGCACGTGCAACTTCCAAAGACCGAAAAAGTCATCGCATTAACCATTGACGACGCGCCCTCTCAATTCTCAGGGGAAATCGTCAAAGTGTTGCAGGAGAATGACGCAAAAGCAACATTCTTCGTCATCGGGGGACAGGTCCAGGGAAGAGAAGGGAGCCTGGAGGACGTCGTAAGAGCAGGAAATGAATTGGGGAATCATGCTATGCACGATGAACCGTCTCGGTCTCTGAAGCCAGAGACACTCAAAGCAGAGGTCACAGAGGTGGAGGGCTACATTAATTCGACATATGCGGCTCTCAACTTACCAGATCCGCCACGTTATTTTCGCCCAGGCTCAGGCTTCTTCAGTACTCGGATGCGCAAGCAGGTTCAGGAGATGGGGTACCGACTTGTACTAGGTAGTGTATATCCACATGATCCGCAGATCTCGTATCCTTCTGTCAACGCGCGCCATATCCTGAGTATGGTGCGCCCAGGCGGTATTATCATCTGCCATGACCGACGAAGCTGGACGGTTCCCATGTTGAGAATAGTCTTACCCGAATTGAAAAGGAGGGGCTACAAGGTCACGACAGTATCAGGATTGTTGGATGCTGCGGCAAAAGCACAGACAAGCTGAAGCCCAACGATTAATACAACAAGTCCTTCCAAAAGCGGCTTAGGCCGGGCCATTTGAAACACATGGCAATACGGCGTTCCTCCCTGCATACACATTGTCCCAGGCGGATACAGCCGGCGTTGAACCACACTATAGACCATATACCCTTCCACGAAGATCACGGACATCAAAATGTACAACACGGGAATGTATTTGATTTGAACTATCTTGAATGCAGCTCTACAAGTTCTTGCATAGTCTAAAGAGGCTTCCTCAGCGCACTCTTGAACGGGATAATCTGCACCTTGCTGAAGTCCCACACCTCGCCCTTGGTATAAACGTCCTTCTGTAACCGCTCTACAACTTCCTCTTTTGACTTAGCGCCAATGAGCATAGCGCTGCCCTTCATCTTCGGGGGATTGGTGTCGCCGGGGACAATCGGTTCTTCAAGCATAGCTCCTAATTGGCGTTTGGATTAGCTTATCGAGTGCGACAGCTCATACAGTGGGCAAAGAGGCGGTGCATAGAAGGGGAAAAAGTATCAAGCGTATAGTCGTTTGCAAAAGACGTACCACCCCAAAGCCAGAAATCGTCTCTGTCGGCCTTCAAGCCTTCCAAATGCTCGCCTCGCACAGCTAACCTCTTATCCAACGCGCCCACATGGTCGGGCAGAATGACAAGCCATTCCTGCAGCGGTGCGCTTGCGGATGCCATGGTGCGGTATATGGGCTTATGTACAATTCGCAGAGAAGGAGATGCGCTTCGAAGTATCTGGCGAGGAATAGACGCGGTGAATGAACGGCGGAGTATGGGACTGAGAGCGAGCATATGCTGCTTTGTGCGGGCCGTTTGTATATGTGGTGGGGTAGTTGCGGGTGTCGGAGCTCTGTTTAAACTGTTTGTCAGCGGGAGAGCCCGGAATGTGCCTGAGCTGATGGGGTGTGGGTATGTACCGTGGAGCTTCCAATTGCAACAGGAGACGAGATATCAGAGGCGTTTTCTTGGGGGGCAGTTGGATACTTTTGTACTTGGTGAGGCGCGCAATGGTATGTAGGGCGCGCAGTGTGGGGGAGCCTGGGACTTGTTTCGGAATTAAGCCGCGGTTGACGGAGCGCGGATGGTTCGAAATGCACGAATAGGGGAGCGTAAAGGCCCGAAGACCATAGTCAACAACACTGTGTGATATCTACATGTGAGGCATGTCAGGGCTCTAGGTTTCATAGCTGCAGAATGGGGTTTCATGTATGTAGAAATGTCAATTCAGTACATTTATTAAGGCTAGAATAACCATATCCTGTTTCATAAACTCATTCCTCCTCGCGTAAACCAAGCGTGCAAACATGAGGCCTCCAACGCCGGGATCCTTATGTCAAAAGGTAGGAGAAGAATACAAGGCAGTTGCCTGCCTCAGCGACCTCTATAATCATCCTGTACAAAACATCACAAGCATACACGCTCCCACTTAGCCACTGCACATGATGCATGACTCAGGGTTGTCTATTGAGCATGCGAGCGCAGCGTCAGCGTAGATGTCGCCGTCCCTTGCCTCACTTTCGTCCTCGGCGTCTTCGCCCTGCTTGGCCTTGGAGAGCACTTCTTCCTCTTGTGGCTTAGCGACAGAGTCAGAAGCAAGCAGCCTGGGGCTGTCGCCTTCTTCGACATCGGCTTTGAAAGGCTTGCTTGCAAGGGCATTCTCTGTGAGAGCAGGCTTGTTCTCTGACGCGGGAGGTGGAGTAGCGACAGGTGTAGGCACACCGTTGGACTCGGCAGCACCGTTTGGTGACTTGGTGGCGTACATTGGCCTTGGGGCAGATGCTGGAGATTGCGAGGAAGTGATGGGCATGTTCTGGAAACCAGGCTGCTTCCTTGTCTTGGGCAGAGCTCGGGCAATGTTCGTGTCCGCGACCTTGAGTGCCTCTTGGTCGACGGTGAACTGGATGGGGGCAGAGGCGGCCATGGTGCGGAGGTAGTACATGCCCGTCTTCAGACCAAGCTTCCATCCAGCAAAGTGCATAGATGTAATCTTGCCCATGGTGGGCTCCTTCATGTGGATGTTCAACGACTGAGACTGGTCAATGAAGGCACCACGGTCAGCGGCCATCTGGATAATGGTTCGCTGCGAGATTTCCCACACAGTCTTGTACAGCGTCTTGGTCTCCTCAGGAATGTTGGGGATTCTGGCGATAGAACCACCCTCGGCAATGATGCGGTTCTTCATGTTCTCAGACCACAAGCCCATGTCGACGAGGTCCTTGAGCAGCCAGGGGTTGACAACCTGGAACTCACCGGCGAGCACACGACGAGAGTAGATGTTGGACGTGTAGGGCTCGAAGCACTCGTTGTTGCCGAGAATCTGGGAAGTCGATGCTGTGGGCATGGGTGCAATGAGGAGAGAGTTGCGAACACCGTGCTGAGCAATCTTTTCCTTCAGGGATGTCCAGTCCCAGAGATCAGTGGGAGTGACATTCCACATGTCGTATTGAAGAATGCCTTGGGATACTGGCGAGCCCTCGTATGTCTGATAAGGACCGAGCTCCTTTGCGATGTCGCACGAGGAGGTGAGAGCAGCGTGGTAGATGGTCTCAAAGATCTGAATGTTGAGCTTCTTGGCCTCTGGTGACTCGAAGGGCAGGCGGAGGGCAAGGAAAGCGTCAGCAAGACCTTGCACACCCATACCGATGGGGCGATGGCGGAAGTTGCTGCGGCGTGCTTCCTCGACGGGGTAGTGGTTGACCTCGATGATCTTGTTCAGATTGCGAGTGACGACCTGGGTAACCTCGTGCAGCTTCTGGAAGTCAAACTCGCCACGCTTGAAGTCAACAAACGAAGGAAGAGCAAGAGACGCCAAGTTGCAGACGGCGACCTCGTCAGGGGCAGTGTACTCGATAATCTCAGTGCAGAGATTGGAGCTGCGGATGGTCCCCAGGTTCTTCTGGTTGCTCTTGCGGTTGCAAGCATCCTTGTAGAGCATGAAGGGGTTACCAGTCTCGGTCTGAGCCTCGAGGATGGCATACCAGAGCTTCTGAGCACGCACAGTCTCGCGACCACGGCCTTCCTTCTCGTAGCGGTGGTACAGCTCCTCGAACTCTTCACCGTAGACGTCGGCCATACCGGGGGCCTCGTTGGGGCAGAAGAGTGTCCACTCGCCGTTCTCTTGGACGCGCTTCATGAAGAGATCGGGGATCCAGAGAGCGTAAAAGAGGTCACGAGCGCGAACCTCCTCCTTGCCATGATTCTTGCGAAGGTCAAGGAAGCCGAAGACGTCGGCATGCCATGGCTCAAGGTAGATGGCAAAGGCACCCGGACGCTTGTTGCCACCCTGGTCGACGTAGCGAGCAGTGTTGTTGTAGACGCGGAGCATGGGAATGAGTCCATTCGATGTTCCGTTTGTGCCGCCAATGTAGGAGCCGGTGGCACGAATGCGGTGGACGTTGAGGCCAATACCGCCAGCAGTCTTGGAGATCAACGCACATGTCTTGAGGGTGTCGTAGATGCCATCGATGCTGTCCTCCTTCATGTCGATGAGGAAGCAAGACGACATCTGGGGGGATGGTGTGCCTGCATTGAACAGCGTCGGCGAGGCGTGTGTGAAGTATTTTTGCGACATGTAGTCGTAGGTCTCTACGACCTTTTCAATATTATCGCCATGAATGCCTACAGCCACACGCATGAGCATGTGTTGTGGGCGCTCGGCAACCTTGCCGTTTATGCGGAGGAGGTATGAGCGCTCGAGCGTCTTGAAGCCGAAGAACTGGTAATTGAAGTCACGGTCGTAGACAATGGCCGAGTTGAGCTCCTCGGCGTGATCCTGGACGATCTTGTAGACCGAGTCTGAGATCATCGGTTGGCTCTTGCCGTTCTTGGGGTTAACATAGTTGTACAGATCTGCCACGACGGCGGAGAACTGCTTCTTTGTCTGCTTGTGGAGATTTGACACGGCGATACGCGCGGCGAGGATGGCGTAGTCGGGATGTGTTGTGGTCATGTATGCAGCAGTCTCAGCAGCCTGAATTCTGTCAGCATCTGAAGAAGCACAAGACGCGTAGAGTGTACATACCAAGTCGTCTAGCTGAATGGTCGTCACGCCCTGGTACACGCCAGAAATGACCTTCATGGTGATGGCGGCAGGGTCGACATGGTCTGGGTCGAGGCCATAACATAGCCTCGACACTCGTGCTGTGATCTTGTCGAACTGCACGCGTTCCTTGCGTCCATCTGCAAGTCTTTTGTTAGTCGAGAGGACGGCATGCAGCAGGATGCAGGGATTGAGGGCAGTAACCCGCAGCCGGGAACGAGCTTTACGTACCACGCTTGAAGACGAACATGTTGGATTAGAAAGGAAGTATGGGTATCTGGGTATATGGAGGAGGGGAAGGATGTGGAGAGAGACAGTCTGGAGGGGTGGGTGGTGCACTTAAGTACAGACGCGTCGAAAAAGCGTGGAAAACAGTCCATGCACGCGCAACGCGTTGCTTGGTCAGACCCCAGCCAAAATGCTAAAGTGGTTGCATGGCCCGCGCAGGGGGCCGTATCGGCGAAACGTACCCCGGCGCCCGAACTTTTTCGAGATCGTCAGGTATCGCGAAGCACACGGTGACGCCTCGTTATCGCTGCATCAAGGCCTCTTTCCCTTTTCTACTCTCTTTGTTAGCGTCAATTGCTCGTCGCAATGGCGGGCGGTCACATGAAATATCGCCACTTGAGCCGGTCATCGTCGCATCGTCAAGCACTCCTGCGAAACCTCGTCACATCGCTCTTCAAGCACGAGTCAATAGCAACAACATGGCACAAAGCGAAAGAAGCACAGCGGCTGGCCGAGAAGCTTGTAACGCTTGGAAAGAAGAATACAGAAGCAACGCGCCGGAGAGCGCATCAGATCTTCTTTGTACGATGCTTTATCACTTTGCAATGACATCGCTGATGGACATTAGGAACCGAATGAAATGGTACCCAAGCTCTTCGGCCCCATAAGAGAGCGCTATGCGAGCAGACCCGGCGGCTACACACGCGTTCTGCGCATCGAGCCGATGAAGGAAGACCAAGCAGAATCAGCCATTCTCGAACTCGTCGACGGCCCCAAAGACATGCGCTTCGCCATGACTGCAAAGACTCTTGCGCGCTTAAGACCAGAGCAAAAGTTCAACCAGGGGGTAGCGAGTCACGTGAAAAAGGTCACCCAGTTTCGAGAGGATGGCGTGGAGGAGCTACGGGAGATGGTCGAGCGGATGCGCGTGGAGCACAAGAATGGCATGGACAACAGGATATTACCGCCGCCCAGGAAGGTCTACCCAGAGGTGAAGATGAAGAGGGACATGCACTACTTTGAGGATGTGGACAATTACAAGTTCCCAAACCGCCTGTCCAAGAAGAAGGCCACGAGTGAGCTCGAGCAGCAGGGAGTAGAGCAAGACTCGGCAGATGTGGAACAAATAGAAGGCACACCAGACAGGAAGCAGCTGTCATAAGATCAGTGTGTAAATATGTACAATACCATTGTTCAACAGCTTCAAAGCCATGCACCCGGATTTCAATTCTACCTTGAGTCATTCCAGTGGTACCAAATTATTCCATCTACCAGGCTAATCTGACTTCACGGTCGGCGGTGAAAGCTGCTCTTTCCACTCTCGAAGTTTGGAGGTGAAAGCTCCGCCCATCCCCCTAGACCTTTATATTTTATTATCGATGCAACGATCAGACTTAGACTACAAAATCCTCAGCAACCGTAATTTAACTTACGACTTCCACCTTTGACAATACTCACAATGGAATCGAAAATCACGCAGCACAGTGCTAAACCTCGCATATCGTAAGCATATGTTCTAACAAAATTACCAACTGCCAACGCATTGACAATAGCTAGAGCTAAAAACGCGTCCATTGCGACGGTCCTTGTTGGTCCACAGAAAGATCGCTTTCATATCCATAAGGACCTTCTGACGCACTATTCTCCCTTCTTCCGCGCCGCATTGAGCGGCAACTTCAAGGAAGCCGAGGAGCATACTGTTACGCTTCCTGAAGAGTGTCCGAAGACATTCGAGTATTTCGTCCATTGGCTTTACAATCAGCGTTTGCCCGACGAAGACGACGCGACAGAATTTCACGAGCAATGGAGCTCCCCCACGGACGATGGTGAAATGAAGACCGGCAGCCTTATCCATCTTTACGTCCTATGCGACAAGTACAGCATCCCTCAGCTAAAAATTGCAGCCACGAATGAGCTATTCGATCATGTGCACAGGTCCACCGAGCCCACCAACCTCCCTGAACCTGAGCACGTCGAGTTTGCATTCTCCCAACTCGATGAAAAGTCAGGGCTATGCCGGTTCCTCGTCGACATGTACTGCTTCTGGGGAGACATGGAACAGTGGGATGCTCTTCGGGATGCGGAATTTCCCAAACCTTTCCTTTTCAAGGTTCTGAGCCAGTACAGCACCGTTGCCTGCGGGGGGCCCCAATATCCCGAGGCAGGTATCTTTGTCTGCAAGTATCATGAGCATAAGACTGGCAGAGAACAACATGACTGCAGTAGAACAAGTTGGGGTTGAGTTGAATGATTTAGCCTGTTGCCAGTTTGCGGATTGGCAGTTCAAGACATGAAGTTGGTAGGATTTCGGCAAGAAGGTGGTTACAGGACAAACTTGGGTTTATTGGGCATGAAGGGCTTACAATAAAATCTCGGCATCTTGCATTGCTGAGGACATACATGAATCCAATGACAGAGTCTTAACATATTCACATTCGTGGCGCCTTGCTAGCAAGGCATTGGCCTCTGAAATTCATGGCGCTATATGCTGACTCTGATTGAGCTAACTGCTACTCATCACATTACATGGTATCCCTTTGAAATTACTCTGCTTTGGTAAACACGCCGTCTTGATAATCAACGACTAGGGCTTTTTCCACCACGGTCGCCGCTGCTTCCTTGAAAGCCTGGTGAACTGGATCTTCGTTCACGTAGTAGTCTCGATCCTCATTTGACAAGAATTGCAACACAAAGGCGTGACTAATGCCGTTCTAGTAAAGAGGATCAGTGCATTAGCCATGAGTGTCTATGGCGGTGTATGCCGTACCTGCAGATTCTCAATGGAAATGTCTTTCCCACCCGATATCGACAGTATGTACGGTCTCCTTGTACTAGGATGAACACAGGCTTTCTTAAGGCCAAAAAATTTCGACGTGATCTTTTGCACAGTCTTAGCGTTTAGACACTCATTATGTCATGCTCCACATACCTCCTTGATGGCAAATGGGCTTGTGCCATCCTTGAACTGGAACAAGACGATATGCGTAGTATAAGGTATGATGGGCCCGTATGGCCCAAAAAAGTACCCAGCAAGCGACTGCCCCACAGTTCGGGAGAAGAGTAGAAGGCCAAAAGCAAGGACGACAAATAGTAACAGCCCAAAGGCCTTCTTGGGTATCATCATGCCGGTCGCGTGCAGCTGCAACGAGTACGTGAGAGAGTGTTCGGACCACGTCAATTGCGCGCGACAACGTCAGTCAAAGATAGCGTGACAAGGCGTAAGAGTCGCGACACGGAGATGACAAGGCTGCGTGACAGCATTGTCGCCGCCATTGCGCGCAGAAGCGAAAGCTGTACTCTTTGGTTACACGTGAGGGGGATGTGAGCGCTAGCCCATCAGGTACAAACAGCCGGAATTGCAGTCGCGAACACCGTGGCCCGAGCTCAAGCTGCTTCTCGATCGGTGACGTACCTGAACATCGCTGGGACCCGCGGTGCAGAATCACGTCGAAACGCATGACCTGCACCACAATTTCATCATGGCCCAAACAATGGCGCCCGCACTGTCCAGACCGACTCCAAGGCAGAGCCTGAACAAGCGCGCTCGACTTGCCCGCATCGAGATGGCTGGAGTCGGTATTCTTGCGCGATTGGTGGACAGCTTGGCACGATTTCCCTGACGTCACAAAGTGTCAGGTGCAAGCCGTCGCGGCGGCTGGCGAGTACAAAAGCATCGTGAATTCCTCGTCTCCTGCCACCATCAACCACCTGCCTGCTATCCGACTTTGACCAATTCACACCCTCACATCCATCTCAATCACATCTCTCCATCACAATGGCCTCTCTTCACTGTATGTTACTCCCCATGTTTACAGCGGGGGGCGCCCCCTCCCTGCGGTCTTGTGCTGTCGAATTACGCAATTGCAGCGTGTTTTGCAGTTGTGGCATCGAAGCAACGATCAATGGCTAATCTCCATCACTACAGACCTCCCTCCCGTTAAGCCCTCTGCCATCGCTCTCGGCACGGCCTTTAACCACGCTGTCTCCCTAGCTGTCCTCGGCCCCGTCTTCGGTGACGCATACCGCCGCGCACAGCAGGCCAACTCCAAGGAGGAGTACTTCCACACCAAGGAGGCTGCCACCGCCGCTGCCTCGTGGGGAAGCTCAATCGTCGGCTCGGCCGTCCAGGCCTACGGTGTCGGTGCTCTCATCAACGCTACTGGTACCCTTACCTACAAGGGCGCTGCTTACCTCGGCTCTTTGATCTTCTTCGCTTCCGCTGCTCCTTCAGTATGTCAATCTAATATCAACTCAATGGCATGAACAGATACTAACATGACCTAGATCGTCTCCCAGGTCCTCACTGAGAAGCGTCCCCTCGACACCATTGCTGTTGGCGCTGTTGCCCGTGTCCTCGAGACTGTCGGCCTCAGCTTGTTCCTCACATACTGGGGAACCCGCACCAACCCCTTCGACTAAGCGTATCGTTTAGCGACTGGTGGTCAAGGAGTAACGGATTTAATCTTGACGGTTTAGATTGACTGCTTCAATCCATTGATGATGGACATGATTTGACATAAGAAAGCCTCCAATACGGTGTGCTTCATTACGATGTGTAACAATACATAATACAACTGTTAAAAACTTCAACTTACCGCCTTCTTTGTATCGTGACTGCATGTAACCCTCGATGTGTAAAACCACGTGATGCTCAAACAAAATCAACAACATACCCCACATTGCCAAGGTCTAAGCTTAAACACCACTGCATGGACATTCACCAACCAAAATTGCGTAAACATCATGGCGTCCATATATGCTATTCTTCAAACAAGCCTAGTGTGTCCCGTACCTGATCGACGCCAGGGTGGGTGGGTGGCAGTAAGCCTCTTATCTCACACGGTCATTTTCCAGTCTTGCAACATAACAAGCCTCTACCTAAATTATTGATACCTCGCTAGCCTCTAGGCATGTGTAAGTTTATATACAAGAAGTTGTCAGTATTAATACGTGTCGATGGTGTAGAGCTGTGGTGTGTGGGGTGCAAATGCTGTAATCAAGCTTCTCACTGGCTTTGATACTTACGAAAGAGGACTACAAACAATATGATTTGTAAAAATTTGGAGAGCGTGTATTGTAATGACAGTAACCAAACTACATACTAACACCGTCTTAGTGTCCAAATCTCGCTCCCAGCTAGGTGAAGCGCATAAATCTTCATGCCTTTTCTTTGCTACTCAGCGATTCCCTCCCGAGCTTTGCCATCTCCGCATTCAGGAGCCTTCCGTCCGTACCCTCAAAACCTCTTACAACTTGATGAAGCATTGCGGCTGAAACCTCCTTCAAATCGATCGTATCAACCGCTCCCGTCAACCACAACGCCATACCAAAAATTCCGCGCAGAATACCACCTTGCCTTGTTATAAATCCTGGTTTAGCAACGCACACCTCAATGCGCGTCTTACTCTCCGCGGCGAGCCCTGTTATCTGGGTTGCTGTCTCGCCCTGTGTATTGAGACGTTAGTAGCTACTACGTGCACTTGAGGCATTGAGATGGAAAAAGAGTATCAGAGCTCTTACACGCATCTTTGAATATTCGACCATGTATGACGGCATCCACATCTTGACGTCTTTACTATGCGGATGCGCTGGGTCGGCCGCAGCAGCGCCACTCATGTACAAGAATCGAAGAGGCTGTTTGGGCCTCGGGTTGGCCTCTAGTATTGCTTTCAAACCTGCCACGGTCCATTCCTGACAGACTTTGCGCACTGTTTCGGGAGGCAAGTTGCGGGCTTTGGAGGGCGTGATAGCAACCGTCCTCGCAAGTACAGTCAGCAATATTTCGCCATGTGGTTGCGCTGAACCCTTGTGACGCACCAAATACAAGCATCTGCGCCGACGAACTCCTGTAGTACGTCTTCAGGATACGTTCCATAATCTGGCACAACGACACTCTTTAGTTTTGCTGCGTTGGCTGCTGGTACATCTTTGGGAGGTGAGACGGAGCTGCGCGCAACGGCGACGACAGATGTGATGGAGGGTAGTAAGAGAGCCTGGCGTAACACTTCAGTGGCAACGAAGCCAGTTGCTCCTGTAATAATCAATTTCATGATTGTTCGATTGTTTTCAGATGACTTCTCCATTGCGCATCATCTTGTATGGTGAGATCGGATAGTCGGCGCATATCGAATTCCGACATGCACCATGCTCAAAAGGATGGGGGTGGTAAGCAGTAAACTGGTGGGCATCCGAAATCTTTATTGGAGCAGCAACCCTCGAAACCCAATCACCATAGACTAAAACTCTTTTTAGTACCGATCAGAGATGCCCTTGGATTTTATGACTGCAGGAATACTCAGCTAACGTATGATTTGCAAGTCGCAAATCTTGACGACAATCCATACTCTGAAGCGCTCTCGCATATTTGGAAGAATCTTCAATTTCTCGATTGATTGAAGTTGGTGGTTCAATATTTTACGCGGCTGTTAATGTACATGACTTTGTACAATGCTTGCGTTTGGAAACAACAGATCGACATCTTTGTGCAGATGCGCTCTGCATCTGCAGTGTCCTTGCAGTCATAATGCCCTTCAAAATAGGTTGGATGTGCCGCTGAGAACAACAGCCATTAGAGGCTCCAACCATGTTAACAGATTAGCGTTACTACTTAGTTAGCCTATTATTAGATGTAATAGTATTTATGGCCCTACGCAAAATAGCATGAGACTAGGAAATAAGAAGAGAAAAAGGATAGCCACAGACGGTAAGGAGGAGTGGGAACCGTGAACGGATAGAGCATAGTTTTGAATGGGCTTGTTTGAGATGGCGATCGATTGATATGACGCTAGGATCCATAAGTAGACCTATCATTTCCAATCACTGCCCAAAATTGTTCTACAAACTCTCGCTGTCCTTCAACGGCCGGCCTCACAGCGAGGTATCGCCGGTTTTCAATGTGAGGATTCCATTCGCCAGGGTGGCCATCAGCCATGATACCCCCAGTTTCTGTCAGGATGCACCATGCAGCAGCCACATCCCAAGCCCAGCACCCGCATTCCCAAAAAGCATCCTGCTGACCAGCAGCAACCCTACATATAGCAAGAGCAGCTGATCCAGTGCACCGCAGCGAATTCACAAACTGCCCAGCGGTCGACGTTGTCCGTGCAAGTTTCGTAAACACCTTCAGGTTCAGCTCAAAGTTTGGCCCTTCTCTATCACTGCCCCATTCAATTCCAATACACGCAGGGCGTAGGCCACGAAGTGGCGTCGCAATAAGTGGAAGTCTGCGCGCCTCCTCATCTGCACGACGATAGAAAGCCCCATGGCCTTTTGCTGCGCTCCACAACTCTTTCCGAAACGGGTTGTAGACTACACCAACCATGGGCTGCTTCTCGATCACCAACCCGATTGAGACGCATACTTCGGGGAATCCGTGCACGAAGTTTGAAGTCCCGTCAATGGGATCTACAATGAACGTCGGTTCAGTTGTCAGTTTAATACCGGCTTTGTAAGACTCCTCCCCGATGAAGGAAAAGGTGGGAAAGAGTTTCGTGAGACGGCTCGAAATGAAGGATTCCACGGCTTGGTCCGTCTGCGTTACGATATCCGCTGCTGTGCATTGTTAGATGTCATTTTGAAAATCAATAGCAGCGACAAACTGTTTTTCTTAGATGTAATCTGTAGAGAGGAAGGTTCAGCGGCAAGGATCATGGCGCCTGCTTCCCAAGAGATGTGTTCGAGGCGTTTGCGGATTTCGTTAAGATTCATCTCTGCCATGGTTGAGGGCTCTACAGGGAGTATCGAGGCAATGTCAAATAGACCGATGTCTACATACTTCCTTTCGGAAATCAGAAGTGAATTGAACCCTTTATACATGAATAATTTTCGACACTTGGTCAACGACTGCCTACTGTGTTGTACACAATTACATTAGCCCAGGCCATTGAGAAGCCCGCTGTACGATTGGATTTATTGGTGGCACATTGAAAGTAAAAGCAAGATCCATCCTAGCACTTGAAAAGGCCCTATGATGCCGAATGAAACAAGATCCTCAAGAATTTCCGTTCTTTTCCTGATGATTGTGTTCCAAGTGGCTAAATTGGTACACATTTCTTGCTCCACTAAGAAATGTACATCTCGGCTCGAGATAAGACTCGCTTGCAGATAAGGAAACATCTAGTTAATTGGCCATAGCAATCGGGCCGGATATGTAAACCAACCGAACTAATCAAGCTAACCACGTGCTCGGCTAACCAAAGGACCTGCATTACTGCAGCACCCCATGTGCAGCTGCCGAGGTTCTCCTCCCCGATCCCTTCTTTACTGGGGCATCATCGATACCCGAGTCTGATACTTTGATTGCGGAGCCACCATGAGCGATGTTAGAGCGCAAGCGTCATTGTCAAATCGAGCACACAATCATGGCTATCGAGGTCGAGTTAGGACTGGCTGTATAACGTGCCGCACTAGGAAAGTTCGATGCGATGAACTGCAGCCAATATGCAACAACTGTACAAAGGGAAAGAGGCAATGTGTTTACAGGCCTTGGAAAAACAGGAGACCTGTACCAAACGAATCAAGGCCGGTGGAGGTCTTGCCAGTGCATTCGCTTGCCGCAAACGACTCCAGACAAGGATCAGAAACAAGCTCTACTACTCAACCTTTCGACAACTCGCCGAATTCTGAGCATAGCAACGCTTTAGTGGGGTCTTCTCAGTTTGGTCACACAGAGCTTCTATCTGTTGTGCCTGCACGCGACCACTCCCAGGCTCCATCTAGTCCGGCCGTCGACATCATCGCGCGTGTAGAGAGCGCCCACCAACACCAGAACGGCGGCTCCTTCACCATTGAGGATTTTGAGGTCGAGAATTCGTCTCCGTCTGCCTTGATATCTCGCGATATCAAATTGACTACCACAATGGACATCTTGGCCGCTGGTGAGATCCCCTGGAAGCCGTGGATTACGTTTTTTGTCGACGAAGTTGACTTTCCCATCATTACACCTTATGATAGCATCAACTGGCGACGTGCCAAGCTTGAAATAGTGGACCTAGGGACCTCTACTTCAGCCATTGCTTTAGCCACTATAGCACTTTCCGCATTGTATAGAGGACAACTCCATGGCCTACCTTTATCCAGGGCACAATCTCTCTACCACTCTGCAAAGAGCGCCTATGAAAGGCTTTTAATTGATGAAACTGCCAGTTTCAAAACCATTTTAGCAACAGTGTTTCTCCTTTCTTTGTTCAATTTTATACATTATGACTCCGACCCGGTACTTGTTGGGCCATGTGCGTTATTTGTTCAGAGGCTGGAGGAGTGGACGCTGAACGAAGAAGCTCATTGTGGCCTATCACTAAGGCTCACCGCATGGCTGAGGTTACTCCAAGTCGCAACAACGCGTGGAGGGGGAACAGGGCTTGTACCAGAGGGTATTTTCACACTTTTCCCGAGCTTTGATGGTAAAATCCCGAACCTCAAGCCCGCCTCTAGTCAGCCCTCGGACGCACCCTATCATCTGCTCGAGACATTAAGCACCCCCATACTCGAGTTTTATTTTCAGCTACAAATGATCTCCGCGGATCTCGCCAGATTAACACATTACCACCGATCCCGTGCCACAGGCGCAGACCAAGAAGAAGTAGTCCAGCAAATAGCCTACAACAAATCACGCCTCCATACCCTCTGGGATAATCGAACCCCTATTCAGCAGCAGAAACCAGAGGACCTCCGCTGTTACCTTGCGCCTCAAATTGCCAGACCCATAATTACTCTCATTGGTATCTGTGCAGCCGCCTATCATTCTGAATTCATAGAAATGAACCGCGTACTCGGTGATCCCCTGTCGGAGTCATTCGATGCTAAAAACGCGATGTGCGTTCTGCGTGAGATTGTTGACGGTGATTATGATGCATACGATGGGGGGAAGCTAAATCCTGGATATCTTCGTCCGCTGCTTCTATATGCCATCGAATGTATGGATCGTGAGAAGACACACTGGGCTGTGAACAGACTAGAAACGATACAAAATCCTATCTGTAGGAGCGGCTTTTTCGCGTCATTTGGCAAGGCACTCTCGGATGCGCAATTGCTCAAGGGTAGACGTATCACATCAAAGTACTTCGCTATTTGGTATTTTGGTGTACCACCTCCTTTTATGTAGGACCTCGATGGCTTTAGAGCACAATGTTGTTGAGGTTTATGGTTATGAGAAATTATGATGACGATAATGCCTTATATAATAGAGCCACGGCTCTAAAAAAGTTTGGCAGCAATGGTTGACTTACAGGTGAATTTGATGCTAACGTTGATGCGGGAGAAAGAAAGCAAGTGCGGACATAGAAAGAGTGGACATTCTGACTGCATCATACTTTTGCGCTAGAGAAAGAAAGCTTGCTTCTGACGGGGGTACCAACTTGATCATGAGTACACAGCCTCAGCAGTTCGAAGAAAAACCCTGTCATGACTTTGTCAGGCCCCTTTGACCGTCCCGTTGCCAATCTCTTCCATCAAGTCCACAGGTGTCTTCGCAAACTTACGTGCAGAAGTTTTCTTCTCAAACAGGATATCTATCTCAGCAGTCGTCCTATTTTTAGTCTCTGGCAGGCAAAAGTAAGCAAAAACTAGCGAGATGATGCAGCCACCGGCCCAGAATAAGCCTGTCTTTGCGCCCCAATGCCAGGCTGTGGGGTTTAATTGGTATGGCGTAAGCACGTTAGCAATGATAGTACCAACGACATATACGCTGCGCGCCAGAACGATAGACTTGCTGCGAAGGAGTGCCGAAGGGATTTCGGAGCAGAGGGTGTTGGTAAGAGGTCCGATCGAGCAATTGTAGAGAAATGAAGAGACTATCAGGATGGAACCTATGGCCCAGGCGTAACCGGGTTTCTTTGTTTCGGCTTGAGGGAACCCAAGGGCGCCGATTATGATCATGATGACGAGCATCATGGCGAGACTACAATTGTAGATAGAACGTCTACCGAATAGTGGCAGTAGGACCCACTGCGTTAAGTCGTCAGTTAGCGTACTACCATACAAGCGAAAAATCAAACCATGTGCGAGAGCCTGGCAGTAACTTACAGAGAAAAAGCCACCCACAATCGCAATAGCATATCCTATAATGGCCATGTTGAATGCTTGAGTGGTAGGTAAACCAGCCTGGGTTAAGAAATAGGTCGAGTAGCCACGTAGAGAATTACCATTGAGGACCTGAATGCAGTAGATCCCAATGACAACAAGGGTTCTACGCAGATTGAGGCCCTTAAAGCAAGCCTTGTAGGATGTCTCGGCATCAATTGCTCGCTCATGCTCTGTTGTCACGACCATCAACGCAACGTTCTTTTCGACATCAAAGTCTACGTTCTCGGGAGAAGTGAGGCTTTGGACCACAGCCTTTGCTTCTTCTAATCTGCCCTTTCGAACGAGCCACCACGGTGATTCTGGGGCGAGGGTGATGAGTGGAATTAGGAGAACAGGCCAAAACCACCTATGCAACAGCTTAGTATGCAGAACATTAGCAGACGGGTGATTCTGGGAGACTCACTGTACGGCGAATCCGATCCGATACGACCAGTGGCCTTCTATATGCAACGTTCCACGAAGGGTTCCTATGCATATGATTTGACCAAAAGCCTTTGTGATGTCAGTCTGGCTTGACATTACTCAAGAGTTCAATATCTATACTCACCCAACAGAAATTGACATAATTCGTCAAATACGCGCGGAGGCACATGGGCGATATCTCGAGGGCATAGATGACAGGTGTTGTCTGGAACAGTCCCAGTGGTATACCTAGAGCTTGTATGAGAGACAGCAAGCGACAACGACAGGGGAAATGACCCATACCGATCAGTGTCTGGCCAATCTCAAGCACGATGATGTTTGGAGCAAAGAATGACATGAAGATGAGACCCGTTATAATGACCAGGCCTGCAATTAGCGTTTTTCGAAAACCATATCGCTCACTCAGGGATCCGGCCAGGAGAAGTCCTAGAATCTGACCAACAGCTGAACCATTAGCCAACGCCGTCTGCCACGGCGCTGACACTTGATATGATCCAGGCTTGACCTGATGTCCAAACGCTTTCTGAAAAGCCGGCTGTGCGAAAAAAGTGCCAATCAGCTTTGTATCGTAGCCCTCCATGACGACTGTAGTAGAGAGAATGATGCTCCATAAAACGCCTTTAGGGTACAGCCTCAAAGCCTGGAAGAAGGAGAGGTCGTGTTCGCGAGCATTGGCATCCTGCGCGTCGGCAAGTCGCTCGATCTTCGTTGTGTG